>OX336416.1:49936755-50447543 GCA_946903255.1 Schistosoma spindalis
ACCTCTAGTTCTTCAGAGGTGCATAGATAGTCACATAGTTTACGTTTGGCAGCCCTAACACTAAAGTGATTTAGTAAGCTGAACAAATTACCTCTTTGGCTTTTCTGCTTCACACGGGATAGTTTCATCATCTTTGTTCATGTAACCGAGCACAGAGGTTAAGCACTTCTTCATCCCCTGGGCTACATGGTAGTCATCTAAAAACAGTTAATTAAAAGTAATTACAACTTACCAAAACTATGCAATACGGTTCCTTTTCTCAACTTGAATTTACTATCAACATCCAAACCATCAATGATGTCATTATCTGTAACATCATCCCGAAAAACGTAATGCTCGTTGTTGAAGAGCCATTTATTAGGAATGCAAATCACTTGCTTCTTCTCCTTATCATTAATTAATATGTACTTTGCGTATTGATGCTTTAATTGAAAGCTCAAGCGTAAAAAATGTATTACTTTCATGAACATTCCTTAACACATCGTTATGGAGGAAACCGAAGCACTAACCAACAGACACCTACTACCAGAAGTGCTATTTTTGCGACAGTTATTGAGAAATGATGTCACATTTATTATTTAAATGTATGCAACAGGGGGATAATGACCTCATAATTCTGCGTTCGCAAACAAATGCACTTACAAAGTATGTCTGTTATAGTAATTCAATGACACTCGTGGCTTAACGTAAAACACTTAAACATACCGACAGAGCTAGAGGGGAAAGGATCAGTAAATAAATCTACAGGGTCGTGGAATGCTCTAAACCTTAGCCGACCTCCATCGGCTATTTCTGTGACAAACCCTGGTCGACCATTGACAATCACAACATTGTCCGGCCTGGTCGTAGATAGCTTTGAGTATCTGTAATTGATGACTGTCTTTGAAGAATCATAAGTGAACTCAGGCTCATTGAGATTGTCAGACGAATGGTTATTAACTATACTGTGAAAGTAAACTTCTTCCGCATATAGCTGTGCGGCTTGTTTAGCTGCACTAAATCCGCAATGAACTGAACGCCTAATTTTCCTCATGTATGATTCAAAAGGAAAAGCAGAGAACGACTCTAAAGTGCCATGTTCTATAACGTCCTCTGCAATGTGCTTTAAACTATGCACATTGTAGACTAAGTGGTCGCTGCCGTAACACTTTTCGTAACCTAATAAGAAGTTGTTTATGTGAACGCGAACACTGTCTGCAAAAGTAGTGTGTAACTTAGGGTGCGATAATAAATATATTGACAAAGAGAGCGACTGGAAGTTTCTATACATCGACAGTGGTAACCTATTATGAAGAACTACAGGCCCTAAGTATAGTAAGAACGACCGACATTCAGTTGCTTTCCATACAGAAACTTCGTGTATCGAACGACATTTACGTTGAAAGTCGCATGTAGTGTGCTCTCTACATAAGTTGAGTGCTTCATTTATGGAAACTATAATCGATTGATCCATCATATTAAGTCGCTTAATTGCTAGATCCTTCCATAACGAAATTAATTTTTTAGTGATACCTAAATAAATCATATGCATGGGTTCACTGGGGAAACATTTAATCATATCTAATGGCAGAGTTTCAAATGAACTTCCACCACGATGATGGCTAAATTGCGACCTACTACGAAAAGTGGCATCATTTCTCAGTTCGTGTTCACAATTGGGGAAAGTCATTCGACCACCCATTCGTATCCCTGAAACATTACATTTGTCACAGCCAGCAGTACCGTTGTGTCCAACGACATACCGTACGTTACTGCGAGTGGGAGCGTCACAAATAACAGCAACCAGTTTTACTGTTAAATGTAGCTGATACTTATCTACACTTATACCTACTGTCAGCAACTCTTGCAACTCAGTGATAAGTGCTGCTGACATGTCGTTGAAATCACATGGTTTCACTTCACCCCCATATATCCCAACTATAAATACATTACTAACTATTGGACCCACTATGCGATCTAGTATCGGCCACAGTTGTTGGTTAGAGCTTTTAAACAAGCTTAGACCGTCGTAGTTCAACTGCAGCTTCAGTTCTGTAAAACGGAATTTACGTAGCCAAGTTTCCGAAATCCTCAGCAGACTTGATTTCAACCCCAAATGGTAATAAGTCCCCGTTCCGAGAATTTTAGGCTCCACGTCGTTGCATCTACGTAGAACACTTCGAACGGATGTCGGTAGTTCAGGTATGCGCACTCGAAAGAGGTCCGGAATTTCATCAGCCTTCTTAACCGTTATATCACCACCTGTCATCATGCCTATGACAATTCTGTCGACCTCTCCTTTCATTGAAACATGACTGGGTGGAGACATTTCTGAAATAACACCACCTATACATACTTAATTAAGGAAGATACACTACCATAGACTGCAGTGCCAGCACACTGGACATAGCTACATGAAGCAGTGTCTGTTCCTGAGACGATACTGTTACACTGCTCTGTAGCTACCGCTCTACCTACTCCGGTGATGGCAACAGAATTCTTGTCATCTTCGTCACTGCTGCTTAACTGATAATTTCGTACGAATTCATCTCTCAACTTGCGCAACCTTCGATAATAAGTTGATCTGGGACAGCCCAGCAACCCCAAGTCTCTAGCAGCTTGTGCCCTTCTTTTAGCAATCTTATCAAGCTGTAAATTATTTTCCTGAAAGACAAAATTAACTTAAGTGACATTGAAGAAGTACAGTAATCGAAGTTCCGGATAATGCTAAGAACTCACCTGCATGGCGTGTTAATTTTGAAAAAGTGGTTTACAGACGACAATTCCTTGTCCCGTGTACGTTTGACGTATTAAAACAAGGCCTGACAGTGGATAGACTATTCATGAGAAAATATATTTATTTTATTGAAATTAACAATTTGTAATTGTTATTTACAGTTTTAACGTTTAATCATCGAATGCTTATGAAATGTTACTCCGGAATAATGCGCTACACACGATTTCGGGAATTTCCCCAAAATTTCCCCAAAAATTGTGGATTTCCCCAAAATTTCCCCAAAGCTCCCCAAAATTTCCCCAAAATGGGGAGCTTGGGATAATTTTGGCCCATCACAAGTGCTGCAAGTCAATTATCTTGGTTTTATTTTTTTCTCTGATCTCTCTTGCTCTTCTCATGGTTCACTAATATTGAATTAAGTTTTCCGTCTGACTAACTACATAAATAGTCTGTAGAGTTTAAGCTTGGCTTCGAGTCGTGATTGACTATGATCACCAGTACACTGAAACTACGTGCCAGTTACTGATAAATATCAGAGAGCAATTAAAATTTGCAGTAAGATGTATTTGTTGACAAACTCGTGGTATCGAAAGAACACTGCCAAAGAGTACGAGTGGAACTACTGAGCGTAAACCGAGAGCGTGCATGGTCACAGTCAACGGAAGAATGCATGTTTTTAGTACACTTAAACAAACAAGTGCTGTAGAACAATCACTGGTACAAATGGTTATAATAATAATTGTTTCCATTATACCAATCGCGTTATCTTGATAAAAGTAGGTCACTACAAGGCTGCATGATTTGAAATTACGTAATATTTACTCTTACAATTTACTAACTCCTGTATATTACCTATTATTACTATTATTAGTCACAAACATCTTATGGGTACATAAATGTTATGAGAAAACCATTTTTGGTTTCTTCAAAAATGCAGTGATACACAAGTTTCAATAGTGTTAGCATTATATTTACCATATTTGAAAAAGGGAAAAAAGATGATAATAATTAATAAATGACATATTTGTGATATCCGAATGAGTAAAAAAAGAGATTTTCTGACGTTTTGTGACTTTGTAAGCCAATTCTTCAGAGAGAAAATAAATAATAATAATAATAGAATAATAATAAATCAGTTTCTGTGTAATTGAAAAGAATATTTAGTTGACTTTAAAGAAAGAAAGGGAGGAAGTAAGAGAACAGAAATAAAGGAGATGCGAAATACGTAAATAGGTTAATAAGTATGTTTGCAAACATAGAACAAGAATAAACGACTATGTATGTTTCGCCAAATGAGTAAAAATAAAATAAAATAAAAATAAGAAAATTAACTTATTATTGCAGTAAGATATGATGTTAGAATACGTTTTTGTGCAGTCATAGTTTGGAGTGATGCTATGAAAGACTCAGTTACGTATAAAGGATAACCAAACATCAATATATCTGAGTCCTATATACACAGTGAAAATAAAGCGAGTCTGATAAGGTAATTTAAGTGTAACACAAGTTATTGTCTTAATTACAAACTTCGGAATGTTAGGAATAATATTTATTTGGAAGGAAAAAAGAGGGAGAAAAGTGATGAATACCTAGTGAAAGGGTTCAACCATGATAATAAGAGTGTAGTGAATATCGACCTCCGAAGTAAAGCATTAATTTTGTTAGTTTTTAGTGCACTCGGGTGAAGTTATGCAATCGGATTCAGAGTTAAATTTTACATTAGTATAAACATTTGTGCAATAATAATTTAGAATGGTGCTATGAAAGCCACAATTAATCGAAAAGTATAGTCAAATATAAATTTCTATGTGTTATGTATATGTGTGTGATGATGGTAAAATGAGTTTGAAAAGTTAACTTATTTAAGTGTAACACAAGATAATTTGTTTTTAGCTATAGACTTCGGATGTTTAGGAATAAAATATGTTTAAAAGGAAAAGAATGGACGAGAAGAATATCTAATGTGTCGAGGGACCAATAATGATATTAATAGCAGTAATAATTATAAGTACGAACATAGGCAGACTTCATATGTTAAGGTGAATAGAAAGAAAATAAAATAGACGTTGGAAGTTTCAAAGGTTACACTTTGTTTTTCACTTATTTAGATAGATGACGGAACTTGTTTGTATAAATCATTATTAAAAACATTGATGTTCAGTAGGTGACACAAATCAATTTTGGAGAGAAAATCATCAAGAAGACTTCCGAATCGGGATGTAGTTTCACAACAACGGAGGTTCACTGGCAGTCTGCTCCACATGGTTGACTAGCGAATTATTAAAAAATTCTGGCGTACGTTTTGTAGATTCTTGGAATCGCTAGAATATTTTCCTAATTGCGTAGGTTGTGGGATGACATCTGTTACTATATTTTACTTCGTCCAACGTTATAACGGTTGGGTTTCCACGTTTACACGTATGGGACGTAAATTCACCTCAGACGAATATCTACGCTAGATTCTTTCCCATTGTCTGTTTTACACGACCTCAACACAACTCAGATCAAAAACACGTGATTAGTCTGACCACAACGTAAATATATTTCCACACCAAAAACCCGACACAATCCAACAACAATGAACAATCAATAATGAGTGAGTGATAATAGTAAGGATAGGGAAATATATAACTCATCTGACACCTGTCAGACTATCTAAATATCTGACTAAGCAGACAACTAATCACTATTATTCTCGCATACACATCAATATCATAGAGTATGAATGGTTGCATACCGAAGATTAGGTAATACCATTAATAAACCGGTAGATAAAGACAAGGATTTATTTGTTAAGCCTAATCCAGAGAGATTCTAATTTGAGTTGTAGATGTCTTTGGTTATAATCCTTGTTATAGCTTTGGTGAACCTTCTTTGAACACCTTCAATTTTAATCAGGTCATTATGCCTGCAATTACTGTAAACTAAAATACTATATTCAAGAGAGGGTAAGATACACTTTCTGTATAGTAATAATAATAATCTTGATTCGATGTTATTGATGTTTATCGTTATGAATCCAATAAGCGTTCTAGCTTTGGATACTTGGGATGCAATGTGCTCGGAAAAGTTGCAACTGTTGCTATATCTTAAACTCAAGTCAGGAAGTTTTTAGATGTTTCAGTTTATTTTTGTATGTAGCCAGATTTTAGTTAAGGAAGCGGCTATTACTAATAAATCCACTTTTGTCAACATTAAGTGGCGAATTTCACGAAACAGGTCATTCGTACAACTTTTCTATTTCTGCCTGGATTACCGCTGAAATATAGCTTTCTTTGGTTAGAGAAGAGAATAAATAAACCACTTTCAGGTCATCATCAAAAAGGAAAGGTTTGCCACACTGAAGGAGGGAATATACGTCATTGATGGAAAGAAGAAAGATTAATGGACTGATCACACTTCCTGGTACAACCCCACTGGTTGCATTCACAGGCTTAGAGTAGCAAGATCCAAAGCGGACGATTTGGTTACGTTTGAATTGGAAAGGCGGTTGTTTAATGTTCTCTATTATGCTTTCCCGGGCTTTTGAGAAGGGACTCTGCTATATTGCGGACAGTGCTGAAGGCAATTAGCAAGACGTGTGGTGAATCTTTTGAGGTCATTATTAATATAGTTGTGGATAGACATCTAAAGTCTTGCAAACTCCTGGCATGTGTTATCTTATCAAATACTAATCATCCACTTCATCTATATTTTTCTCCTTGTGTATATTCTGGTCGGACGAGATATTAAAATCCAGGCACGCAAGCAAATGTATAAAAATTCTATAGTACCTCATCTAGCAAATGTACTATGTGACGAACAGTTATTTAGTGTTGACCTAGTCAATAACTTGTATACTTAAACATGTTTCTAACTGGAAAGTTGTACAGATTCAAGTCTTTTTCTACTTTTTTCCTTTTTGCAAAAGAACCTTGTTGAAATACCTCGTGCTGAGAATTCTATGATGTATCAATAGTAATAGTAATGCAACGTACATTTGTTTGAATAATTCTGTTCGTTAAATGAATCATTTCAGCCTTTCAATGCACTTATGACCTCCCCATGTGACAGTCATCCATGACTTTGTTATTCATATTCACGCCCGTTTTCTTTGGCATTGATGTCGATCACCTACGTTTCTATTGGTCATCTATAATTTATACACTACTCTCACCAAACAAAGGTTGTATCAGTCTTAATCCACCATTTTTTCTTCTAGATTGGCGATTTATGTACCAACTCTCTGTTGTGTATACACATGTATAAAATAAATGTATCTGAACTACCTCCTTAATCGAATTTTCGAGTTCCTTAGGCCTATCACCTCTCATGGGCTGCTCCCTACGCATGATTCCATAATTAAGTCCCTCGTAAGAGTTCCCAATGGCGTTAACGGACTTTTGAGTCACCCCATGGTACAAAAGATGATTTCATAAGCTCCTCCTGTTTACGGTGTCGATTGCTTACTCGTATTCTAATATATATATATATATATATATATATATATATATATAATGATGGTTCTGTAAAATTATGGTCTACTATGATATTAACACTGCTCTAATAATAGACCTAATTCTAAAATTGTAAATTTGTTATGGTGTAACTGTCTAATCTATAAGATCTTACGTGGAAGTCACATCATCATCTACACCGACTCACTGCATCGTAACAATTGCCAATACATGATAGAGAACAGTCTTAGTCTAGAGATGGAACAATATATTTAATATGAATAAAAGACAACGTAAAATTCCGGAGGGACCGCGCCTGCATGGTCGAGCCATGCCATCTGATTAACTCCGGTTAATTCAATTCATTCTCCCCGCCTTCTCCATCCTTCTCTATTTCTCCGCGTTAAATGTCTAATGTCTATTTCTCATATTGTCTCGTGGTAGGGCCCAATGCCACTACGGTTCCACTCAGATAACTGTTTTAACAGTGGTCTGAAGTGCCGCGACCTAGTAGGTACACGAGTGGTCGTTACGAAATTCGGCTTGCTGATCTCAGAGTTGTGCGCCCTTACTGAATCCTTCAGTCGCTTTAGCGACATCTAAAAACTTTGCCCGGCGCTAGTAGCAGTGTGGTGTCTTCATCATCTCCTCACTCACTAAGATATCCTCTTCTTGGTATCTTGATGGGGTGTTCCTCTTTACAGTTCTCTGGCACTTTTTCTTCCTTCCAGATTTATCTGAAAGAAATACGAAGAACCATGGCAATGGCATTTGCATCTAACTTCAGTCTTCCAGTAGATATGTTGTCCCGACCTACCACGTCATTTGCATAATTCTGCTTTTCAGCCTTGATACTCTTCTTTGCTCATTTGTTTGCTACAAAATAATTGGCCTGTCTTGACTTCAGCTGTCTTCTTTTCCTGACCTTAAATAAGAGTATCTGTCAAGATCCACTGTTTATCATGGTTCTGTATGCGGTCCAATACTTACTGGCACACTGAACTTATTACTTTAAATTTTTTCCAATTTTTCCACAGAGTGGTTGTTTATTCTATTAAATCCTGTAAAACAGGGACTCGTATCCGAGAGCAATTTAAAATTTGACGAGCCTGTAGCGTGGTGTCGAGTTGAGCTGAACTATGAACACCGCTACCAGACTACTTGCCAATTAACCAATAAGATTCCGAAAGGCCAAAATATCAGAAGGCAGATGATTGTAGTAGTCGTATATATTTGTTGGCAATCTCGTGGTATCGAAAGAATACCGAGATCGTGTCAAAGGAGTACAGTTGCGATCGGCAAGATAAGATACGTGCGTAGTCCAAAAACCGCGTAAAAGCAATGGAATACAATGGAAGACTAAAATGGCTGTTATGAGCACAGTTAAACAAACGAGCACAGTAAAACAGTCACTGGTACAATTGGTTATAATAATAATTGTTTTCATCGAACCAATCGCGTTCTGTTGACAAAAGTAGGTCACTACAAGCCTGTTAACATCTCAAAGGAGAACTGTATTAGCACTTGTAATGCTGCTTTTTCAGCCGTCCAGTGCTTCTTTAGCCTAAGATTGAACTTGGACACAACCAGACGATTATCTAAAACGATTACGTTTCCTCTCTGTGCTTTTACATTTCACATGAACCTTCTGATTTTTTCATCGATACATATACGATGAAATTATTACTCGGTGGTATCTTCCGGCGAAACACATGTAGATTTATCCATATATTTGTGAGGGAGGATGTTCTCATCAATAGTCATCATGATAGAGACAGATAACTTTGCAAATCCCTCGTCAATCTTATTCCTATTTCTCAGTCATTGTCGCCATATGATATCTTCATACAGGATGCTGTACATTCTGCCTTGACTCCTAGGTGCTGAACTGATTTATGCTCCACTGTTCGCTCACTAGATCTGGTTTGGAAATTAAGATAGTTAATTGCACTGAATTTGATTTTATTTGAAGACGTCGACATTCCAACAGCGATAGTAGTCCTAACCTACTCTATTTTATCCAGCATAAGGTTGGGAACCTCATACCCAACTCTACCCTTTTATTCAGGCTTGGGATTGGAGGTAACCCCCCAAAGAGGTTTCACGTGGAGTTCGGTCAATAGAATAAGTATAAAGTAAATAAGGGTTTATATTTTATTCATCACCTTACATCAATTAATAAGGTACTGGAATTTAAATATCGTTGTAATATGTTTCGAGCATATATATGTGCTCATCTGAAGACGAAATGAATGACTGTCCGCTTTGTAGTACATAATCTGTGACAAACACCGAAAACGTCCCCTTTGGAGTCTGCACAAAATGATGCGAGTTACCTAAATATCTATTCATCATGTGAAGCAACTATATTTCATTGAATGAACTACTACAAATTTCTACGACATATGCTGTGATACTTTGAATTCTGGTGTTAAGATAAAAGCTTAATATGCTCGGAATTTTTCAGCTACCTAACTCCGCCTGAAAACTCTGTGAGGCCACTGCCAGCCCAAGCTCGGATAAAGGAGGAGTGTTGAGCATGGGGTCACCGACCCCATCCTGTAGAAAACTAACAGGGTAAAAAAGCGCCAACTAAAAAGAACAACTCATCTCAGCTACTTCACTAAGGAGGTTAAGCGCGTAGGACGAAGTAATAACGATGAGAATGGAATCGATAAAAAATGTACCTGTCCTTAATAATACAGTGTAGAATTGTGGTTTAGTCCGATAGTAACCCACTTATCTTTGCTACTATAATAATAGAATTAATTCCGAACTTGTAGCTTTTTCATAATATGACTACCTTTTTTTATAAGATCTTAAGTGGAAGTCACACCATGGTCTACACTGACTCGTCCTATCATGAAAATTATCAATTTGATGTCTAGCGCTTATGAATAACACGTTTGGGTTGGAGAATAACATATTCGGTACAAAAAGTAAGTGATCAAGCTTGCATGACCAAGACATGCCGTTTTAATTGATTGTTTTAACGTCCACCGTCACTGAACTTCTCTCTGTGTTATATGTGAAATCTCTCAGTTCATGTTCAGCTTTTAGTATCGTGTGGTTGGAATTAATTACCACAACAATAATTCACACGAGATTTATGTTCAGGTTCCAGAAGGACTCCCACTACAACACAATTTTTTACGGAAGAATGGCAACATGCCAGTTATTTATGAAGCAAATTAAAGTGAACACCTGAAAATGACTGGTGACATGCAATTCATTACCTTGTTCCTTATTATTACTGTTCCGATCACTATCCGAACTAATTATATTATCTTCAACAACACAGTTTATGCGCGACTCGCATCCTGATGATAGTTCAATTTTAATACTATTTAATTGTAGACATGGGCTGACCAATGATTCTCAAAAGCATCAAGTTAAAAAAGCCATAAATCGTTTGAAAGGGACGGATTGGGAATCACTCTATATGCCCCCATGTTTCTTTCGTAGACCTCGAGATGTGTTCACGCCAGTAACCATCATGTTGAACTAAACGAAAAAACGCACTTCCAGAGCCAGTTTATACTTACACGCGTGGTTGTTAACATTCCCCACGTACACACCATATGTAAATCTTACTCATAAATACATTGCTGTAGATCTCGATACCCTATGTTTATTATTGCTTACTTTTGGCTGCAGACTCTTATTATCCATTTTATGCCTAGTTTTGATTTACTTAGAACGTCACCCAATTAACATGGCTTTACGGTGTTAAATTTGCTTTAATTGAACTTGAAACTCGGTTGCCGTCATACTGCTTGTTAAATCTGGGTAATTTCTGTTTAAATCGATTGAATCATTTTGGGGTTTGACTGTAAAATACGTCTTCAAGATTATTGGGGACACCTTTTTCTCTTTACAACTTGTTTGTACAATGTACGTACACATTAATACTTGTCAGAATTTGAGTGATCGAACCGGTTAGTTAACTGACAGAATTAGGTCCCTTATTTGGTAGGGGTTGAACTGATTGGTGGCAGGATAAAGTTAATATATTTCTGTCCTTTTGTATAATTCCGAAGCTAGTTTGGGAATAAAAAATACCCATGCTCTTGAAGATAACGTAAGTCTTCCATTTTAAAAAGCTATGGTTCACAATTGCCCACGAAAACAGTGTAGATTGCAACTGTATAATTTAGCTTTTATTAAAGAGCAATCGACAACTTAATATGATCCGCTTATTTTTTCCAAACATATACACTATTTGCTCATACTGATCTTTAACCAAGAAACAAGTCAAATGAAGTAATGCTATGATATTTAGAACAGACTACACCAAACAGACACACATTGCCAGAAACATTCTTATTAAGTGAAATTAAATGATAAACAGACTTTTTTTAGTCGGCAGTGCGTAGTGACTGGAAATTACTCATCCAGGAATAATAGTCGATACGGATATACTTGTTTGCTTAGAAACTATTAAATTCTACTTTTGGTAATACCATTGTGTAAAAACATCAATTAACCTACAGTTTTGATGAAATTTGTGTTATAGTAATATGACTATTGAAATACACACTAGGATTGGTGATGAAAGTTAAGTAAGAGTAAGTAATCCATCAGTGTACAACACATAATATTATTGAATTGAAGTACGCATGTAGATAAAAAAATCACTAGAAATATTCCACACAAACCAAATATAGTTTATTCGGTTTCAGGCAGTTGAAAGAACGCCAAGAAAGAGAAATAATAAACGGACAAATGGTGTTGTAAATAAGAGAAGGAACAGTACAAAAAGATCGTAGAAACGATGATGATGCATTAGTTAAACAATACACACAATAGCGTCATGAATCTTAGTTTATATATATATATATATATATATATATATATATATATATATATATATATAATTAAGTTAATCTATTTTGATGACAGAATAGATATATCTCAGAAATATGAATGTAGAAGTGAAACCAATTGTTCCCGTTAGGATCCAGAATGCGATCACCATTAATATACTATAACCAAAGTACATAATTGTAGGGACGAATTCAGTTATACTAAGCTGTGAACAAAGAAAAGTTACAAATAAATTATCATCATATAATGAAGGTCACTGCTTATAAGATTATAATAATAACAAGGAGCTGCAAATACATACCTTTGTCAAAAAGTAGAAGAACGAATATCCGAATAGATAAACTGCCGCTCCACCAGATGTAATGAAAGTGCGCCACCACCAGTGATAATCCTATGTGAATAAATTTTAAAGTTATCTACAATGTTTCGAAGTTATAAAACATTGATTAAGAAATATAATTCTCGAGATCACGGTGATCAAGAAACTCGAAACATAATATATATATATATATATATATATATATATATATATATATATATATATCATTGCATTTCAGAATATCTCCTGGTATGGCTTAAAAGAAATAGGCAAATTGATTAAATCATCTTTTGTGCAACATATTGTAGATACAGGACACAGACCTACATGTTTACATTGACACCGTCTAGAAGTCCGCTTACTGTCGTTTCGCTTAATCATTATTGACAACTGTTTAGTAAATTCATATTCATAACTTGTTTTTTCGTTAACAGATATCAAAACAATTTACTAAATAAATGCATGGTGATTGGAAGTAGCCAACAGGATACTCACCAGTCTCCTTGCATCAAAACACAAAACAGGAGAGATTGAATCACTTGGACTAGTGGTTAGATGGGGACCTAATCGACTGAAATCGAACAGTACTAATGATTAGAGACAAATATAACACTGATACTCAAAGAACGTTAAATGTTAATATATTTTCATATTGAGCATTAAAACAACCAGAGTTATCTTCCAACAAGCCACAGAGTGATAAATATTTTTTTAAGCCATATAAAATGCATCCACAAACTGGTACAATTCTTTCAGACACGATCGATATGCCATTCTTCTAAAGCGCTAATTATAATAGCAGAAATTTAAATGAGTTGTTGTTAAGAAAACTTATAACTTCAATAGTTATGCAAGTAAAATACTAAAGTAAAACATATCTTAATGCCTAAAACTCAATAATTCAAGTAAAAGATACCTAACAGACTTGAGTGATCTACTTACAGTTAATTAACTTTGCTTTTGCCAAGTAAAAAAATATAGGTGATAAATACAAAGAGAATTTACAATTATTAACATATACAAATGCAAAAAACACTCAATCTAGTTGAAAAATAAGCACCTTTAAACTATGACAAAAAGTGAAAATTACATTAATAAGTCTTTAATTGGGAGATTGACATTTGAAATGATGTAGGGAGATTCTCAACTCAGGTGGGTGCTTTTGGTGTTGCTACGTATTCTCGAAACTAAATACTTTAATTACAGAACACTCATTTTATTCTAAACAAAGTAATCAGTATTTACTTTACTCCTGCATAAATCACAACTAAACAATCAAAATCAGAGGACGTAATAGGAGAATGATACTGTTTTGAAAGATACAGTCGATCGTAATTTGATAGTATACAGTAATAATTGTATATCTTTACAAGTGCTATAATGTACTATCATACTGTGAAGGTATACCTTTTGGATCAATCTTACAAAGGATTATTGTACTCTTATATTATCCTAGTTATAAGCTTTCATTTGGAGCATAAACTACTTCTCTTAAGTTACTGTTAATTAGTTGTGAACGTATTACTTAGTTCTCTTTCACTTACCAAGTAGTTATGCTCATATTGTAATTTCTTATTTATGTTGAAAATAACTAATCATACTAGTTTGAGATATGAATTGATCTAGATAACAGAAGTCTAACTGCTTACTGTGTTGTTATTTTCTTCTAGCTATAGAGAAAGCGAGTAGGGAACTGCATCCTGAGCCTCAGCTGTTACCTCACTGTCATTGAGTTATTAGTCAAAAAACAAGTCATTAATCCTAAACATGCAATCTAGGTAAGTGAATTAATAATTAAATTAAATCATATATCTGCTCCTAAAACGGCAATCTGATTTCATAAAGGCCTCGATAAAATACAAGAACTTGTTTTTATTATCGTCACAAAAAGGAAAATCCTCGAAATAAACCAGCATCAGAGAGATAAGAATAATCTTGTATAATATTAAAATTTATGATAAATTTCTTACTTCACTGCATAACTGAAAATACGTAGCAACAACTGCTACTTGTGCACAACAAATAATTAGTATGATGAATACAACGAATAAAAATCCGAACAAATAGTAAAACTGACTCTCCCAGATAGCCTGTTTAATTTAAAACAAAATAGTGCAGAATTATACAGACGTAAGATATAATAATAATAATGACTAGGAGACAGTAAATAGAATGATTATAATATCTGATGTATGGGCGAGAATGATAGTGATTAGTTGTCTGCTTAGTCAGACATTTAGATAGTCTGACAGGTGTCAGATGAGTTATATATTTCCCTATCCTTACTATTATCACTCACTCATTATTGATTGTTCATTGTTGTTGGATTGTGTCGGGTTTTTGGTGTGGAAATATATTTACGTTGTGGTCAGACTAATCACGTGTTCTTGATCTGAGTTGTGTTGAGGTCGTGTAAAACAGACAATGGGAAAGAATCTAGCGTAGATATTCGTCTGAGGTGAATTTACGTCCCATACGTGTAAACGTGGAAAACCAACGGTTATAGCAATCTGAATCTGATAATGAGCAGTCGAAGAGTGAACTTACTGTTTGAATTACTCGGTGTTCAACCAACAGGTTGTAATTGTGAAGTTCACTTTACTTTCAGTTTGAAATATCCAACAAAATGTCGACTTATGTGAACTTTGTAAATAACAAAAAAGTTCCATTTTGACATTACTCTATATTGATGAATGCCTGAAGTAGAATTAGAGAACTATCCTTCCACAGACATATATTTTCTATATAACTATAAATACGAATATACAGCTTGAGTAAATGATTTCGTCGAGAAGAAATTTTTCTTCGTTGAGTTCTCTTCATTTTTATTCAACTATGGAAAAGCTACAAGATGAAAAGAGCAACACATGGTGCTTTCTGCACCTAGGACTATTGGTTTAGAGACTTATACGGATATTAGAAACATATTGGGTATAGTCCACAAGATTATTAACTTGAAAAAGCTATAATAACATTAGTCGACTGAATTTTTTATCTTCGAAAATCTTTAAAAGTTTATTAATTAATGCACCGTAAAGCTCATTGTTACTTGTTTTATTTATCATCAGCTGTTTATTAAATCCGATGACATAATTTTGATTTTCTTGTCTTCATCTTTTTCTCTTGGGCTAACTTGAGGGACGACAAGTTAATCGCTTCAAGTTTAAGTTTGTACCTACGCGTTGCTTTGATTTATGGACGAGTAAACTATTCAGTGTGATAGAAAGAACTGTGACATAACCCATGCAAATAATTACGACGCATATTTATTATCTTATATAAGAAAATCTACTGGCCTTATAATTTCAAGTATTACGTTGGTTAGAAATCCTGTCACTGATTCAAATATGACAACTTATTACTTTCAACAATAAAAACTAAAGCTAACCAAAAAGTTAACACCAGCTTACTATAACCAACCAACAACGAATTTTAGTGAAGTTGTATTGTGGTCGGCAGTGGAATTCAGAACATGTCGCTCAGATATACATACCTCTATCCGAGTGCCAACGCACATACTTGCACTCGAATTCAGTAACTTTCGCTTCGAATCCCAACACATTATCCATTGAGTTATTGAATTCAGACAATTACTAATTTGTACAACAGGTATGAAGTTTTATATGTATCAGTAACATTTATGAAGTTAAAAATAGAAAATTAGCTAATAAATTAAAAACAAATCAAAACTCCATCAAAGTCAGTTCAATCAAAGTTTTAAATCAGTTCATAGAGCCATATTAACATTTTTTCATATAAAAAGACGAATATGATAATAAACTTACATTGTATATAAAGAAAACTTCGATAAAAACTGCACCAAATGGTAGAGCTCCAGAGTAAAGTGTACTATAAATAAATAAGGATGTGTACATGAAAGACAGTATTTGTAGACCACCAATATATTTACGTCTTTTTAAATGATCCAGAACTATGCTGATTAAGAAATAATTGTTTTATGACTTCCTAGAAGGGCCAACAACTTTGCGTAAGGAGATTATTTAGAAAACAAACGGCAACAGTAATGATGAAGAAACTGTTGGCTGAGTATAATGTAACACATACAACTCATACCCATGCCTATGATGAATAATAACTTAACACTTAATGCCTGATAACAGCATGAATTATGAAACAGTTCAGTGGCGCATGAGCGATGATTTGAAAATCCTTATTATTGGGGCCATCAAACTATTCATATATTCAACCTTTAAAATCACTTGAGATTCTACTCTCACTAGCCATAGGGTAGTTCCCATAGCAAAGATTTTTAATACACCCTACATAGTTAATTTTACAAGCGAAGCAAAAATCAATCAGTCAGTAACAACGTAGAACTTTGTACGTACGTACATCAGTTCGAGTTGCCATACCACATTAGCACAGAGATTATTTATTATTTATATGAACACAGATATTGGTGCAAGGGGGCACCAGATACATATGCGCCACACAAATCTCATTTGATTTGTGTGAGGGCTGTGATACTGCCCGGGTGCCCAAACCGAAGTAGAGGTGCACAGAGATGCAGTTGTTGATTCGAATACCGTAGTGGTAGAAGTAGCAAGAGTATAATCAGTAATCGAAAAGATTAGGGTTTGAAGATGTTATTCAAGGAATATAAACCAGTGATATAAATTTGGAAAGAGAGAAAAAGGGATATGAAGAATTCAGAAGGTTAGAATTCGGGAGAACACAAAGAGTGGGTGCACCTGTGCCATTGCAAACGATTTTGAGCCATGTCATTCAAGGTCTCTAACCATCGATTGCTATCGTCTCGCGGATTCCAACCAGATAGTCTACACCTACCAACATGACTCAGTCCACTTGTCAGTGACTTCATGGGTATTTAAACTTTATGAATATATCGAAATAAAAACACGTAGTTCTTATGTTAGACAGTTTACAAGAATAATGAATCAACTTTTACATCGATTCATGAAGCGAACTGAAAAAATTTGCATAAACCATATGTTTATAGTATTTTACATCATGACATGAACTCATTCATAACTTATATATTTACAACCACTCTTTAGAAAAGTCCTAAAAAAATATGAAGAAACTATTTAGTGAAGTGTATTTCGTAAGTTATCGGTATATACATATATTTATAACCTTTAGAGGCTGGTCTAAACCATATTTATACTAAACAAACAGGTTTATTCGACTTAATAAGCGATTATGTCAGAGAATTCAAACAAAACAGTTTCTGAATGAAAGTTCATTATCTACTTAGTCAAACCAGTTACACAAAGACTTATACTTGAGTGCTGCTAAAGGTGACTGAGAGGCTGTTACTTCCCGGTTGTATACAACATGGGAAAAAAAACTAATTTAATAATGACAACGGATTATTAGTTGTCTTGGAGACCTGCAATTGTGACAGTAGAGCCTAATCGACAGCTTCTTGAGACCGGTTACATAGAGACTTATGGTAGTTACCTGACTAGAATGAAATATAAAGACTTGATCTTGATTCGTATTCATATTCTCAAACTTACCGCTTTGTTGAACGTAATATTAAAAGTGAAATACGAAATATATCAGGCATGGATATCAGCAAACAAATCAAGGAGAATAAAGGCAAGTAAATGAACGAATTATGGAAGTTGGCTAGCAGCCAAATCACTGAATGAATTTGTGACGCAGCTTATGAAACTTTACATTTGGTACAGTAAACAGATATGCAATCGGATACGCGGAAAATGCGTACTGGAATACAGTGGTGAGACTAATAAGGCTATATTCGTCTGGTTTTGTTACAACCTTTTTGTAAGTAGTTTCTGATGTACATGTAAAGCCTTGACAATAGATACAAAAATCCGTGGGGAAAGGTGAGATGTGATTTATTGGTTCCCTTCTTTTCTAACCCTTCCTAACCACATTTTTGGAAGGTACTACAGCTGCAGATGCTGGTTTTCTGAGACAAACACCTTAATGACGCTACACCGAGATACAGTCGGTAGCATAGTTTTAACTTCAGGCTTTAAATAACCGAATTTGTGGAGTAAGTTAATATGTTAAAGAAAATTAGATCTGACACAAATATACATCAGCATATTGGGAGACGAGCAACAACAGATAATAAAAAAACGAAAATGATATCCATAAAATCGAGGAAATTAAAGAGATAAGCCAGGTTTTGAGATTGAATGGTATGGACAAGATAGATCATAAGTCAATCAATAAGCTATGACTAAAGTAAAAATTATCACGAAAGTGCATTGGTCGAAATTTCCACACTACATCAGCACAGTTAGATAAATGAATAACAAATGAGTTGAACTAATAGTAGAAAAGTATTTGAATGAAGGTAAACAATGAATGTGCACTATGTATTCGGTTTAAAACTGCGAAAAGTGTCTAAATTACTGGAATTTAAATAAATGTCAAAGTCCTCTGACATTATTTTAGCATACTGCATCTAAACCGATGGGAGGACTTACGATAGTAACAAATTATGACAAAATCTTTGGTCAGGAACTGCTCGAGGAATTTGATTAGTGCGAATAGGTTGTTCAAATCCACGTTTTCTATAACCAAAGAAAAATCCGATATAAATTAACGGTAATGAAATCCCTAGCCATAATGACAACAACGCAAGCAGTGTAGTGAATGGAATAGCTGCAGAAGATCCTTTGTACCAGATAAAAGTATTTATTACCAGTCCAAATACAAGCACAATTCCTGGAAAAAGCAATCCAGTCTAAAGAGAAGTTTACAAAAACAATGAACAAACTTGTAATAATTAGAAATAATTAAAACAAATTTCGTCTTATTTAAGTTGTGAATTGAACGAAAAAATACAAACGATTAAAAACATTTGACGTAATGAGTCAATGGATGGTATATGTCAATACCCTTTCGTGGTACCAATTAAGAACTAAGTTATCTTTTACTTGGTGCAGTATTTCCGCAGAAAAAATGAAATCTAATAACTAAGTAGCTTTGTGCACCCAGGTACCCGAAGTAAAACAGGCAGAGGATAGTTTGAAACTATAACACAATAGCTGAGCACGCAAACCATTAATTTATAACTCTGACTGCAAAATAAACTAACATTGTTGACAGGGTTTTAGATCTCTATTGCTGAATAATCCCAAGCTAGGACACAATAGGTGCTGAGTGATCTTTGTTTTTCAATAGTGCTTTAGCTGTTTTCAATCTTTAACAAAAAACTTTGACATTGATCTTCACAACCAGCTCAATTAAATGAGTTACTCTTATCAATATATACTTTCTACATAATTATTAGATGAATTTTGATTATGTATAATAAATGACTCCTAGAAACTTAATTTTGGGATACAGACTGATCATAATTTTTCTATAAGCTAAAAACTTCAATAAAACCACAAACCACTACTAATCTTGTAAAAGTATTTATTTAAGTGTAAATCTCGAACTTTTAAGTTAGGACATAATAGATGGACATCTTGACGAAACTCCAGGTTAACAAGTTTTCCTCCAGACAACAGTTTTCACATACATGAAAAAATTTCCTTAAATCAACAAAATCTAATACTTTTTGTCTATTAACATACTTGATCATAATATTGAATTTTAACATTTACCCGGCGCAATTTTAGTAATAAACTGAGTAACTAGACCACCTTATCAAAAATAAAAATAATCTTTTTACCATACAACAGAAAACCCATTTTGTTTAATAGAAGAATGGTGATTATAATATCATAATCAATGAAATTTACCTACGAAGTTATTTCAAAGTTAAAATGAGTCATTTTACTTATTTGAAGAAGCTAATAGACTTCCGGCAAACAGTGTGATCATTATGAATAGCAAGCTTTAAACAGACATTCACTGTATGGTGAAAAACTCCTCGTTCTTTCATAGAAATTGATATAATTTATAGACCATATTTCTTAACCGATACTCCCTAATCGGAGTGATATGTGCTTATTCTTTCTATTATATACACTGCCCAGGTATATATGTGAATGTTGATAAAAACACAAAAATATAGACAAATCTTCGAATTCAACAAATGAGATCATTTCTTTGTAATAATTCAGTAGTAACCTGCTCCATTATGGCCAAAAGAGATTCAATACATAAAATTAATTATACAAAATATCAGGTAAACACTGTTCTTTGTCAAATAATTATGGTCATTGTCGTCCTAAATAGCTCAGCAGTAACATTTCTGACTATGACGGAACGGTACGGGTTCTACTCAGACAGAAAGCATCAGTTTCCTCAAGACTGTCGAACACCTTAGACGACCTAAGATCAAAACAAATTGCATTACGACATTGAATCACTTAAACAAGTGACTATATTGTAGGTATCATTACCAAGAAAAACTTGGATTAGCTTTAATTTGGTTATTTATTCTCTGAAGAAGTGACTTACACTAAGTCACGAAACCTCAGAAAATCTCATTATTCTACTCATTGGGATATTACAAATATATTATTTATTTATTTATAAGTGACTATATTGCTTTATTTATCAGTAGTTAAGATTAAACGGGACACTGACTAACCAATATAATAACGGAACCATTTCTCATAGCACCATATTATTTTTCACTTAACAGTTGATTTTTATTCAGAACATGAATTTTAAATAAACGGGGTAGAGTAGTGCAGGCGAAATGATCATGAAATAGATTCACTAGGACTGTATTACTTACGCAACTTTTAAATAGGAATCAAAAATTAATTATGCTTAATTGAATACATAACAAGTAATGAATAGATGAGGGCTAATCTGAAAGTGAGTAGCCAAATAATGTTAGGACTTTATTAAAAATAAAGCAGAATATTCATTACACCTCATCATAAATTAAGTGATGAACGAAAGTTAGTATTCAAATACTGACTTGAGTATGAAAGGATTTGAGAACATTTATCGTAAGACTGACGAAACTGAATTGCAGAGAATTTTGAACTACTGATACAATAATCAAGTGGATTAGACCGCTGAACTACGCCTTACTACTTGATACTCGTAAATAATAAATTATGATTTCAAAATAAAGCTCAATAATATATATATATATATATATATATATATATATATATATATATATATATATATATATATATATATATATATGAATTAAACTTACGGCTACTGCAGTCGACTTCCAAAATGGCCCACGTAAGGTCTTATACAATCTTCCAGCAAAATATCCAGCAAAAAGTCCCATAAACACGTATGTGAATATGGCTGCGTTCATAAGTGCACCACGAGAAGCTGGTGATAATGTCCCGAGCATAGCAAAAACTAGAACCAATTGTTTTCATTACGAAATAAAACAAAAAAGCGGTAAAAAAATCAGCGGATTTTACTTTGAAAGCACTGATCAGATGCAAGAAAATTGTTACGCAGAATTTAGATTGAGAGTTGTGTTTTGAAACAATAACATTATAAAATTTAAGAATGAGTTAGGTGGATGATAATTTACTTTGTTAGACAAAAATATTAAACACATACTATACCACGAGAAATCACCAGATCTATACAAATAATTATCAGAATATTTTGGACAGATTATTAGTCATGTTTCATATAATTTGGGTCGCGTACGAAAGTTTGTTTTTACAAACTTCAAAACTAATATCAAGTTATACACGAATTGAGAAATGAAACTGAACCTAATTATAGTGTAATCGAATTCCTAGTAAAATTATGATGATTAAATAGGTAAGAAATATATACAGTCAAAGTAACTGATATAGAATATTTATAAATAATAATTACGTGACTTAAGTTATACACTATAAAATGAGGTGATCTCTTTAGATTAAAGTAATAATTATATATATGATAAAAGCAATACTCTAATTTGAATCAAAATGTGAAACTATCAAAGCGCTAAACAACGACTAAATAAAAGTTTGTTCCTTTTCTATAAAAACTCAATCAACAGACTTATGAAAATTGAATCTGAATAATTAATCACGCACCAAGGAAGGAACGATTTCCTTAGTGTAACGATCACTATAACTTATCGAAGTTAATGAGTAAAATATTCTCAAAATTTCCGTCTTTTTTTTGTCGCAACTATGAAATACAAAAGTTTAAAAAACCCACTCAATCGTACTCACTTTTGTTAGCAAATGATTCAACTTTCTACTGAACAATTCTCTAGCAAGTGAAGAAAAACTAGACAGAAAATTCCAGTTCAAATATGCACGCCCAACGAGAGATCCAGTATAACAGTTCATCGGTTCACGTGGTCATATTAGCTGACCTGAGATGCTTAGTTTTTAAATTTTCTCAAAGAATTTAATAAGGACTATGGTCGGGGAATATCAAAAATTATTTAGTAATTTTCTATTTTTATGAAGTTTATTAATTAGCAATTCCAAATATTTACAACTCATAAATTGTTTCAACTTAGAGATTATCTTCACTGATCTTAACATTAACACTCTCGAAATATATAAAACAAGTTTATTACAAACTTCACTTTGTTATAGTTTAATAGCTGAACAGCACTTTTAAACATTATAACTAACACGATCCGAATTTTTATCACTGGGACAGATAAAGATATATTTACTTTTATAACAACTCTTTATGTCATGATGAATAAAGAAGACTACAGATAATAATGTAACAGAAGAATTTCACGAAATCAAGTATAACGAGTGTTGTGGAATGAAGCTAATTCATTTGATTTCGTATGCTCTAAGTCATCCACAAGCGCGCTGATTTGTATAAATAGATGAAATGAATTTCATAAAGGATAAAAAAAGTCATCAGATATTATGTAAATGTCAGTTGCCACGACGCCTGTCTTTTCGTTATGATGAAAACGCTATATGAATTGTGCTACTTGAAAACAGTGAAATTTTTCAATTTAGATGGACGAAGTTCATGAACTAATTGTTTTAAAGATGGATGTCTGGTAATCCTACAAAATATAACTACTTTTATTTGAATCAAATATACAGAAGTCAAACAATTCCTTAATGTTGGATTAATCACAGTTTACTTTTTGTGATCTTTAAGTACATACCGACCAGGGAAAATAATTCATAAATCATCCTATTAAAAATAATAACAAACCATCATACCAATCCGCTGAAAATGTATCTAAAGTATCAAGATTGTCAGAATATTAATGCAGAAAAGAAACATCCCAGTATTTACTACTCGTGCAGTTTTAATAACTAAAGAACCTGTAGCAATTGTGCATTAGCCAGAACTCTCATACTGTAATGAAGTAGAACACTGGTGAGGACAACCGAATTGTATCTAGCTCGAATTACAGAATTAATTGGTTAAATAGAAAAACCATATATTAAATCGTTAATTTGCAAAATATCAATCCTTCATATCAAACTGAACTGTTCCTGTTGCAAATATCAATCCATTGACTGACATTTCATTGTTCATGAGTTTTCATACAAATTCCATTGTGTCTCCGCTCTTCCTCTCTTGATTTTCCCCCATCTTCTGCTGCCAGACATTACGTTTAAAACTCGCGTTATATACTACTTATTATATCAATATAAGTGGCACGCACCACACTCGTCCCCCCTTTAAATAAGCTGTCGTTGTAGTCTTTCTGATCGCCGTACCGCTGTCTTCTTTGGTGCTTTTCGTGACTCATACACTTGACGATCTTGAAACCATCTCTGCAATTGACTAGCATTTACGCGCTTCTGCTTGTCTTCTCTCCGGATCATGTAAACCGCGCCGCGTCTCTCCGTAATAACGTACGGTCCTTCCCACTTTGGGATCAGCTTTCCCGACCCTGATCCCCTTTCATACTACATTTCCGTTCTCTACACTTTACTAGGTCCCCCACTGCAAAAGGTTTCCACATCCTCCTCTGTCGTTCCGCCTTCTTTATGTCTGATATTTACTTCTTTTCCACGTTCCTGATTGCCTCCCTCCTCTCTTTTCTTAACCTTGTTGTCGTCCATTTCTGTTGTTGTGGCCAGGTCTTGTTGTGCATTGGAAGTCGTGGTTGTCTGCCATACATGAACGAAAAAGGTGATTTCTTTGTTGTTCCTTGTATGAAGGAACGATGCACCAGCAAAATCAATGGTAACTCTTTCTCCCAATCTCCTCCTTCATATGCTAACCATTCCTTTAATGTCCGGTTGTTTCTCTCTGTAAGCCCGTTTATCTGAGGATGATACGGTGTAGTTCGTATCCTCTTGATGCCAAACTGCTTTAGACGGGCTTTAAACTCGTCACTTTCAAAACGGACCCTGGTCAGTTAATATCATCTTCGGTATTCCGTGACACGCTACAATATGCCGGATTACCACTTCGGTCACTGTTCTTGCCCGCTGGTCTGCAATGGGTACGGCATCTACCCAACGTGTAGAATGCTCCGTCATCACTAGCAGGTACTGATTACCGCTCGCCATCTGTGGAAACGGTCCCATCACATCCACTGACCATAGATCACCAACTGCGGTTACTGGGATTGACTGTAATGGCGGTTGTGTGTATCGATCGCTTTTCATTAGTTGACACTGCTGGCAAGTTAACACGTATTGAGCCACATCGTGTCTCATGCCCGGCCAGTATGAACTTTGTCGTAGTAAATCCGTCGTTCTTGCGATGCCTGTATGTGCTACCTGGTGACACTCGTGTATCATCTTACGCCGCCAGTCTTTCGGAATTACAGCCACTCAATTCTTATCATCATTCTACCAGGTCAGGACTCCATATGCGTTCAATCTCAGTCGTTCCTTTTGCCGAAGTAACATTTGTACTTCCTTGTCCATTGTTCGTTTTTCTACGTCTGCTCCCTCTTTCATCACTCTGATTACCTCCCGAAGGTTAGGGTCAGCTTTCTGTTGCCGGACGAGTTCTAATGGGTCTCCCTCTAAACTATTCACCGCGTATGCTGTCAATGGAAGGTCAGCTTCCATGTCTGGTCTTGACAAGTAATCCGCCATTACGTTTTCCTTTCCTGGAACATGGCCGATACTGAAGTCGTATTCTTGCAAACGTATCATCCATCGCGCCAACTTCCCTCGGGGGTCTCTTGCTGTTTTCAACCACTGCAGGGGTTTGTGGTCAGTCTCAATGTGAAATCGTCTACCTAAAAGGTACGGTCTCCATTTTTCTACTGCCCACACGATTGCCAGGCACTCCTTTTCAATCGTTGAATACTTCTGCTCAGCGGGTGTGAGAACGCGACTTGTGTATTCCACCACTTTATCAGCCTGACTCAATACAGCACCTATACCATGATCACTTGCATCTGTGGCCACTGTAGATAGTTTCCCGGGTTAAAGCAGTCACAGCGTCATCTGACGATCGTCTAGCATGTTTTTAATTCAGTTGAAGGTTTGTTCCCAACAATGTGATGCTGTTTTTCGCTATCTGCGACTTTTCTTTATTAATTCGAAGTTCAAATTCATCAATTCGCTTTAAGACTGCTTCCACATGCTTGACGTGATCTGTTTCTGTCAGGCTGTATACAACTACATCGTCGCCATATTCCTCGACATTATCCAGATTCTTGAGCAGTAGCATCATTAATCTTCTGAACGTAAACGGTGCACCCGCCAACCCGAACGGCATTCGTTTAAATTGGTATTGTTTATCACGTACAGTAAATGCTGTCTTGCTGTGATCGCTATCTTTTAAAGGTAGTTGCCAATAACCTGACCGTAAATCCAGCACTGTAAACACCGTGGCATTCTGTAGCCGATCTAATGTTTCCACCACTGTTGGCATTGCACAAGGTTTCAGGTCTGTTATATTATTCAGTTCTCTAAAGTCGACACAAAATCTATACTTTCCGTTGGGTTTCTTTACCAAGAGTACCGGTGAGCTATATGGGCTGTCCGCTTCCTCAATTATACCTTCTTTCAACATTTCCTAGACCTGTCGATTTACCTCGGCCTCTAAATGCACCGTGACACTACGTGTTGCAAATATATTTACTCGGTCGTTCTTTATCGGGATTACATGCTTTACTTTGTCACCAAATCCATACGGCTCCCCATCTCCAGTGAACAGATTCGCATAATTCGTTAATGTTTGATTTCTTCGTCGAGACGTCTGTTGCCACTCTTATTTCAGCCACTTCGCTACTTTCGTGTGTTGGCAATAAACCATACTTTGTGACCACCTTACCGCTTCTTAGGTCAATTATCGCTTTTACTTCTCTTAGGAAATCCGCTAACTCCGCCTGGAGTCCCTTTTGAGGGGCTACTGCCGGTTCCAAGCCCGGATAAAGGAGGAGGGTTGGGCATGGAGTTAGCGATTTCATCTCGTAGAAAACTAATTCGCCAATAAAACGCTAACCAGAAAAAATTATTCAAACCATTTAAACTCTGCCCTGGGAGTCAGGGGGTCTTCGTTTAGAAGAATTATGACGCCTCATGATGAAAGCCGAGTTTCTTCGGAAGTCACGAGGCCGATGCCCCTTCTGACAACCAGAGCAACCATTAATTTTGGTACATGGAATGCTCGCACAATGTCGGAGACTGGGAGAGTTTTCCAAATTGCTGCAGAAATGAGGAGATACAATTTAGAGGTGCTTGGGATCAGTGAAACACATTGGACGCAAGTTGGACAACAACGACTAGCTTCAGGGGAGCTGCTGTTATACTCCGGACATGAACAAGAAAATGCCCCACATACACAAGGAGTTGGATTGATGCTGTCCAAACAAGCACAAAATGCACTTATAGGATGGGAATCTCATGGACCAAGGATCATCAAAGCCTCCTTCAAAACAAAGAAAACGGGCATTACAATGAACGTCATCCAATGCTACGCGCCTACCAATGACTACAATGAAGACGCTAAAGATCAATTCTACGATAGGCTGCAGTCAATCGTCGAGAAGTGCCCAACAAAAGACCTGACTATTCTGATGGGAGACCTAAATGCCAAGGTTGGAATTGACAACACCGGATATGAAGAGATCATGGGACGACACGGACTGGGAGAAAGGAACGAAAATGGTGAGAGATTTGCAAATCTATGTGCCTTCAATAAACTGGTCATAGGCGGGACTATATTCCCACATAAGCGCATACACAAAACCACATGGACTCCACCGGATCACACCACACAGAACTAAATCGACCATATCTGCATCAACAAAAAGTTCAAGAGGACGATGGAGGACGTGAGAACAAAGAGAGGAGCTGATATAGCATCAGATCATCACTTGCTGGTCGCCAAGATGAAATTGAAACTCAAGAGGCACTGGACAACGGGGAGGACAATATCACAAAAATTTAATACGGCTCTTCTGTGGGATACTGACAAACTCAATGAATTCAAGATAACCCTCAGCAATAAGTTCCAAGCCTTTCATGATCTACTCAATGGAGAAGGAACTACTATGGAGAGCAACTGGTAGGGGGTAAAAGAGGCCATCACTTCAACACGTCATGAGATTCTGGGCCAAAAAAGCACAATCACAAGGATTGGATCATGATCGATACACTAGATAAGATTCAAGAAAGGAGGAACAATAAGGCAGAAATCAATACCAGTCGAACAAGAGCAGAAAAAGTCAAGGCACAAGCTGAATACACAGGAGTAAACAAGCAAGTGAAGAGGAGCATCAGAACCGACAAACGTAAATATGTGGAACATTTAGCGGTGACGGCGGAAAAGGCTGCAAGAGAAGGGAACATGAGACAACTGTATGACACAACAAAGAAACTCTCTGGAAATCACCGTAAACCAGAACGACCAGTGAAAAGCAAGGAAGGTAAGATAATCACCAACATTGAAGAACAACGGAACAGGTGGGTAGAACACTTCAAAGAACTCTTGAATCGACCAGCCCCACTGAACCCACCCAACATCGAAACTGCACCCACGGACCTCCCAATCGATGTTGACCCACCAACAATTGAAGAAATTAGCATGGCCATCGGACAAATCAAGTGTGGCAAAGCAGCAGGACCAAACAACACTCCAGCAGAGGCACTGAAAGCAGACGTGGCGGTAACTGCAAGGATACTCCACATTCTCTTCAGAAAGATTTGGGATGAGGAACAGGTACCAAAAGACTGGAAAGAAGGACTTCTGGTCAAAATACCAAAAAAGTCGATCTCAGCAACTGTGATAACTACAGGGGTATCACTCTTCTCTCAATACCAGGAAAAGTCTTCAACAGGGTATTGTTAAACAGGATGAAGGACTCCGTAGACGCCCAACTTCGAGACCAACAGGTTGGATTCCGTAAGGATAGATCGTGCACAGACCAAATCGCGACTCTACGGATCATTGTGGAACAATCAATTGAATGGAATTCATCACTCTTCATCAACTTCATTGACTACGAAAAAGCATTTGACAGCGTAGACAGAACAACCATATGGAAGATTCTCCGACAATACAGCGTGCCTGAGAAGATAGTCAATATCATACGGAATTCCTATGATGGATTAAACTACAAAATCGTTCATGGAGGAGAGTTGACAAACTCCTTCAAAGTAAAGACCGGTGTCAGGCAAGGTTGCTTACTCTCACCCTTTCTCTTTTTCCTGGTGATCGACTGGATCATGAAGACGTCAACATCTGAAGAGAAGCACGGGATACAGTGGACAGCTAGGATGCAGTTGGATGATCTAGACTTCGCAGATGATCTGGCTCTTCTACCGCATACGAAACAACAAATGCAGGATAAGACGACCAGTTTAGTAGCAGCCTCAGCAGCTGTAGGTCTCAACATACACAAACGGAAAAGCAAGATTCTCCGATATAACACAGCATGCACCAATCAAATCACAATTGACGGAGAAGATTTGGAAGATGAAAAAGCCTTTACATATCTGAGCAACATCATTGATGAACACGGTGGATCTGATGCAGATGTGAAGGCGCGGGTCGGCAAAGTAAGAGCAACATATTTACAACTGAAGAACATCTGGAACTCAAAACAATTGTTAGCCAACGCCAAAGTCAGAATTTTTAGCACAACGTCAAGATAGGTCTACTGTATGGGGCGGAAACCTGGAGAAATACGAAATCCATCATCCAGAAGATACAAGTGTTTATTAACAGTTGTCTACGCAAAATACTTCAGATCCGTTGGCCGGACACTATTAGCAACAACCTACTGTGGGAGAGAACAAATCAGATCCCAGTGAAGGAAGAAATCAGGAACAAGCGCTGGAAGTGGATAGGACACACATTGAGGAAAGCACCGAACTGTGTCACAAGACAAGCCCTCACATGGAATCCTCAAGGTCGAAAGAGGAGCGGAAGACCAAAGAACACATTACGTCGGGAAATGGAGATAGACATGAGAAAAATGAACGAGAATTGGATGGAACTATAAAAGAAGGCCCAGGACGGTGTAGAATGGAGAATGCTGGTCGGCGGCCTATGTTCCATTGGGAGTAACAGGCGTAAGTAAGGAAGGAAATCCGCTCCTAGTATCGGTCTCGATAAGCTTGTGGTTACCACCAACGGAAAATTTATCTCAGCTCCATCCACTTTTACAATACTGTTAGATACCCCCAACACCTCTAACATATGCCCTCCTATAGTGTGGACAGCTAATGTACATGGCTTGAGTGTCTTACATTGCTCTTTGCCTATTAACGATACCGCTGCTCCTGTATCGATCAGACACCATTAAATCCCGTTCATTTATGTTCACTCTCGTATAAACTGCCCCTCTATGTACTAATGCAACAACCCCCAGATTCCTAGGGTAGAAAGAACACACGTTATAACGTTTAAAATATCTATGTCGTCGTCTTGTTGGACAGTTTGCCTTCCGATGTCCTGTCCCTCCACAAGCGTAACATTTACCGTTTCTTCTATGACTTACTCGTAATGCTGCAATCTCACGCTCCAGATGCTCAATCTTCTTCTCGACACTACTTATCTCCTGCTTTTCGTACCCGACTGGAGCTACTGTTCGTGTCATCAGCTGACGAGTCACCTTCGCCAGTTCGCCGACATCCATAGGTTGCGCCGCGTTTACTAATTTCAGCTGCTGAGAAACGTTGACAGGGACACTCTCCATAAACTGCGACGCCAGCAACTGCACCTCCGACTACTCATCCAGATTTGGCAGCGCACGGCGTAACAATCTGGTGAGCTCCACAGCCAGCACCAGTGGGTCACCATCGGGCGACAACCTCGCCAATCAGAAATTCTGCAGTGCATTCTCCCTGTTCATTGGGCTGTCGAACTCCGCCACCAACCGTTCCGTAACTGCCTCCCACGTCGTCTTTCCGCCAGCACCGTCCAAGCTGTCATATACAGCATTCGCCCTGCCTCTCAGCAGCGTCCCCAGGACCACCAACTTTGCCTTCGCCTCCTTCACGCCCGACAGCTCCGCCGCGGCCTCAAACTCCTTCGGGAAGCTCAGTACATCTCCGTCCTTAAATTCCTTCGGCCATGGGATCTTCATCGTTAGTGGAGGCAGCGACACCAAATGTAGTGAAGCAAAACACTGGTGAGGACAACCGAATTGTATCTAGTTCGAATTACAGAATTAATTAGTTAAATAGAAAAACCATATATTAAATCGTTAATTTGCAAAATATCAATCCTTCATATCAAACTGAACTGTTCCTGTTGCAAATATCAATCCATTGACTGACATTTCATTGTTCATGAGTTTTCATACAAATTCCATTGTGTCTCCGCTCTTCCTCTCTTGATTTTCCCCCATCTTCTGCTGCCAGACATTACGTTTAAAACTCGCGTTATATACTACTTATTATATCAATATAAGTAGCGAGCACCACAATACCAAATCGGCACAAGATGGAATAAACAGAGTAAATAAAAAATAATTCAAAAGTTGTAATAGGAATGATCGATTCATATGTTACACTTCAGATTAATACAGAGGGAAAGTTAACAAAATAAAGAACAGATAAACCAAAGTAATTGTTTTAATAATAGTAAAATCTAAACATAGAGATTATAGATCGTGCAACAAGAAGTAACAATCATGCAATTAGAAACCAACATTGGACTAGAAAGTTACTTACATATTACAATAAAAACCATAAAGAACAACTGGACACCAGATCCAAACAATGCTGTAAATAATCGCGTATGTCGTGGTGGTCGAAACACATCTCCATGTACCAATTTCCATCCTGATTCCTCTAAAATATCCTCCTATAAGGTAGGCAAAAGTGATGAGTATTAGTTCAAACAGTTTTAATAGGACGCGTCTTAAGAAAATTTGAGGATCTACTTACTACATCATCACTGCGGTTATATTTGGCAATATCTTTCCTTAAAGTTCGGATAAGTATCATGGATATGACACCTAAAATAAGAAAAGTAACAAAATACATAAAGTTGGATATGAAAACACAACGAAAATAATTGGAATTTAGACTAATTTAAGAAAACCTGGCTATCTAACAAAAGCAACTGCACACACTGATAGTTAATAGTAATAATACAGTAACCTGTCAGAGAACAATGAACAACAGAGCAAACAGCATACAGAACCCTGTTTTTAAGCGCGAACCATGCTGGGTTAAAAACAGAAACACTTCCGAACGCTTCTGTTTTATGACTGTTCTGTACAGAAGCATGATTCAACAAGGTAGCAGGAGACGACTTTCTTGAATTTTGATTCTATATTTTTATTAATCTTATAAATTTCATCATTCGATATTTACATTCTTACTGTCTAATGATATTCGTTTGCTTCATCTTCCACCATTATTTCTTCGATTTTATGCATGTCAAAGCCAAAGTTCATTCGACCAGCATGTGTTTAAAGTATCGAAGGAGATTAAACCTGTTTCTCTGTATTAACAGTAAAAAAAGCTACTTGATATTGATTATTCTAAATGGTCACTGTACTTCAATTAAATCTCATTAAAGTCAGTCACCAAACAACAGTGCTGTAACTAATGCTAAAAGATTTTAGTTCAATCACCTCAGGAGTCCCATAAAGTACTGTTTTACTGGCTCAGCACATTGTGAGAGCTTGATTAATGCTGACATAAAGGATTTCCGAGCTGCTTTAAACATTTTTATCAATATTTCGAACCAGCGTAACAGCTTCCATGATCAATCAGACTGTTTTTTAACAACAAATTGCGATTTCCACATTTACGCTCTGTGAATTAACGAAGAATAAATTCCATTAGCTCAAACTATAGCGAAACCAAATATTTGTTTGTTACTGAAACACATATTTGACCCTTAAAGTGTGATTATTCCCGTGGCGTTGTATCAGTATGCTGACTTTACGAGGAACATAAATGTATGAAGAACTCTCGTTGATGGTACGGAAAATTCACTTCGACTATATTCAACCTAGTCACAAACCACAACTAAGTGCTTAATAAGAAAGTCGCTTCAGTCTCAATTTGAGCATCGTGAAGATCTAATATTTGGGACACAAAAGAATAGAAACTTGCTTGAAGGGTATCGTTTTCGTGTTTTTCCCAACATGTAATTATCGACAACAGTTAACCTTGGGCTTAGAATCTTCCTTCACTTAATGCTATTTTCGGAGCCATTTCAAACACCTATACTAATCTTCACAACAAAAGTATATCAAGCCATTATTTTCAATTATATTTCTACTTGTAACTTTGGGTTATTTATAATTAGTGAGGTCTCAAAGTAGAATTGATTCATTTTATCCCATAAACCTTTTTGTAGTTGGTTTGCTTAAAAATTTTGAGCACACCTTGTCAAATAAAAAAGGTGAAGATCAACAGAAGTATGTCTAGATGATCAGGAAGAATTCAAATAAACGTTTTCTGAGGAAGTAAAGATGAAATAATAATACTTAACTTCAAAAAGATATTAAGGTAGAAATTTGGTATATGTGATAAGATACTGATTCCTAATACTTGAGAGGGTTGAAACATATCAATATCGAAAATTCTATTTTCATGGCATTGTGCTTTACAGAAAGAAACTTTCAAACATAAACTTGGTACGAAAAATTAATATACAGTGGGTATCAAATAGATGAATCTTGAGATTTGTAATGGCAAAAGACTATCCCGTTTTCCCTACAGATATTAACACAGAAAATAGCTGAAAACCATTGAGAACTAGCATGTGATAAATTACCTTTCAAAACCAACAAATTTTAAACTGCACAAGTAACTTTTAGGTATTGATTTTAAAAAACTATGGAAATGTATTATATTCCCAACCCTAAGTAAAGCCTGTAGTCTTCGAAATAATATGCCTCTCTTGCTTTGTTATTACTGCGTTTTTATTTTTGCTGCTGTGTCGTTCTACTTGTCAATCTCCACACACCCTGATGATGTGAGATGTGGAAGCTTGAATTAGTACATTTATGTGCCAACACCCTCCACGATTGTCGTTACTAACCCTTTATAGCTTAAAATCAGTATAATCAATATAATCTGCAATATCTCATAACCAGGTTTTTCAATTGTCAGAAACAGAACCACCTAGCGTATAGTACTAGGTAGGAATGCTAGGTATATGTTGAGTAAGGTTTATATTGGAGCAAGGCACAAGAAGACTTGCATATTACAATGGCCTCTGTCGCTTCAGAAATGTTAGGCAATTAGAATATATTCATTTTAAACGACTGATGGTACGAGTTGGAAAACGAGGTCACACAGAACAACCTTCAAGTTATTATACCATATCAGAAGGAAAGGAAGGGAACACAACATTGAAAAGGAGTGGTAAATGTAAATGAATCTACTCTACTTTTAGTGATCTGAAGCTACAAATCTAGATTGCTTTGTTGAAAATATTTGAATGACTTGCCACAAATGCCAATTCCTTAGGTAACTCAAACTAACAAGCAGGTAATTCGAAACTTACACGGGAAAAGCAAATGGTTTCTTAACCGATTAGCACTTCATCCTAGTTAAAAAGGCTAGGAGAAGAAACAAGCGTTAAAAAGCCAACTGTCAGTGAGACCTTTTGAAAAAACAGGTTGATAATCTACTCAACGCAGACTATTGTAACAATGGGTAGATCACCCCAAACAGTTTCATTAGTCTTCAGTTACCCTCCAGTTGCCTATCGCCAAGAAACTTTAGTAAGACACCGAAATAACCCCCTCAACTATTGACAAGGCTTAACAAGCTACGGCTAATCTCAATCAATGGAAAGAAGACTTGATGAATTAACTCATGAGGTTTTTAAAAATGGTCCTGTTTTAGTAATTAGACCAACAGAAATACTAGCTATAGTTTGATAGCTGAACGCAATCCTATCAGGCTGGTTAAGACCCCTAATCATCACGGTTCATTAAAAAGGACTAAAATCCTGTTGTAGCAACCAAGTGTATAAGATATTAGCCAACTGATTAAGTGCGGATCGCATGGCTTGGACATTCTCGCACAGTAAGACAACATCCGCATATTCAAGGTCGAGAAGTCTTTCTCCATGCAACAGATCCACACCACCAATACTTACATCCATCAGAGCTGTTTCCAGAATGTCATCGATGGCAAAGTTGAAGAGGAATGGTGAGATTGGGCAACCCTGCTTAACTCCACTGCTTGAATAGAACAATGGAGAAAGGTGGTTGTATGCCCTGACTCTTCCTGAGGTGTGTATAAGGCTTTTACGATGTTAACAAACTTCTCAGACACACCCTTCTTCAATAGACAATCCCAGAGAACAGTTCTGTCCAACGAATCGAAGTCAACCCTGATATCAAGAAACACTACGATTGTTGGTCTGTGATAAGTATGGCGGTGTTCTAACACTTGGCGGAGGGTGAAGATGTGATTAATACATCCTCGACCAGAACGAAAACCAGCCTGCTCCTCGCGAGTCAATCCTTTTCGGGTTTTGAACAACCTACGAAGTATGACGGAAGCCAATAGCTTGGACGCAATCGGAAGTAGACTTATCCCCCGATAGTTGTTACATGAACGACGTGAACCCTTTTTAAAGATAGGGACAACTATCGACTCATTCCATGACGTTGGTACACTCTCTAGTTCCCAGACATTTGTAAACAACGCCGTCAGTCCCTTAGTCAGAAAGTCACCACCATCTTTAAAAAGAGCCGGAGGTAAGTCGTCTGGGCCCAGTGGTTTGTAACGTTTCAAGAGTTGGAGATCCTTGCGGACTTCCGCCTCATTTGGTGAATCAGTCGTCACCGGCCATGGAGGGCAGGACGGTCTGACCGATGTTGTCGGAGCAGCAGGCCAGTTAAACGTTTCGCGAACCCACAACAGACTTGACCCGCCATTTTCATGGCGTCATGCAATTGCAACCAATGCTCATCTATACTTTTCGGTGGAATTGTAGCTAGCCTAGAAGCTAGCTAGGTTCGGTACTTACTAGCAACAGAAGTTGCAGCCAGCTTGCTAACATCAATCCCGTGGTGGCGGTCACTTCGTTGGCCACTGAAAAGTAAGGTGAGATTAACGCAGACCAGGGCATGATCAGGTTCCGGATAGGTACTCCAAAAGGAGAGGCAGTCTTGTACACAACCACGTCAGCGGTAGCTGATCACGATGTGATCAATCTGTATCCAGGCTTGAGATGCAGAGGGAGGACGTCAGGTGGCACATCGGCGATGACTATGCCGAAAGTTAGTGCTAGCCAGAAACAGGTTGTGGTCTGTGCATAGCTGCAGTAGACGTTCCCCGTTATCTGTCCTGCGACCAACGAGTCCCCATCGGCCACCTAAACGACTCTCTTCTGTGCCTAGACGCCCGACCTGAGCATTCAGGTCTCCAGCTAGTACTACAATATCTGTCGAGCGCACTTTCTGGAGGAGAACAGTTAACTGGTGGTAGAACTCATCCTTGATTGCATCCGGGCTGCAATCTGTCGGGGCATAGGCGGAGATGACGAAAAGACATCGTTTCTCACGCCGATTTCTTCTCACTTTGATGGAACTATCTAATCTAACAGCACATAACCGACTGTTAATGGGGATCCAGTCGACTAGTGCTGCCTCAGCTCTAGCGCTTAGTGCGACACCAACGCCAGCAAGACCAGACGAAGATGCCACAGGGTCCTGGGATAAACGCACATAAAAAAAGCTTTTTGAAGCGACAGATGGAGAGCGAACTTGTAGTACTTCACCAGAGTCTTGGATACAGGTCTCGGATAGACAACATACGTCAATATTAAGACTTTCCAAAGACATAGCCAGCCCTATCTGTTGTCCGACCTGCATAAGTGTGCGAACGTTGAAGGCAGCCAGTTTGAATGGTGCACGTGGTTTCAGAAAAACTGCTTCAGTACTCATATTCGGTGGTAACATACAATTTTCAACCAGGCAGTGACTCGAGAACGTTTAGATAAAGCTGAATTTTCACCATAGGCGAGCTGCTGTCTAGGTCGAAACGGATACATAAAGTAGGTATAAGAGGGTGAATAAATGACGTGGTAAAATAATAATAATAATAATAATAATAATAATAATAATAATAATATGAGTCATTTCAATGTTAATCAGAGAGAAAGGAATATTTTCCATAAGCAAATAGTTCATCATGATTTTAGTGCGTGGGCTGAGATACTTCCCGGGTGCCCAAACCGAAGCAGGTGGTTTTCTTAGGGGGCCACACCCCGAGCCTTTGACCATCACATCAGCCGATGCGTATGTCCCAGGTTCTACATTGCTTACGACTGACTGAACCAACCTTGAACCTTTTCAGTAAGGCCTTTATTTCCATTAATTGAAACTACATTCTGCGTATTTGTTCGTGGGTAACTCAAACAGCCACACATGTGTAACAGTATTTCGAATTTCTATTTAACCAAAGTATTCAGATCAACTGATTAACAGAAGTGGGTTCTTCCTACTGGACTTTATGTTGCAGTTTAAGCTGAGAAAACAAACTCAATTCCTCGAATACTACAGAATAAAACACACAGAGTTGCCATGCTACATTCAATTTCGGAATCAGGTCGAACTGATGCAATTGTACTCAAGGCAAAAGTAGAAGTTAAAGATGAAGTAAGCTTGATAGTTATCATGCTAGTGGAAGTGAATTTCAGAAAGAATTATACACACTGATGTTCCATAGAAGAACCTAAAAAACTTCTACTTGAATACACAAGTGCTTATTTCAACAAATGATAACGTTTTAACATGTTTGGATGAGATTTTATCACAGCATCGCTCATTAGAGACAATAAAACTGAACTTTTTTTTTCAATTGAATGTTTTAAATAGAACAAGATCAATGCGATATTATCACACATATTCAATAGTCTGGCTTTTTAATTATAAGATAATTACAATTAATTTTATTTTAAACGCTCTTTACCTGGCTCTAGTAGCAGTGAGGAATTCAAAATCGAGTACGAGATAGCCAAGATCGTTTTAAAACTAGTCATAGTAAGTCTTGGATGTGCATCATGTGAGCTGCATGTATACGGAATTATCTGCGGCACTTAAATTTCTTTAGTCGCAAATCTAGGCAATATTTTTGGTGTATTGAATGGACTGTTTTGAACGAGTACTTATTCCCATTGAACATAACCAGCTGAAAACGATATTCATGGTTGATGAGTAGCCGATGTATAATATGTGAAACGGTAAAATTTCAGTGACTATGATCAAAAGGGTCATAAAGTCTCATTTGCCATACAAAAACAGTTAATAAAGAGAGCTGTGAACATACAATACGTAAAACTCACTGGTAAGAAAGAGTACAATAACCACAGAGTTTATGATTGAAAACCAATGTAATTGGCCACTTGCTGTTTTGAGATAGATGTCCCAGCGCGAAGCCCATTTTATGTCTGATGGTTCCCAAACAACTTCGCTGGTAAAATGTATTACGGTCTCCTTTCCGTCAATCTTTTTCCAATTGGCAATCGACATATCTGAATCTAAATCTTTGCACATCCCATTTTCCAAGCGCAGGTTTTTTTCAGAAATACTTTTAAAAATGATAATACTGAAGACTTACCTCATAGGTTCGATTTCAAAACCGACAAAACGGTAGTGACCACTATGGAAATGTAAAATGAGTCAAGTTGACATACTCATCAGTTTGGTGGTACTGCAGTATAAACTTTAGGTGATTGTTAACATAAGCTACTCCATCTACAACTGACCCAAGTCTGTATCCGTGTTCATATCGAAAGGTTTTTCCGTTATCGGAAGACACTTTGGTTCCGCAAGGAAGGTTATCGATAGACCTTTATCAAGAAAACTAATTAAACGACGAATTTAATTACAGATGAACAGAATACTGGCTTAAAATAAAATGCCTCAGGAGGACGGCATTAGCACCGCTTATAGTGAAAGGTGGACAGACTTCAGAACAACCTGTATTTTCAGCCATTTTTATCGAATATGGAGTATTGACGACACGATCACCGCGAAGTATCTCACCTAAATTAAGTTCCGATTAAAAAATAAAGCTATACCAATATTCTCTGGTGGGTACTCAACCAAATGCTTTGGACGACAGAATGGGAGTTTATAATATTCAAAAGGGAGTTGAGTTAAATAGCTGGTCAATTTTACGGCCTGAAGGTAAATTCATTCCAACAAAAGCCACATCATACCCTGACTTCAATAGAATCCCCCTTATAAAATTCATTCGGTGTCACTCCAGGAACACTTACTGCCTCATTTAATGATACAAAAGAGGTGAGGATAAGAAGGCCGAACGCCAACATAGCTCCGACCTTGTAGCTTTTAAATAAGATGCCATAATCAATGAACAAATAATTTATTCAATCTTCAGACCTCAGTGACAAAGATAGGAAGTCTATCAACATATATCAATCCTTGCAGTTTCTAATTATGTGGAGATCCAGTCTCTCAACAGAAGGTGCTGATATTACGTGTTGTGGCAGAAAATTTCAGTAATTCACTACTGAGTGTGAGAAACGAAACTCCAGACGTAGACGATTTAATCTCGGTTTTGGGATTTACTTAGAATATACTCTCAAACTGTCAGTCCTAGACGGAAAAAAAAGTTAAGACATAGTAATACCAAGGTCACCATTCAGTATACAATAAGCAGATGATCTGGCTCTTCTACCGCATACGAAACAACAAATGCAGGATAAGACGACCAGTTTAGTAGCAGCCTCAGCAGCTGTAGGTCTCAACATACACAAACGGAAAAGCAAGATTCTCCGATATAACACAGCATGCACCAATCAAATCACAATTGACGGAGAAGATTTGGAAGATGAAAAAGCCTTTACATATCTGAGCAACATCATTGATGAACACGGTGGATCTGATGCAGATGTGAAGGCGCGGGTCGGCAAAGTAAGAGCAACATATTTACAACTGAAGAACATCTGGAACTCAAAACAATTGTTAGCCAACGCCAAAGTCAGAATTTTTAGCACAACGTCAAGATAGGTCTACTGTATGGGGCGGAAACCTGGAGAAATACGAAATCCATCATCCAGAAGATACAAGTGTTTATTAACAGTTGTCTACGCAAAATACTTCAGATCCGTTGGCCGGACACTATTAGCAACAACCTACTGTGGGAGAGAACAAATCAAATCCCAGTGGAGGAAGAAATCAGGAAGAAGCGCTGGAAGTGGATAGGATACACATTGAGGAAAGCACCCAACTGCGTCACAAGACAAGCCCTCACATGGAATCCTCAAGGCCGAAGGAGGAGAGGAAGACCAAAGAATAGATTACGCCGAGAAATGGAGATAGACATGAGAAAAATGAACGAGAATTGGATGGAACTATAAAAGAAGGCCCAGGACGGTGTAGAATGGAGAATGCTGGTCGGCGGCCTATGCTCCATTGGGAGTAACAGACGTAATAATTAGAAGAGAGTTAAAGCTCTGAACCTAAAACTCGTTTAGAGCATGACATTGGACTGATAAAACTGCTAGTAAATCAACTTATGTCTCGAAATATCTCCGGAGTCACCTTACTAAAGGTGTATAGACTGGGTAGTTAAGCGAAATTAAAACCAAACCATGCTGCTTAAATTAGTATTAAAATCTCTTAATGAACGGAACTTAATTTTACAAAGTGGACACAAGTTAAAGGGTTTAGGAGTTTTCGTTCTAATGCGCTTGCCGCTGGCGGACCGTGTGAAAAGACGGGGAACCGAAAAGGATCAAAAATGGAACTTGATTTTGAGGGCTTTACTTCGAAATGAGTCGACAGAATACAAAAGTGTAAAGGAGGGGAGTAGTTCTATTCATCGGGAATGCTATCCCATTTGCCATTATTGACAGTGTATCCCGCGAGAGTGGGACGTGTGAATTAGTTAGATGCCGCTTGAAATGCATCCCGAAATTGTGGATTTGTCATCATGTAACTGCCTAATCTATAGGATCTCACGTGCAAATCACATCATCTTCTACACCAACTCACTGCATCTTAACAATTACCAACATAGTGGAGAACAAGTTAAGCTAGAGACAGAACAATATATTTAATATGAATAAAGGATATAAGGTAATATTCAGTGGGGACCCCGCCTGCATGGCCGAGCCATGCCATCCGATCAACTTCAATTAGTTTCTTTCCAATGTTTTCGCCTTCTTCATCGTCAGTTTTTTTGCGTCAAATGTTGAATATTTATTTCACATACTGTCTCGTGTTATGGCCCAATGCCACTATACTACTCTCTTACCAGAATCAACGTGATGTTGGTTCGATACCGATTTGTGCGTTATCGCGCACCGAAGGTTACCGAGAATAATAAGTATCCTCAGGGTATTGATAAACTGAAAGATGAATAAAAAAGGCAGCAGCAACTGGTCGGGAAATACAAGTGCTAATTTTAAAATGTCTGTTTTAATGCTTAACAGGCTTAAAATGAAACTTTGGGTGAAGATTATTTGGGCAAAAATGAGATTATAATGATAATAAAATGATTCCACTCTGGGAAATTTTAAAAAGTTTAAATTATGAAGTCAAGTAGTGTTTATGTCAGTAAGCTGTCCATATGAGTTGATTACCAATTTTATCTCTATTAGTAAGCTAACTTAAAGAACAAAAGTGTTACCGTGGAGAAGAATTCCAACTAGTGTTCCAGTTAGATTGATACGGTTTATTTAGTTATAAAGAGATTTTCTCGACCTTATTTTTGCTTGACCGTGATAGAATTTAGTAATACTACTAATACATATGAATGGTTATCAAAAAAGTTTTTTTTAATACGTGAAAAGTGACAATTATGTGGATTTTGGACAGATAGCTAAGAAAAAATCGTTAAACATGAGAGACATGTTGTAGACCAATATTCTCCATTGCCAAACACTATTTATTTATATCTATACCTACCGGCTGATGGTGCATGCAAGGTAGTTGCAAGTATGCAGTTTAATATAAGACGTAATGTTATTACATTAAGATATAATAATATTAATAATTTATTCTCACATAACAGTTTGTTACATGAGGCATGCCCGTTTACAGGCAAGATCAAATTGATACAAACGATACGATTTCCAACTGTAGTAAATTACTCATCTGGGTCGATAATTTATAAGATTTGGATGTAGATAGTTTGAGTCAGTATCACAGTTGTCGAGCTTCATGAAACGTGCAACTGATTCAGAACTCAGATTTTTATAGTAAGGACAGAAGGCCTACGGCCTATGTTATTCTTTTTCTAGTATGCTTCTGTGAGTGTCCAAACTTCTCTTGAAAGAGTCAATTGAAGGTGCGGATACCATTGCTTCGGGCAGCAGGTTCCAAGTATTGATGACTCGGTGTGAGAACCTGTATGCCACGGGTATTTTGTTCGTGGGAGAGTAAGTTAGGTCCAAAATCATTTCTCATTATTCTGTACATGTGAAGTTGGGGGCTTCCAGAAATCGCAATCTTATATCCCTTTGGAATATCTGAGGCTATAAGGATGGTGCAGGACGAGGCCACCCGTTCCGTATCTCAAGGGGGCCGAAAAATGGTGCAAGAAAAAAGAACAAAAAAGGACGGGAAGCACAGCAGACAGTGTTCATGAAGAAATAGTTACGGTATGACAACTCAGCCTCATTCTATTTTATTAAAGTATTTAGTAAGCAGGGGCATCCTAATAAGTTAAAGAAAATAAGTGTAGACAAGGTATGAGTGGATAATCAACTGAAAAATGGAGGTGGTTCAGAAAGAAGCTGAGAGTATTGGAATGTGCATAGCTGTAAAATATAGTGCTAAAAACAGTGTTACGATACACAAACGACTGTCTCCCTTTTTTGTCGACGCTATTGGAGCCTTTTTTAGATTTTATAGGGTCTTGAGTAGGCTTCGTTTTTTCTTATTGTCTAGTTTGCCTGTAATAGGATTACTGGGTAGGAAGTTAAACCAATTCAACGCTCTAAACATGATTTAATGAGGTATTTTGCATGATAACTCAGCATCAATACCACTAGTTCGTGACATTCCACTAGATTATAAGGAGCCGTAATTGAACAAAATGTTCTGCCCTACAGACATGGGTGGATTGAAGTTATCTCCCCACCATAATGTTTGCTGGTCAGTAACGCCACCCTCCCTCCTTTTGTAATGTTAGGCTCTCTTACGTTTGGGGTAAGTATGCATACTGCTTTAATCAAAGCACATGGTTGGAATACACTGTCTCTATTAGCTCCATGTTACAAGCAAATCAGTCAGTTAAAGCGTTTGTATTATGGGTTAGATGTCCATTTAGTATATCACACTGCTATGAAGATAACTAATGGTGAAAGATAAAAAAACAGGTTAGAATATATGTGGTGTAAAGATAGTAGGACTAATAGCAAATCAAATCATATGAAAGAGTATAAAATTGTAGAATTTTTAGGATAAGAAAAATAAACCATTGAACAACTCACAAGATTTTATGATCAATTTTGAACTTCGTATGATCAGTCACAGTAGATCAGCATCCATAAGATTAGTGAGTTATCTGTCTACTTGCAATAGAAAAAAAGAGACATGACACTTAGGAAGAAAAATGTATATTTAACCAGTAGAGAGATTTGGTAACTGAAAGTGTGGGTTAGGGGCATTAGGCCTTGATTAATGAATAATAGGAAACGGCGAACCATATGTCCTGTAATTTAGTTGTATTCATATTAATAATAGTCGGGCTCGTTATATTCTTGTTCAGTTTAGATATTAGGCGGCCCATAATAAAGTGCTTCATTGGTGGACGGGAGTTCAAGGAAAGATCGAAGCTCTTTAGAGTCTAGAAACAGGGTTATTAGCCTTTTGAATCTGGTAAATGTGTCACAGTTACGGATAGGCGATGGCAACCTGTTCCACAATAAACTATACCGCACTGTAAAAAAATTACAACGCACTTGTTTTTGGTGTTTTACGGTGTGTAGTGTATATGCGTTGTTTCATAGTCTATAGGCTGGGTCGTGAATCATAGTTGGGCAGGAGGTTAGAAATGAGAATCCATATATCGCTTTGTAGAGAAATATTAAATTATTCTTTAGCCTACGGTGCCATAAAGGTTCTAAAGAGAGGTGCTTACATCTATCTGTGTAGTCGGCATTAGAGTGTAGTGACCTACTTTTGTCAACAGAACGCGATTGGTTCGATGAAAACAATTATTATTATAACCAATTGTACCAGTGATTGTTTTATTGTGCTCGTTTGTTTAGCTGTGCTAATGACAGCCATTATACTTACTCTCCCGTTGACTTCGAACTTGTACGAATCCGGTTACGCTCAGTAACCACGCTTGTACTCCTTTGGCACGATCTCGGTATTCTTTCGATACCACGAGATCGCCAACAAATATATACGACTACTACAATCATCTGCCTTCTGATATTTTGGCCTACCGGGATTTTATTGGTCTATTGGCAAGTAGTCTGGTAGCGGTGTTCATAGTCAAGCTCAACTCGACACCACGCTACATTTGGTGAGCCAACTATTGGAACACGCCTCAACCTCGGTCAAATCTTTAAAAGAAGGCAATTCGGTGAGTCTATTGTTTTATCTATCCACGTCTGTCATATATTTTCATATTAATTTTTAATATATATATTTGACATGACGGATAACGATAAGAATAGTATTAATATAATAGACTCCGATGTACGCGTACCGAATCCTCGGAACTTTTTATTCGCGTGACGATAAATACCACGCCTTATTCGAGAAATTCCCCAGATTAACTAAACCACTCGAGGAGATTTCATCGGTGACCAATCGTGTGGTACACCACATAGTCACCCGCGGACCACCAGTCACGGCAAGACCACGCCGACTGGCATCGGACAAATTAGCCTTCGCTAAACGTGAGTTTGACAATTTACTATCTGCTGGTATTATTCGTCCTTCTCACAGTCCTTGGGCCTCTCCTTTACACATGGTGCGCAAAAAGGATGGGGTTAGTTGGAGACCATGCAGTGACTACCGAGCATTAAACGTAGTTACGCGCTTTGATAGCTACCCCATCCCCCACATACACGACATCACGGCATCGCTCAAGGGCACGACTATATTTTCTAAAATCGATCTGGTACGAGCATATCACCAGATCCCAGTCGCTCTTGAAGACATCGAAAAAACTGCTATCACGACTCCTTTCGGTCTGTTTGAGTTCCTACGAATGCCATTTGGATTACGGAATGCTGCTCAAACTTTCCAAAGGTTTATCGATAGCATAGTACGAGACTTGGATTTTGTTCACGTCTATATTGATGACCTGCTGATCGCATCATCAAACGTAGATGAACATTATCAACACCTTACGCTATTATTCCAACGTCTTTCGGATAATGGAATAGTAGTCAACCCAGAGAAATGTGAGTTGGGTAAATCAGAAATAATATTTCTGAGTCACATCATCAGACAAGAGGGTATTCTGCCTTGCGAGGACAAAATTCACGTTCATATAGACATTGTAGGACCATTGCCACCATCGCATGGGTATGATCACATACTCACGTGCATTGACCGTTTTACAAGATGGCCCGAAGCTATTCCCATCACGTCTATCACGGCGGAGACAGTTGCTCACCGCTTCGTAGAACGATGGATAGCATTGTACGGTTGTCCCTCGACTGTCACGACCGACCGAGGACAACAATTTGAGTCCGCATTATTCTCCTCACTGACCCGGCTGCTTGGTACGGAACGCATACGCACTACCGCCTACCATCCAGCATCGAATGGTTTAGTCGAAAGGTTTCACCGCCAACTTAAAAGTGCTCTCCGAGCACACGAAAACGACAATTGGTACGAAACCTTACCGCTCGTTCTCTTAGGCATCAGAACGAGTTTGAAGGCAGATATTCAATGTTCCGCCGCTGAACTTGTATACGGCACGACATTGCGTCTGCCTGGGGAATTCTTCACACCACGGAGCAGTAATGATTTCGGTGAATCAGACTACGTCCATCGACTGTCTGCATTTATGCGAACGCTGTCCCGGTGTCAACTCGAATACAACATCGACAGGTCGCTCTCCCTCGAGAGTTATCTACCTGTTCACATGTTTTCATACGAGTAGATTCGGTACGCAAACCTTTGCAACAGCCTTACGAAGGCCCTTTTCACGTGATCTCTCGTCACGAAAAGACCTTCAAGGTTGATCGACACGGCCGCGTCGAGATCGTCAGCATTGATCGTCTCAAACCAGCACACGTCGATGACAGTGCCCTACCCAATAACTTGAGACTCAATGCTAGACCTACCAAACCTTCTAGCGGGATCTCTACGTCTACCTCGGATCCCACGCTAGATACATCAGAGACCTCGTTCTCACGTCCCGGTCAACAGCACGCGTCATCTGCACCATCTACGGACGAGACTTCCGTCTCACGTCCAGATCGGCAGACCACGCCGCCCTTGACCTCGGATGAGATCGCAGGCTCACGAAGTACGAACGAGACCACCGTCTCACGTTCCGGTCGCCGAGTACGATTACCCGTACGCTTTCGCGACTAAACGCACAGTCAATAACGGATACGGTGTAGGATTATTCCTATAATACACGCATGCTACACTTTTCTTTTTTTGATTTTTTTTTGTATCCTGAGCCCACGCCTACGACCATCGTCCATTTGATAACGTCGACTTCAGTCAACTTTGGCGAAAGCTGGTTTGGCCACCCACGCTCTAGTCAACGCACTCAGTCGATTATCTGGTCTCGAATTCGCCTGGCATATGCTTGGTAGTTATGGTCGCGTCCGGTTTCTTGGCTCAACGTGGTTTCGTCCTACGTCTGCAGCGTTTTCTGGTTCACATCCCTACGAACGCAATCATCAGATTCTGGATACAAACCACTCTGGTGTGGTATGCTAACTCGACCAACAAATACAGCACACTTCTCTTGGTACCGTTCTGCGCAAAAGACTTTCGTTGGCAACTCGAGGATCAATGATCACTTCCTGTTCCGCCAATTTCCTCCGTCCTACAACCGCAATTCTGCCTATCAGTCTCAAGAATCAAACCGCTAACTATCGAAAGTGTAAACCCTTTCTAGCGGGGGGCTCCTGTAGTGACCTACTTTTGTCAACAGAACGCGATTGGTTCGATGAAAACAATTATTATTATAACCAATTGTACCAGTGATTGTTTTATTGTGCTCGTTTGTTTAGCTGTGCTAATGACAGCCATTATACTTACTCTCCCGTTGACTTCGAACTTGTACGAATCCGGTTACGCTCAGTAACCACGCTTGTACTCCTTTGGCACGATCTCGGTATTCTTTCGATACCACGAGATCGCCAACAAATATATACGACTACTACAATCATCTGCCTTCTGATATTTTGGCCTACCGGGATTTTATTGGTCTATTGGCAAGTAGTCTGGTAGCGGTGTTCATAGTCAAGCTCAACTCGACACCACGCTACAAGAGTTACTTCCTAGCAATTGGCGTGTGAAGCGTTTTTGAACGTCTTCCACTCTTGTCTGTGGTATTCACATTGGAGAAGATAAAAGAGCAGTACTCCAGGGAAGGTCGTACAAACATTTTATAGAGAGTAAGCTTAGCTTCTGTTGTGAAGAAATTTCTCATTATGAAACCAATTTGCCGTCTACATTTAGAAATGATAGATGAGGCCTGTTCTTCAAAGTTCAGACTTCTTGTGTAATTAATACCTAGATTGTGTACTGATTTAAGTGTCTGGACTCTACTTTTATTTAAATCAAGTTGCAGTTTATAGGGATGCTTTCCGATGTGCATGAACATGCACTTGTTAAGGCCAAATGTTAGTTGCCATTTTTTGCTCCAGATAGTTAAGTTATTGAGGTCATTTTGGTTCAGGGGTACACTTTCGTTTAGGGTCTCAGGCTTATAACTGTATACTATCTTGAGATCATCAGCATATAACTAGGGTTTTTTAAATGTTATTGTGTTACATATATCGTTCATATACATAAGACACAAGAGTGGGCCTAATACGCTTCCCTGGATGACTCCAGTGGTTATTGGTTTAGGTGATGAGAGACAGTCATTGTACTTTACAATCTGTTTACGTTCGGTTAAGAACGAAGCAAACCATGAGTACAGTGGGTCGTTTATTCCGAAGGACTTCAGTTTGACGAGAAGCCTTTTATTTGGGACCTTATCAAAGTCTAAGAATAGGACTGATACAAGGAGTCCGTTGTCTCTTTCCAGAGTTATATCATTCAGGTAGTCTACTAGGCATGTGTCGCATGATCTGGACCTACGAAATTCATTCAAAGAGGTCGACGTGAGATTATCAGTAAGTAGATGTTGGTCTACAGCCACCTTAACTACTTTTTCCATCACTCTAGATACCACTGAAGTTATGTTTATGGGTCGGTAATTGTCAACATTTGCTTCAGGTCCTGTTTTAATTTTGGGAATGATATGTGTAGTTTTCCAGGCAGTAGGGTAACACGCTGTAGAGAGTGATATCGCAAATAGTTTGAGAAGCAAAACACACATATCATCATCTCCACGTTTTAGCGTGCTAGCTGGAATACCATCTTGTCCATCAGTGTATGAGTGTTTCAATGTACTGATTGCCTTAGAGATATTTTGTACATTGAAGTCTACACCAGTAATTTTACAGGGAGGTACTGGGATTGGTTCTGAATCGTTTAGTGGTTTTTCGTTAGTTAGTGAGCAACAAAAGTGTTCACTAAATAGTTCCGTAACAAGTTTAGGGTCTTCGTATACTTGTTTGTCTTTAATGAATATGCTCCCTCTCGATTTGGAACGTTTAAGTTTATTTTGAAGGAGTATGGTGAGTGAAGAGGAGTTATTGTTAAGTTCGACTGCAAGTTTTTCCTGTGCGACTGCTTTTTGTGTACATAATGCTTCTGTTCTGATAAAAATTTTTGTCACCGTTACTAAAGAGGAAAAGTCATTAAAGTTGTGGAATCGAGTACAATGCCGTTGAAAACGTTTTCGTGTACCGACCGGTATATAGAGATCTTTAGAGAACGTAGGTCTACAGTATTCTAAAGGTGCGATTTTGTTGATGATACTTGTGATGTTGAGATAAAATATATTGGTCAGTGTGTCAGTATCGTTTGCAGTAAAGAAAGTTCCCCAATCACTGCTTCTTAGGTGATTGTGGAAGTTATTCCAATCAACCTTGCGATAGTTTCTACGAAATGTTGAGGTTTTACGTCTACCGGTTGTGGTTTTTATATTAAGGCTGCATATGACAATGTTATGACCACTACCTGGAAACCGTTTTCCAATATACACAGTATTGGGTGTGAGGCCACCGGTAAAGACTAAGTCCAAGATATTTTTATGTCTGGTAGGGCTATTAACATTCTGAATCCTTTGTCCGAGCTCTAGACATTCCATAAATGGTTCGTAACGTTTCGACGCCTTGGCTGGGAACCAAGAAATTTCGGGCATGTTGAAGTCACCACAAATAAGCTTGCCTGTGAATGGAAGGAATGATGCTAGTGTGAATACCTCCTATAGTACCGCTATGTCACCTATTGATGCGTTACGTTGACGGTAAACACAGCTGAACAGTAAGGTAACGGAATTCTATGGCTTTACTAGAATCCACACCGAATCCTTCAGTTTGTTTAGTTCAGGCTTATCACATAGTAGTGAGTTTGGGCTAGAGTGAGCGTAAATAAGGCATCCTCCGACTCATCCTTTCAATCTATCACTTCTATATAGGAAACAGTTATCAAAAGATATACTTAGGTCGGAAATATTACTGTTAGTCCATGCTTCAGATATCATAATAAGTGATGGTTGATATATGGATACAAACAGGGCTAAATCCGTCTTTTTATTGCAGATCGACATATATTAAACAAATGGCCTACTAAGTTAAAATGGGTGAGAGAATCTCGAATAAAGTCGTTGTAACCCTCGCGGGTGTAAGATGAGTTAGAAGTAAGGGATTGAATGCTCTTTATTAGCTCGGTATTTTTGTAGCTAAACTTAGTGGGAAATGTATCAAATGAGCTAGTGAAGTTGATTGGGGAGTTTATCCAGGAGGGAAGGGTGGAAGTACTCTCGGATATCATCATAAAGTATTGTCATGACTTGACAATCACGTAATATGACTGATAAAATTGGAAACTAAAAAAATCAGTCAACAAACGGACTTGTAATTATCATTATATACTGTTGTTTTCTCAGTATCTTCATCCATTGTGGATGATTTCAGTATGTTTCTCTATCAAATGCTCATTCAATAAACATCTCAAAACCTTGTCAATCTAATTGGAAGTTAAGCGACACAATCATGCATGCAAATAATCAGTATAAGCAGTCGAGCAAATCTCTTGCAAACTGAAAACATCACTGTCGAATTTACCCCAACACTGACTTAGGTTCAAGCCATTATCATAGACATGAGTTGGGAGTGTATTCCCCTTGGTTACAACTTATGTTCTCCCTGATAATCACATGAGCATCACTCACTGTTATTCATCTTGCAAAAAACTTATTTGGACGAATACATCTTGCAGCTCCACATCACCTAGAAATGTGGCACATAGACTTGACTGATTTCAATTACTTATAATCAGTATGTCTCAATGAAACAGCATTCCGTCTTATACTAAACTGACACTTGCAACTAACTTGTATGTACCATCAGCCAATAGGTATGAATATAAATAAATAGTCTATTGCAAATCAGAACATTGAGTCTAGAGCATATCTCTAACGGATATACTCATGTTTATCGAATCGCTCTTAGCTATCTGTCCAAAATTCACATAATTATCACTTTTCACGTATTTAAAAAAATTTTTGATAACAATTCATTCACGGTCAAGTAAAACGAGGTCGAGAAAATCTCCCCATAACTAAATTAACCGTATTAAACTAACTGGAACACTAGTTGGAATTCTTCTCCGCGCTTATACTTTTGTTCTTTCAGTTAGCCTACTAATACAGATGCAATTGGAAATTAACGCATGGACAAATTACCGTCACATACGTTATTCGATTTCATAATTTAGACCAAATATAATACCAGTTTTAACATTTCTACAATATTGTTTTTAATATTTCTAAACAGGAAATGTTATTAACCTACGGCTATTACTAACTATCTTACGGCGACTTATTAAAATATCCCTATACGGAGTCATTTCATTATAATTATAATCCCGCTTTGTTTAGCTCAAATAATCTCCGCACAAATTTTCATTTTAAGCGTGTTAAGCATTAAGCCAGACACTTTAAAATTATTACGTGTGTTTCCTGACCAGATGCTATCGCCTTCTTTTTGATTTATTTTTCACATCATCAATAACCGGATGATTCTTATTATTCTTGCTAACCTCCAGCGCGCGACAACCCCACACAATGTGGTATCGAACCAACGTCACTTTGATTCTGGTGGGAGAGTAGTGTAGTGGCATTGGGCCCTACCACGAGACAATATGAGAAATAGACATTAAACATTTAACGCGGAGAAATAGAGAAGAATGGAAAAGGCGGGGATAATGAATCGAATCAATCGGAGTTAATCTTATGGCATGGTTCGACCATGCAGGCGTGGTCCCTCCGTAATTTTACCTTATATCTTTTATTCATATTAAATATATTTTCTTGTCTCTAGCCTAAGATTGTTCTCTATCATGTATTGGCAATTGTTACGATGCAGTGATTCGGTGTAGATGATGATGTGACTTCCGCGTAAGATCTTATAGATTAGACAGTTACACCATAACAAATTTACAATTTTAGAATTAGGTCTATTATTAGAGCAGCGCTAATATCATAGTAGACCGTAATTCTACATACTACCATGCAATCCTATCGCTTCACGTCTTCTTGCACGACGTTGACAGGGCGTAAGTTCTGTTGTGTTTTTTTATATTTTTGTATGTAATTAGTGAGCCAATATTTTTCCTATAATCAATAAACTGTTTAGCATCGTTACAACAGCCAAACCTAAACAGGAGTGGGCGAGTTGTTCTGTCTGAATTTTTTCGAAGGCGGATGTCTTTGCAGTTAACGTTCAGTATACCGCATGCTCTAAGGCAAATATCCCTCAAATTAGATGAATGTGTGCGGTCGGTTAGGTTATAAGCAACTGCAACTCCAAAATACACTCAGCTTTAGTGAGTTGCTCAAGATATCTATCAGTGTCAAGGCCCCATAAGTGTGTGAGGGGTGCTAGTTGCTCAAATCTGCCGTTTATTTCGGCTAGAGAGTTTCGTAGTTGACGGATATCAGTACTATATCTATCAGTATTTTCGTGTGTATGAGACGCACTATTGGATTCCTTAGTTTTTGAAATTTTAGATTTAGGCCTTGGTAGAACGTTCTGTCTGGTAGAATGTGCTGACGTTTCGATGCACGTGTGTATAGTGTCCCGTATGTCAACCAGTCTTACCGTTGGCATACTGCACGCCGAGATGGAGGAGCAGTAACATGGAGAATCAGGTGATGATAGTGACATTTGTGTATAAGACTCATATTGTTCATTTGTTAAAGATTCGACATTGTCAAGTACTGAGTCGTCAGTCATACGGGTTACAGATTTGGACCTTTTATTTGGCATAGGAGTTGGTGAGATTTCTCTTTTACTGAAGTTATTGACCAGGATTTGAAACTGGGTACAGAGCTCGTTAAATCAAATATAATATTACAGTATTAGTAGTTGTTAAATAATAACCTGGTTAATACAAGGATCGGAAATTATGAGTATATAATAAATTTCGGATCTATTTTAGTCCGCAATAGGAATAATATGAACTGGTGAGCATCCGTCGAATTTTTTTTATTTTTCAGGTAAAATGTACCCGATATACAAGATAGGATGATAGTCTCCGTATAATACACCCTACAAATGAACAAGTCTAAGAACTTCAAGACCACGTGAAAAACAGTTACCACTTTCAAATGTCGCGGATAGTGATTATAAGTAATTGAAATCAGTCAAGTCTATGTGCCACATTTCTAGGTGATGTAGAGCTGCAAGATGTATTCGTCCAAATAAGTTTTTTGCAAGATGAATAACAGTGAGTGATGCTCATGTGATTATCAGGGAGAACATAAGTTGTAACCAAGGGGAATACACTCCCAACTCATGTCTATGATAATGGCTTGAACCTAAGTCAGTGTTGGGGTAAATTCGACAGTGATGTTTTCAGTTTGCAGGAGATTTGCTCGATTGCTTATACTGATTATTTGCATGCATGATTGTGTCGCTTAACCTTCAATTAGACTGACAAGGTTTTGAGATATTTGTTGAATGAGCAACTGATAGAGAAACATACTGAAATCATCTACAATGTATGAAGATACTGAGGAAACAACACTATCTAATGATAATTACGAGTCAGTTTGTTGACCGATTTTGTTAATAGTTCCCAATGCCACTACGAATCCATAGAATGTGTTAAACGCTCGTATTTCTATATAAACCAAAAGGCTAAATAAAGAGAAAGTATTCCAGCAATATGTGGAGCAAGAGTACTGCTTCATCATTTGTGGAGGATGACTTTGGTAAAACTCAATCATTCTCAAACTACTTTAGCTTGTATATACCGTAGAAACGCCCTTACCGTCAGTTTATGCAATTCCTCACACACTGGACAGCGTGACCATTAAAGAACTTGATGTCTTTGGCCTGCTAAATAATTTTGACATAGGCGAATTCACGGGACCCGATGAAATTCATCTTGGGTTGCTAAAACAACTTGCTAACTTCGTCGCGAATCCTTTAAGTATATGTTTTAATCCACAAGTAACCCAAGGTTGATTACCAAAAGACTGGAAGAACGCCACAGGAGGTCCTGTCTTCAAAACAGGCACGAAACATGAGCCTGAGAACTACCGATCCGTTAGCATAACCAGCGTGGTTGTCAGAAGTTTTAAAAGATTACTTAGAAGGAGCTGTTTTTGTATCTCGATGAAAACTGGATTCTTTCGGAAAAGCAGCATGATTGTAGGATAGGCTATTCCTGCTTCGCTGACATATTAGTGGCTCGTAAAAGCTGGTGCGCCCTTAAAGACCAAAAGTTACAAATAGACTTAGCCTACATTGACTTCAGCAAAGCTTTTGACAACATTCCTCACAACCGGCTATTATATAAGTTAAGAAATGTCGGAGTTCGAAGCAATCTATTAATGTGGATAAAGGATCTTCTAGTTGGGCGCCAAAAAAGAGTACCAGTTAGTTCCAAGTTGTTTGGCTGGGAAACTGTGCTTAGCAGAGTACCTCAGGGTACAGTTTCGGTGCTAGTGTTATTCCTCATTTATGTAAATGACCTTCCTCGTCTCCTATCATCATCGATCTCGTTATGTGCTGACGATACCAAGATATAGAGAGCGATAAGAAATATGGGTGACAGCTTAGAACTTCAAAATGACCTGGAAAAATCGTCCGAATGATCTCAAATTTGGCGGTTGCCAATAGATACTTCCAAGTGTCAATATATTTCAACTTCCTCGAATATGAGGCGTTTGACATCGTGGATAGGAGAACCTTACGGTACCTTCGTAGACACTGTGGTGTGAGTAGCTGAGATTGTCAACATCATACAGAATTCATACGACAGACCCCAGTAAAAGTTACAATACAAAAAAATAGGACAAAGTTATTAGAATACTGTTCAATGAAACTCTCTGGCGGGCTTTTCAGTGTGTTCTTTCCGTTTCACAATCCTTGTCGAATTTGACTCAAATTATACAAAACCACCTCGGCGACTACGAGGTTGGATGTAAAGAAAAGTAAATTACTTACTATTCTCCGACAAATGCTGTGGTACATATAACTCTAAAAGCAACCCCAAAGTTACTTGTTGGGATATTTTTTGTGCATAAAGTCTGACCATAATGCCAAACACTCATTGAATAACTCCAGAAATGAATATGAACAGTTAATACGTTGATAAAAACGCCTGGGAAAATCTGGTCTCATTTGCCTATATTGGAAAGGTGTCCACCAGCGTATATATAACATCTCGAGTAACCGAAAATAACGATGTGGTGAATAATTTTCTTAGAAAGGTTGATTTATAACTGTGCTTCAGGTTCAAGTTTTCGAACATTTTATATGTGCCTTTAAAAACAATAAAACTTCAGCATTTAACTCTTTCATGAACTTCTAAAAGTTACTGCTGAGAGAGGTTAGGTTTAAGTATAATTGTGAGCTACTCAGAAACAGAAAAGTGTGAACTCATGGTGAGAGATATATTATTTAGGGAGACACTCTGCATAAGCAAAGAACGCACCTAGTTCTGGCGAAACACAGAACGCTTACCGAAGGTAGAAGTAAGAGCCCAACACAAACAGAAAGTCGCTCTAAAAAAATTCAAGTTGCAGATCCTACTTGACACTAAGAAATAGATGAAACGACACATCAGTAGATGTTTTCAGACCACTCTGTCACCTTAAATATAATTCGGCCCAAGATTCCCTATAGGTTTATCACACAACGAAAATACTAAGTGGTCCGTGCTTAGCGGTAGTTTTCTTGCCAACATAGAGATGGTAGGAATCTCTGTTACTAAGTTCATCAGCCAATTAAATCACGAACATAATGACTCACAGGACTCTTCCACTCTAGGGCAAACTGGTCGCCATGGTAAATACTCACCTAGCTCCAGAGCTAGTGCTAAGAAAGCTAAGAAAGTCGCCAGATTGTTATGACATCATCACCATAGTCCTGAAAAGGTGAGGCAAAGCCATCAGTAAACTGGTATATGACCTATAAATAAATAATATATTTGTAATATCCCAATGAGTAGAAAATTAGATTTTCTGACGTTTCGTGGCTTAGTGTAAGTCACTTCTTCAGAGAATAAATAACGGAATTAAAATAAATCCAAGTTTAAATATTGCAACGGAACAATGCAAGAATAATACTTGATCAATTCGAAACAGGTCTGAACAAGTTGATGTCATGTCATTTTTTGTCAGGGTGATTCATGAGAGATGTGTATGTAAATTTGTGTGTGTATGTATGTGTGCATTGTTTAGGAATGAAAAATTGTGTGATCTTTATGGTACGAAATGGTATATGACCTGTTCATGAACTCATTAGAGTCACAGTAGCTTCCAAAAAGATGGAAATTGGTCACTGTCTTCCCGATTTCCTGAGAAGTAGGGAGGAAAGACCCAACACACTGCACACCAGTCGCATTACCTCAAATACTATCGAAGGTAATGGAAGGACAGTTCAATGACCAAATGAGGGAATACAGGGCGAAAGTGTTAAGAAAGGGAAGGCATTGTTCATCTAATCTTCTTGTATCATGGGGCAGCTGAAGAGCTTTCTGGGTTCAGAAGCTCCTGGTCCATGTAATATCCCTCGACTTCTAAAAAGCGTTTGAGTGTCACACGCACTCCTCATAATGAAGGTTGTGAGGATGTGTTTCATTTACTCACCTTTATTCTGGCCTCGAAATTACCTGGAGAACCGAATATTCTTCACTAAGGTGCATAGAGTTCTTATGAGTTGGAACGTGTTTACATTAAGAATCTCACGAAGAACTGTCTTAGGTCCACCACTCTTCCTGATTTTCGTTAATGACGTCCTAGACAAAATTGACTCATAAACTCATATACACTGACGATTTCAAGATATAGAGGCCCATTAAGAATTTTCATCTTGGATTAGCTGAACCTGATGTATGTTTCTATCTATCTATTATTATTATCACATACTGACCCATTAACTTCTTGCTTATGACCATTTCACTTTCTTCTAAGTTCCTACGCTCTAGTCTGTTGACATTGTCTGGATCGCTAATTAACTAATTTATGTACTTCTCGAAAAAATCGTTTCTTCTGACCATTAAGATTTTACATTCCTTATTTTTCGCATTGTGATTTGTAACTTCATTCATGGTTGTGTGATGGATCTGTAGCGTGGAGTCGAGTCGCTATTGACTACGAACACCACTAAAAGAAGACTACGTGCCAATTAACCAATAAGATCCCCGTAGGCCAATATCAGAAGGCAGATGATGGCTGTAGTCGAGATGTATTTGTTGGCGACCTCGTGGTATCGACAAATACCGAGATCGTGCCTAAGGAGTACAAGTGGGATCGGCAGGAGAAAGTACATGCGTAGAGTCGAAAACCGCGCAGAAGTAATGGAGTCCAGTGGAAGGCCAACATGGCTGTTATTAACAAGGTTAAAAAAACGAGCACAGTAAAACAATCACTGGTAAAATTGGTTATAATAATAATTGTTTTCACCGAACCAATCACGTGCTGTTGACAAAAGTAGGTCACTACAGATCCTTGTTTCAGAGACTCTACTCCCCTGAGACAAATGCACTCACTCCGTTTAAAAGATATACAAACTTATAAATGACTACCAAAATGATTAGGACTGATGCAGTTGAGTGGCTATATAACAGCCCATGAGACAATATCGAAGGTGTTAAACCGTACCGGAACAACCAGAAGATGGAGGTTGGTAATATATCAAATTATTTGAGCTCATCACAAAGATGTTGGTTTCAGATGGCGCAAATAGCAAACTGAATCGTTCTGTGTCGGTGGCAGCGCTCCAGGGGTATCGCGACACTTTTTACGCTACTTCTTCATTTCTGCTTTGTGCACAGCCAAAGTTTGAAATTCATTATAATTAAATTCGAAAATTCATTTTCCGTCTTCATAAGGGGTTTTTCAATTTTGCGGTACATGGTATTGCGAAGTCCTTGAAAATTCATTAATCAGGTGCGAAAATAATAGTTTTTTCGTATTTGCATCGCAGACTGGCAATTATTTCTACCTAACTATACACTCAGAGCAAACAAATCATTTATCTTCATATGAAATGACATTATCTAAGCATATATTGTCATAAAAATTGTATTGTCGTCAAGGCTACCAAAACTGCGCTACAAGTAACGATACCATAATAACATTTATCGTTTTTCCCTTCTCTATTACAATTGAAGATTCGTCCTATATCATGAATCATCACGATGGCATCATCTTCGTTACTTGAAGGATGGACGTTATCAAATATGGTGTGGCCCAACTCAATTCAAATCTAAAATTGTCTTGATTTGACCGCCTCTGAAAAACTTCACGAATTGTCGATGTGACGCACCAATCATCTTGAGACAGTTGACCTTCAAGTGCTCGCAACCTCCATCAGTGGACGATACCCCTGAATCGTTGCCTGTGTCGGTTGCGTTCCTATTGGCTAGAGGTGGAAACTGTTTCTTCGGTCATCAAAACTCTCTGGAGGTTATTTGTAAAGCTTTACATTCACTAAAATGAGCAGCTCATAAAACCTTTTTCTTGCTACAGTTGTTTTGACCTATCCCGTTATCTATGGGGAGCAGTTGGTAGGTCTACTGGGTAGCACTGATGGTGTTACATTTTTCCTTACCTAGTCTCCTCTAGTGGAAGTGTGTAGCCCAATCTCCCGATTTTGGGGGAAATTTTACCAGTCTTGGGGAAGTCACAACATAAAATTTCAGGGAAATGTGACGAGAACTCCAAAAGTCCCCAGACCAGCTGGTCTGGGGTTTTTCCTCAAAATCTCAAATTGTTTTGAGGAAGACTACGAATTTTCATATGACTTTGGGGAAAACTTCAAGACCTGGAGATTGGGCTTATTCGCTCTTGTCACTTTAGATTCGGTAAACAGATACAGATTTGGAATAAAAGTTAACTCGATATTGCCATCGGTTTGAGCACCCGGGCAGTATCGCAGCCCTCACATATACCAGATGAGATTTGTGTGGCGCATATGTATTTGGTGCCTCTTTTTACCAATATCTATGTGTTAAAATAAAATAAATAAAAAAATTGCCATCCGAGAAAGCTTGAATACACACACAGCATTATTGTCATCTAAATCTTTAGCTTCTTTATCTTTTGGTTCATTATTTTGACAATATATAGAGATGTATTTATAGCTAAGTCTAGTTTCAACGCTTAAACCTTTTATACGAAAGCGCCACCTCAGGTGCGCTATTCTTACTGTTTTGTCGACGTACCAGATTAATTCCATTACGGTGCTAGTTATTGTGGCTGTGCTGTTTTTTGACAATATACAATTGAACGTAGCGGAACTCTATTTTTCTCCATCACTTAATGTATGTCAGGCAGCTAAACAGCATTCAACAATTGCATAAAACCAACACTTCCTCCACCCCTCTTGCTTTCGATACCTAACACTGCTCGTGACTAACAAGAAATGTCTATCTACTTGCTTAAACCCAATTGTAATGAGTATTCATACAGCTATTGAGTTAGACTGGGATGCATGAGCGTTGAGTTTTATTGACATTTAATTGTTGATAACCAATTGCTTTTAAAATTTCAAACCATGAACTAAACACCACCTTGCCAAACTACAATGAGACTACTTCTAATATTTCGTCAGATATTTAGCTTACTTCACCTGAAATACATACTTGATACTCACTTTCGAATCAACTCTAGAGATATTCAAGCTCCTTAAATTTTCCTTATTTAAAGTGGTTGGAATGCAAACGGCTACTGTAGGAAAAGTAGAAATTTTCATGTTTATCTTTAGCGATATTATATATATATATATATATATATATATATATATATATATATATATATATATATATATATATATATATATATATATAATTTGCCAGGGTATACTGTTGAGTCAAAGTAGGGTGTATTTATCTTAACATTTGAGATTGTATTGGCTAAAAACAAGTTGTTGAGACTGAATCTTAGAAAAGTCACCATTACTGCCTCATTGACACAAAATTCTTGGAAAAGCACCAAGATAATACTCTGCCTATCTCAGCTCCTACTTAGATTTTGGAGTCCAGCATAAACATCCGTATTCTTAGTCTTTTGAAGTAAAACTGACAGACTTTAATGGGATGAATCTTACATTTAGTAGGTGAATAAACAATTTTGTTTGCAAAAAATAGTGGAAATGTAAGAAAAGGATAATATTAACACTTTCAATGAAACTGGATTATTGTTGAGCAGTTTTAGAAACCCAATAAACTGCTTGAGTTACTTAAGATGCTGCTTTAGTGAAGGTTAGAAGATTTAGTTCATTTTTCCGAGTAACTAACGCTTCTAAACTTGCCATCCTGGAATAAAAATACACCATACTTGAAAACTAGTAACCCCATTGAAGTTTGAGTATATAATTATATTAAATCATTTCTTTAAGGAATTTTAATTCAAGGTGTTATGTGTTGACCAAAGCTTATGTGCAAAAAACCAATCAATCGTGCAACAAGATCTGTTAATTGCTTAGTAACAGTAAACCCTGAGATAACAGTTTCACCTCAGTGCAAATTATCAACGTACACATAGTTTTCATTAGTTTTATTTATTCCAGAGGTCTTGCAAAATCAATATGGGTGTTATATAGATAGATATGATTTGCTCTCATTTACATTAGGCTATATAGCTAAAGGTTTCGGGGTGATCTTTCAGAGTAACCATAATTGGTTACGATTCACTGAACAATATGGCAACTTATAATTGTTACTTCTTTCAAATGTGACCTCTTAACTATCTAGATATGAATCCCTGTTTTTCACCTCAAGACTATATTTTCCCAGTTGAACGTAAATTTGTCATATTCGATTGCATTAGTATGCTTTGGTTATAAATAAGCGATAACAACTTGTAGTTAATTGATCAAAAGTTCAGCAAATACAACTTATTGGTTGTGTCTCTGTTGTTCTGTTTAGTGTTTTACTTATTTAATGGTACCGACGTTAGTTTTTTTATTTCATCCTTTTATTTGTTTTGTTAGCACTGGTCAAATAAGTCAGTTTATGAATGAATTTCACACATTAGTTTATAACCAACTACAGAAACTCAATGTTCTGTTGACTTCATATAAAGGAATACTTTCAATCAGTATAAAAACAATCGTTTCTGGATAACAACAATTGAAGCATGTCGAGATATAAATATGTGGACCTGAAAAGTGCATCTGGCAGTGTTAATGTCATCGCCATTGTTAAACATGTTAAGAAACCGAAAAAAACCAAAGGTTCTTCGTACTCACTATTTTTTTCAATCACTGATCCTTCTTTAAACGGTGATAAAATGTCATGCATCGTTTTCCATGATGCAGAAGGGAATTTACCTCAGGTACAGTTCATTTTATGTCGTTGAAAACTTTTCTTCAGATAAATGACAATTTGTTTGATGTATCTTTTTTCAAAAAAGACTCGGTATCAGCCTACTTGAGAGTGCAAAGTTTTAGCTCTGCCAATCAATAGAACAAATAATATCACCAGATTTGCGACTAATTAGTATACATATCGTTACATCTGTCGGCCAACAAAGACTGATTATCACTTCATTATACGATTACTAATTACTCTACGAATATACCTTCCGCATCTTATTCTGCAACTTTTCATTCCTACCTTAACCTCATCAGTTATTACTAGATTTTCGTACCATTTTATTAGCAATGTCAATGAATATAACTTAAAAACGAGTTTGTTATTTTCTGATCGATCAGTAGTTCTAGCTTGTTTCTCCAAATATATCCTGTGACATCACTTATCCTATTCTGGGATTAAGAGAATAAAATTGATTGCTTGCAAACATAGTGCTGACATTTTTCTGGTTTTATAATATTTTGACTGTCAGTTATTTTACACCTATGGTATACTTTGAACTCGAGCCTTTGAGAGTGACACACCACTTACCATATCTCGCTTAAACTTTGATGCTGAATTCGGCATTATTAATATTTGGGCTCTTCCATATGATATTCTGTCAAAATCTTGGGCTGAGATTTGTTAATATATCTAATTGGATAGCCTGGTAGACGAATTTCAAATAATAATTTGTTGCTTCACATAACAACTAAGAATTCGTCGTCACCAAATCACTTATCTTGCTATCAGTCGGTAAAATCACGTTAACACAGTTTACAGTTGACTTAATAAATAATCAGAATGTTTTTTATTATGTTTAACACATAAATACTATTACAAAGGGGTACCAAAATAAAAATACTCCATACAAATGCCGAGTATTTTTATAGTACACATAAACGTAGGTTAAGAGGGATAAATAAGTGGCTCGGTGTAAAATAAAAAAGTAAAACTGGATATTTATGAATATGGTTTAAAATAATACAAAGAAAATTGGAAGTATTTTCATTTGTAATCGTCATAAAGTTGTACTGACCCGAAAAACTGTCCAGGCCTCCAGACCGAAGAATGTTGTTTATTTGAGGGAACACTCCTCAAACGTATCACATAGAAAAGTAATCCACAAGACAACATAGAGAAGCCAGGGGATCCAATCTCATACTAGCCAATGACCAGACGTAGGTCCATACACCATTGAACCCCTCAGGTTCCTAGAACCTCTGTTTATTGCTGGTTTAAAATTAGGATTTTCCAACTCCAATAGAGAGATCCTTTGTATCTACTAGTGTATTCGAAGCTCTGGACATCCACTTTTCGTCATCTTACTTTTGTAAACAGCACCTTACCACATGAAGATAGAGTGGGACTTCCCTGACAGTGGCTACAAACGCGCGACCATATGAAAGATCCTTGAAAGGTAGGGCGGACTCTCCCCTCCCTCTACCGTATCAAGGCATTTGGGGTGGAAAATAACCAGACTTGGCATGCTAAAAGACGGACTGACATAAGGAAGTTATATCAAATTACACCAGCAGTCGTTTCTACATACTTTACAACTTTATCTCTTCACTGAATAGTGGAATGAAAAAACAGTGCAATCATCATTATTTGTGGAAACCTAACATATTTATAATAAACCATTGGGTACATGTTAGCAGTATTTTTCATAAAGCTCCAACTTGAATAATTAGGGGAATAATGGCGCATCAAGATGTAGATTCTCAAAATTAGCGTCAACACACAAATCATTAGTGAGATTACATAGAAAAACCAATGAAAATACCAAAAATCAATATTTAGTTTTTATAAATACTACACCCACAGCAAAATAGGCACATAAGCGATAGCAGATTCCTGTCAAGTCAGCAAGGCAAAAAAGGGAACTAAAAGCTCTTCAAATAGACTCAGACTAAAAGTCATATAAATTTATCAAGCAGGGATGGTAGAAAGTAGATCAGTAAATTATCAACATTTTTGGGCTGCCTGCCTATTGGGCAGGAATATATTCACATCAGTTAGTCAGCTACATCGTAGGACCAGGCACATATATGCATGGGTCCAAGTTGCCGCACCTCATTAGCACAGCAAGCTGAACACCGGATTCATATAAGTAGTTACTTCAATGGTAGTAATATATAAAAGATTGTGCATACGGATATAGTGCAGGAAGAAAGAATTAGTTCGTATAGAGAAAAATATAAAGCAATATGATCTATTTGAGTCCATCGTTGGTTTGGTGCAGGGAGTCGCCATATTGTATTATGTCTGTCCTTATGCTTAAAATTAATGCTTGCTAAAATTAAACGATTGAACACAGTTGCAGCAGACAGTCACCATTATCTGTTTGTTGAGCCGAAATATCAAAATACCTACTTAAATATCTTTCTGTTTGGTTTAAGCTACCTACTTTGGCATTAAAGTCACCTGCTACGAGCGCTATATCTGAGTGTTTAGCTTTTTGAAGAAGTTCAGGAAGCTTCATGTAAAAGTCATCTTTCACTTTATTCGGGCTGCAGTCAGTGGGAGCGTAGGTAGAAATGGTGGAAAGATAACATATGTCCTTATCCTTCCGAGTTCTTACGGATCCATTTAGCCGAACAGCAAATAGGCGACTGTTAACGGGGGTCCATTCTAATAGTGCTTGTTCTGCCCTCGTACTCAGTGCTATGACTACATCAGCCAGTTCACAAGAACTAGACATCGGGTCGCCATATAAACGGAGGGCGTGTCACATCAGCTTCCCGCTTTGGTGAGGTGAGGTCGAGTGAATTATCACACTAATATCCTGTGTGTTTCGGAGACACAGCATACATCAATGGTACGAGATTCTAGGGTTTTAACCAAGGAGGCCTACTGGCCGATTTGAGACAGGGTGCGTACGTTGAAGGCTCCAATGTGTAGTTTGGAGCGAGGTTTCACTAGACCTGTGACAGTGTTTCGTGCACTAGAATCTTTGGCCATGGTGACACTTGAGGAGGGAGCCAAAAGAGGAAGTTTAGGGTTGAAAGTCGAGATAGGGGGAATAATAAGGATTGAAGAAAGGGATTGATTATGAATAGACTGATTTTAAGTGTTGCTGGAGGTATGCGGGTGGGGGTCACTTCCCGGTTGCCCACACCATGGAAGGGTTTTTCTGGAGTTGTCTGAAAAGGAAATTAGGTTAGAAATAGTCTTAGTGACCTGAGAGCATGACCACAGTGCCCAAGGGACAACTGCTTGAGGTCGGTCACACATGACCTTTTTGTGAGCAATTTTCGTGTTAGCTCTGTACTTGTTGGGATCTTACTGCCGGAGATGGAAATCCGTAGTATAAGGCGAGGTGTGCATTTTTAGGGTCAACCTTTTACAACCCCGCTCTTCCTTGTAGGAAGGCAGCATCTCTGTTATGCTGCCGTCACACCTCTGTACATTAGCAATACGACTTAACCCTCTGTCTTTGGGTTTTCTGCTTTTAGTCTTACCACTCTTCAAACGAACTGTCTGGCATGGTAGGACCTTTAGGAACGATTGTTCCAGCCAATATAGCTCGATTGGTTCATTACGATAGGCCAGCCCGACTACCACATCAAGGTAGCAGCAACGGTCGGGTTCATGACATCAGGTCTTAAATCATGTCGCAACATAGTCTGAATAATCTTATTTGATAGTTCGTTCTGTTAGACCAACCAGTTTACGTAGTTTGACCATTTTCGATTGTAATTTTTGGTTAGTTGAAAACGTATATTAGCGAGTTTCATTTTTGATAAATAATTATTTAGTCTAACCAAATGTTGTCTCCTGGTTTCCTCTCAGCCCAATGAGAAATAAAGTACCGGTGGACGGAATCGTATTCGCTATTCATTCGTGTTTTTTCATCTCAGTTGGTTTTCCATTTTCGTATCAGTCAAATCGATCACATCAACTACACATCATATAATTTTTATATATTGCTAAAGTCCTTCACTTATTTTTTTGAGTTTAAACTTTTATCTTAGATTCAAAGTCCTGGAGATATTATTATTATGCATAGACTTGTGATAAAACAATATAATGGTCGAAACCAAGGCTGCGGTTATGGTGCAACAGGTTTCAGTGCAGCTGTATTTTCAGGTGTTCATTTGGATCCATTGACTCCTTTTAAATCAAACACTCGATGCACTGTGAGTTAATTTTATTTGTAAGTGAACATTATCGATTTGTATACAATAGTTTTTTTTATTAATGTTACAGATTGATAAGGACATAGAAAGTGAATGATATGTGAGTGAGTCATTGGAAGTTGGTATATTACGGATATTCATAAGTAGTCTAAAGTGTGGTTTGCTGGTTACGTGTTATGCACAAACAAGTATCTTTTCAAGGAAATTGTGTATACATTCTGTTCCTGAAACAATATAGATTTGTAGCGTAGGTGGATGATTTTATTGGTCTTATTGTCTTTCCTAAACGATTTATTTAAAAAGCCTTTTATTGCTTCCCTAAACAACACCATCAGTGCACACTCTTATAGTTTCTTTTAGAGAGTCTATACCAATAATGAGGTGTTTATTGTTAACTTTTGTTTGATAAGTAAGTACTTATCATTCAATGGGTTGCAGGGATATAGTCTTAAACTGACAGAAATCTTGATTACAAGTGAAGGCGATAGTTATTGATTTTCATTGAACTTTAGGCTGAACATTGTCAATTATTGGAAAATTTAAAAAGTATTCAAAGGATTTCTCTACTGTCCGATATTTTAATATCTATCTCTTTAGAAATAGAAATGTAAAAGAAAGCCGAAACGATTTGTGGCGCATATGTATTGGGTGCTTCCCTGTACCAATGTGTTTAAATAAATAAATAATACATATCCATATATGCGATCTTTGTATATATATATATATATATATATATATATATATATATATATATATATATATATATATATATATATATATATATATATATATATATATATATATATATAACTACTATTGAAGTAACTGCTTCTATAAATTTGGTGTTCATCTTGTGCTAATAAGGTGTGGCAACCTGGACCGATGCATTTATTTGTGTAGTCCTAGTTTGTAGATGACTAAGTGAAGTCTTTGAGATAACATGAATTCTCTCGAAATCGTTGACACTCACTACTTATATGTGTCCCCTGCTTAATTTTTTTGTTCCAAATTTAATCGATAATCTGGAAAATGGACGTATGGAAGCGTTAAAGATAGTTTATTTTCAGCATGTAATTAAGTTACCGATAAATAACAACGCTCATTATTTCTATTAGTTCATTTAAAAATAACTCAGTAATCCAGCAGAAAGGAAAGTTTATAAAAGTATCAGATATATATAACTTTTTGAAACACTCCGATATCCTTTTATTGATGACATCCGGCGAAGGTTGAGTAAGATATTGTTCTTATCTTCCTACCATTAAGTTAAGTGAAAAATGTGAATGAAAAAGATGTGACAGATGAATAGTAACATAGTGTTTTGTAAAAAGTTGGACCTAACCTATGACGTTATTTTTTTCTGGTAACTTGTTTTTAGCAAGGCTGTTTTTTATGTTGTGAGGTTTCTAACCACACACCCAACTCCCGTTTATGTGTGATTTGAGACCGGCAGTAACTTTTGGAGAAGTTTGTAATTCTATATTCCTATCAAACGTCCTCTCACCCACCCACCTCAGCTCTTTGTAGTGAACAGTTTCAAGGCTCTTTTCGGCTTACCTATATGATATCCTCTCATCTTTATGATAATAAAATGTTAAGGCCTAGAGAGTTAGTTATCTTTTTTATTAATTTATTTATTTGAACACATAAATATTGGTACAAGTGGGCACCAAATATATATGTGCCACACAAAACAATGAGAATTTAAAGAGAAGGGAAAAAAGGTTAGGAACGTAGGGAATTATAAGAAAAAAAGAACAATAACGACCAGATTAGTGTAAGGTAATGTAATAGTAGTAATAATGGGGTAACGAAAAGATACAATCCGAAGAAATCTCTTAGTTAAGGAAGAACCAACCGCTTTTTACGAAGAAAGTAAAAGAAGGTTACAGCAGGATCGCCACTGGCTTCTATTCTGAGCCATATCTGATAACGTCTCTAGCCACTGCGTTACACCGTCTCTCGGACCCCAGCCAGGGAGTCGTGAAGGACCAACAGAAGCCAGCCCTTTGCAGCTTTCTTTCATACCACGACACCATGTCATATACTGACCACCTCTCCGCTTTTTCCAACCAGTCCCAGCGTCGGCAAACAATGCACAACGAGGAATTCTCTGGGACGATATTCGTAGAACATGTCCAAGCCACCGAAGTCGGTGTTTCAAGATGTTGACACTAATCGCATTGTCGTCTCTGTGACCGAACACACGATGTCGAACCTCTGCATTACTAACATGGTTTGCCACTGGATGTCAGCAATCCTTCGGAGATAACGATGATCAAACACAGAGAGTCGTCTAACATCCTCAACTCGGAGAGGCTAGGTTTCACAGTCATAGAGCAAAACTGATCTCACCGTTGCGTTGTAGATCCGACCTTTCACAGACAGACTGACATCACGAAGGCGCCAAAGATGGCCCAGATTGGTATAAGCCGCTCTGGCTTTCACTATACGTGCATTGATCTCATCACTCACGGCACCACCAACACTTATGCAGCTACCTAGATACACGAACTTCTCGACTACTTCTATCTGTTCACCATCCCGATTTATTTATTTATTTGAACACATAAATATTGTTACAAGGGGCACCAAATATATATGCGCCACACTACATCATGTTTTTGTGTGTGGGCTGAGATACCGCCCGGGTGCCCAAACCGAAGTAGGTGGTTTTCTTAGGGGGCCACACCCCGAGCCTTTGACCTGAACGTCTGACCCACAAGGCAGTGGAGCATCGTAAGGAGATGCAGTCCCATGGTAGCCGGTGACCAACGATTGGTTCATACGCCATTTGTTCCTTCAGGATACTGGAGCCCATGTGCACCATTGGTTTAGGGTCCGATTAAAGCGCCGGACATTCGCTTTTCGTCCTCTCATTTTCGTAAACAACACCCGTGGTGCGAGAAGGCAGTGAGTAGGACTTCCCTGGCAGAGACTGTATACGCGTGGCCATGTGAGAATATTTCGAGAGGAAGGGCGAACCCACTCCACTCTCGGCCATACCAGGGCATTTGGGGGCAATCCATCCAGAGTGAGTACAAGATTAGAATCCTGCCAGTCTTGTAGAAGTACTTTGCACTTCGAAGGTGCAAAGCACATACCATACCTACGGACGTTGATTGCCAACTGATTAAGTGCGGATCGCATGGCTTGGACATTCTCGCACAGTAAGACAACATCCGCATATTCAAGGTCGAGAAGTCTTTCTCCATGCAACAGATCCACACCACCAATACTTACATCCATCAGAGCTGTTTCCAGAATGTCATCGATGGCAAAGTTGAAGAGGAATGGTGAGATTGGGCAACCCTGCTTAACTCCACTGCTTGAATAGAACAATGGAGAAAGGTGGTTGTATGCCCTGACTCTTCCTGAGGTGTGTATAAGGCTTTTACGATGTTAACAAACTTCTCAGACACACCCTTCTTCAATAGACAATCCCAGAGAACAGTTCTGTCCAACGAATCGAAGTCAACCCTGATATCAAGAAACACTACGATTGTTGGTCTGTGATAAGTATGGCGGTGTTCTAACACTTGGCGGAGGGTGAAGATGTGATTAATACATCCTCGACCAGAACGAAAACCAGCCTGCTCCTCGCGAGTCAATCCTTTTCGGGTTTTGAACAACCTACGAAGTATGACGGAAGCCAATAGCTTGGACGCAATCGGAAGTAGACTTATCCCCCGATAGTTGTTACATGAACGACGTGAACCCTTTTTAAAGATAGGGACAACTATCGACTCATTCCATGACGTTGGTACACTCTCTAGTTCCCAGACATTTGTAAACAACGCCGTCAGTCCCTTAGTCAGAAAGTCACCACCATCTTTAAAAAGAGCCGGAGGTAAGTCGTCTGGGCCCAGTGGTTTGTAACGTTTCAAGAGTTGGAGATCCTTGCGGACTTCCGCCTCATTTGGTGAATCAGTCGTCCCCGGCCATGGAGGGCAGGACGGTCTGACCGATGTTGTCGGAGCAGCAGGCCAGTTGAACTGCCCTTCGAAAAATTCTGCCCATCGTCCAAGACGTCGATGGATCTTAGTGATTGGCATTCCGTCATCCTCGCAGATTGTTTCACTCACACCAGACTTCTTGCTGCCAGTGGCTCAGATGAGTTGGAAGAGCTTCCGGTAATTACCGGATGCAACTGCTGCTTCCAACTCACTGGCACGCTCCGACCACCAGGCTTCTCGGTCCTTACGCAAGCTTTGCCCGATTTCATTACGTAACATCCTTCGTCTGTGGTCAAACTCACGGTCACCCGGAGTAGACGGATGGGCTTCAATCAGTTGTAAGGAACCAGAAGAAACCCAGTGCTTGTAAGCGGAACGTTTCGCGAACCCACAACAGACTTGACCCGCCATTTTCATGGCGTCATGCAATTGCAGCCAATGCTCATCTATGCTTTTCGGTGGAATTGTAGCTGGCCTAAAAGCTAGCTCGGTTCGATACTTACTAGCAACAGAAGTTGCAACCAACTTGCTGCTATCAATCATTTGATGGCGGTCACTTCGTTGGCCACTGAAAAGTAAGGTGAAATTGGCGCAGACCAGAGCATGATCAGGTTCCGGATAGGTACTCCAAAAGGAGAGGCAGTCTTGTACACAACCACGTCAGCGGTAGCTGATCGCGATGTGATCAATCTGTATCCAGGCTTGAGATGCAGAAGGAGGACGTCAGGTGGCACATCGGCGATGACTATGCCGAAAGTTAGTGCTAGCCAGAAACAGGTTGTGGTCTGTGCATAGCTGCAGTAGACGTTCCCCGTTATCTGTCCTGCGACCAACGAGTCCCCATCGGCCACCTAAACGACTCTCTTCTGTGCCTAGACGCCCGACCTGAGCATTCAGGTCTCCAGCTAGTACTACAATATCTGTCGAGCGCACTTTCTGGAGGAGAACAGTTAACTGGTGGTAGAACTCATCCTTGATTGCATCCGGGCTGCAATCTGTCGGGGCATAGGCGGAGATGACGAAAAGACATCGTTTCTCACGCCGATTTCTTCTCACTTTGATGGAACTATCTAATCTAACAGCACATAACCGACTGTTAATGGGGATCCAGTCGACTAGTGCTGCCTCAGCTCTAGCGCTTAGTGCGACACCAACGCCAGCAAGACCAGACGAAGATGCCACAGGGTCCTGGGATAAACGCACATAAAAAAAGCTTTTTGAAGCGACAGATGGAGAGCGAATTTGTAGTACTTCATCAGAGTTTTGAATACAGGTCTCGGTTAGACAACATACGTCAATATTAAGACTTTCCAAAGACATAGCCAGCCCTATCTGTTGTCCGACCTGCATAAGTGTGCGAACGTTGAAGGCAGCCAGTTTGAATGGTGCACGTGGTTTCAGAAAAACTGCTTCAGTACTCGTATTCGGTGGTAACATACAATTTTCAACCAGGCAGTGACTCGAGAACGTTTAGATAGAGCCGAATTTCCACCATAGGCGAGCTGCTGTATAAGTCGAAAAATAAGGATGGACAGAGTAGGGATAAAAGAGACTTAGTAAATGACGTGGTAAAATAATAATAATAATAATGCGAGTCATTTCATTGTTAATCGGAGCGAGGAGAATATTTTCCATAAGTCGGTAGTTCATCATGTTTTTGTTGTGGGCTGAGATACTGCCCGGGTTCCCAGACCGGAGCAGGTAGTTTTCTTAGAGGGCCACGCTCAGCATATTGTTCGCTAAGGTCACTTATTTCTTTCAGTTCGTTTCAACTTAACTACTAATCCTTTGTCTCATATACGTTTTAAAAAAGTTGAGGGTAGATTGTATTTTGGTTATTTCTTGATTAGTCTAAAATCCTCAAAGGCCAATGTTTATGGTTACATTCCGGTCTGAAATAATTGTATGAATAACGTTTTCTTAAGAGTCTTCGATGTTTTTTTGTGGTATATCTAGTTTCGTAAAGACATTAAACTTATAATCAGAAATGACATCGCGAAGATCAAAAAGATGTCTGCGGTTTTAACGACATTCTCCTTTGAACTATTTCTGTCTCTAAAATTCACTGTTCAGGATGAGATGAATGAAAATTTCGCTACGTTTTTAACAAACAGGGAATTTCATGCAAACTAATTCCCATTTATTAACTTTAGCAAGGTAAAAATAAATCCAATAGAATACAATTAATTTACCGTATTTTCCTCGTCTTTCCTTCAATGAAAAACACTAGTTAAAATAAATATGTGATGGAAATTTTTGGATTGAATTGTTATATGTTGATAATTAGCAAGAAGTGACCCATTATAATCATGCTCCTCCCTTTTTATCTATAAATGATTCCTTTTCAAATATCGACACTACTTTAATGCAACCGTTTATGTTGTAGTAGTTTCTTTGTTATTACGTGCCTATGTGATTTCTGTCATTTGAGTAGACTTTCTTGACTTAGAGGACATTTGACTATTAAGTCATTTTTATCATTCTGATGACTGTTCTGTTCATGGGCGATTATGACTTTTTGTGCGTGTATGCCTTTTATATTTGTGTCCTTGTAATTCTATACTCTTACGTCTTATGTGCTTTTGTGTGTGTTTGTATCTTATCCAATATCTGTCTTCTGGTACTATTTTGAGTTAATTAACCCTTATAATGATTAGCATTTTGAGTTGACTAGTGTGCCAACTTGTTTCTGCATTTGTTTGTCTTTCTTTTACATGATTGTCTGCTTATAGTGAGAATGCATGAAGTAAACATATCCTGGTAACATTTCGAACTTTTGACTCACCCTTGTACTAACGCGATGTACCTGCGATTAATTACGAAATTAAATATAGAACACATAAATATAAAACCGGAGTCGACAATGGACTGCTAAAATATCTTTCATTTATTTTACTATTTATAAATATATAGAAGTTAACGATAAACAGTGGGAGCTTATACCTAATATTTCATTTTTATTTTTACTTTTACACCGAATTAGTTGAGTATGTACTTAAGTTAATTTCACTTCGCTCATTCAACTGACCAATAAAAAGTGCGTGATTCAAGATAGGCAAAGAAAATATTCTTGAGAAAGACTTTTAGTAAATCACATGAATGTAACGCATCGCCCCCACTCGTAGTTTTTGCTAAATGCTTATCGACTTGATAATAGTGTCTGTAGTGCAGTCTTGTTGACTGTTTGTCAGCCTTATTCATGATTTTGATGCAATACCCAAATATTAGGTCTAACAGTCAGGTCTTATTCCTAAATATTCATTGGCACCAGTCAGATAATCACCTTTTCAATATTTATTTAGAGAATTTTATTGAATCTATACTTCCATCAAAACACTTGAAATATATAATATATACAGTTATGACAAAGCTGGTCTATTCTGCCGAGATATTTTACTTGTGTTTGTTTCAAGAACACTAATGAATAGAGCCTTGAGGCTGTTGTGTGTTCATTGTTTTCTCCTTACAGTTGTCCCTACAAATATGTGATTCTGTATAACTTAAACAACAAAATATGTATCTATTATTATATGTGCGTCAATAAAAATTTCCTAGTCAATTTCAGAAATCTGGGGGCAACGACAATAAATCAGTTGAAAATTTCTTAAATTTCTTTCAAAGCATTAGATAATATATTAACAAATACCGAACGAGCTCTTTTTGTTATTGTACAAATATTTCGTCAGTGACCAACACTTTAGGGATATAATTTTTCCAAGTAAAATACTCAGTCCTTCACAATGTGTTTCTAAAATCTCTGAAAAATATTCTTTATGGTACATTAGTTTGGTGATGAAGAGCTGAGAGTGATAGAACGCCTAAGAGAGTGGTATATCTCTCCTAACTGTCCAGTTGAAAGGGAAAATATACAAATTTCGTCTGAACAAATTGGTAATGAGGTAAACCGAACTATTACATCTGGAATAAAAAGACTTGATCTTTTGAATGGAGAAGAATATTGCACAATTGAAGGACAGGTAAGTACTTATTTTGTTGTAATTTGTAAATTGATTTGACTGATTATTTGTATCTTTAATCACCACAAAAGAAGTTCGATTCAGATTCTTACTCAAAGTTATGAGATCATGTTCTCTAAAAGCCCAAATTAATGATGAAAGCAAACATGTTTTACGACTAATCGAAAGTCTGTCGACCCACAAACTAAATGCTTAACTCTTGTTATATACCGGATAAATTCCCTGACACTATTCTATATTATTGATTAAAAGTTCTTGTGCTAATCACAATAATTATATAACGTTATTCCTAATCCTCTTCTTAAATCCATGCAGTCGTTCGAATTTTTTAAAACAGATATTATCCAGGTTGAAAATACATAATGATATTCACCAGGAAAATTTAGTGTTCCTATTTTTCTATTAACTGATAGAATTAGCTCTTTCTTGCCCATTTATAAATTTTTGGTCGAATCGATACACCTAATCAACCTCATATTGAGGTATGACGAATGTCTAAGCACCTCCATCATATCTCTAGTGCTTAGAGTGTGTTATGACCTTGATTTGTCTACCCACTTTTTGGTGCCGAGGATACTTGTCTAATCTAGATTTCGACCTTGATGCGATAGGCTGATCGGCTTAACCTTGAGACTAGTACGCGTGAGTTCGAGATGGGGTAGAGAGAAGAAAACTATTCTGTCACCTGATTGGTGGGCAAGCACACGAATGAGAGAAGACAAGACAACTGGAACACTACTCGATCTATTTCCTTGACCACTGAACTCACTGAATTCAGATTAGTGTAAAAAGGTACATGAATAAATAAGTGAATAACCCGGCCGCAACGTACAATAATTAGGAAAAATACAATTGTCCAAAGCTGGGAATTAGAGTAGAAAATAGGGTGCAAAATAATGTTTAAATAACAATAGCTTCGGAACAGAAAAAGGTATGGCAGTGAATGATACATCGAGCGAAAGCTTATGTTCTGTAGAATAGATTAGGGACAAAAATAAATGTCAGTGTTTTACAAGCTTTGAATAAAATGAAATAACGTCCCGAAAAATAGCCTTCGTAGTTTGTCAGGGCTTCTTGTTTCCCGGTTCACATCAGAGTGGCATCTTTATGATTTCTTCCCTTCACTACAATTATGTCATATTGATTTGAATATTTCCTTCCTCCGCTATTAGGTCGCGGGTTTGAACTACTGTCCTATTACCGAGATATAAGTGGTAGACAGGCAGTGTCATTAGCTTAAAAATTAGTGTTTCAGTAAAATGTATTTGTATTCATCCATATCATACGCGATTGGAGTTTATTATATAGTGCCCCCAAATGCCCTGGTACGGCCGAGAGTGGGGAGAGTCCGCTCTCTCTCTCGAAATGCTCTCACATAGCCACGCGTATATAGCCTCTGCCAGGGAAGTCCTACTCACTGCCTTCTCGCACCACGGGTGTTGTTTACGAAAATGAGAGGACGAAAAGCGAATGTCCGGCGCTTTAATCGGACCCTAAACCAATGGTGCACATGGGCTCCAGTATCCTGAAGGAACAAATGGCGTATGAACCAATCGTTGGTCACCGGCTACCATGGGACTGCATCTCCTTACGATGCTCCACTGCCTTGTGGGTCAGACGTTCAGGTCAAAGGCTCGGGGTGTGGCCCCCTAAGAAAACCACCTACTTCGGTTTGGGCACCCGGGCAGTATCACAGCCCTCACACAAATCAATTGAGATTTGTGTGGCGCATATGTACTTGGTGCCTCCCTGTACCTATACTTATGTGTTAAAATAAATAAATAAATATAAATAAATAATACTGCTTGTAGTATAAAGTGGATTCGTATACTGCGTCATTATATATGCATGTATAATATTATTGCTTATGTGTTACAAACAAATTAACCGGTTTGTCAAAAAATGTTTATTTTTTCCAGATTATCAGTATTTATAATTCTGTGGAAGTCGATAATCGTATTGTTCTATATATCTGGGATGGACCACAATCTAGTAATAAACAAAATACTGTTTTTATTGGTCTTCCTCAAGATCATTTACTTCAATTACTTCCTTATTCTCAGCATGATCCTCATCTTGCTGCCTTAACAGGACACAATTTACAACAATGGAATGAAAATTTAGTGAAAAATTACGAAACATATGCTGAACAAGATTTAGATAAAATGTTGAATTCAAATTTTTCGTCTAATCCAATGGAAACTTTTCGTGATTGGTCTGTCCCAATTTCCATCTATGATGAATACGCTATTAGTGAACCGATTGTCAACATTAAACCTGGTGATTTGATACGTATTCATAATGTGCATGTTAGTTGTAGTCGAGTAAGTCGTTGTTTATTGAGTTATATTTATAAAATCGTCAATTTTGTATACATGGAAATTATACTTTGGGTTAAAGTTGTTACTGTTTTCAACAACTTGCGTATAACTGAAACCCATCTCATACTTTCATCTAAACATCAATCAGAGAGGGATAGGAAAACATATGTACTTTATGCTGTCTGGACCCGTGCTACAAAGTATTGCGAAAATGTCGAAAGTTATAACGTATCCTATTAATAGTAATAAAGTGAGTCATAAAGTTAAATAATAGTTCGGTGGGTCAATCTGGATGCATAATATTCGTGGTCATCGATACGGTTACTCTTTTGAAAATAGTTTCTTTTTCATTTAATGGCCTATTCGCTTCATAGTTCACTGTAAACGGTTTGGAAGTCAGTTATTCAAAACACCTTAGGATTAGGGATGAATGAGTTTCAGCTCCAGTTGTCGAACTACATCAACACAACGATATAAAATTAACAAGATGTATAAAAATAATTGAAACATCAACATGTTTGTCAAAAGCACTATACATAAGCAACATGGTATGTTCTAGCGAACAATAGATGCATCTGCAACGCTGTAACTGATTTTGGTCTGTCATCTAACATCTTGATCGTTGATATGACTATGGATATTTAAAAGATTGGACAGCTAGTCTGCATTCTTAAATATCTGTTTACATATCCTGTTCTTGTCATGAAAGAATGGTATAAAGCCAGTTTGCATTCGTCAGAACTTGTGAGGTTTTCGCATCACAACATCAGTCGTTTCTTCTAATTTTACTCTCTATCAGATCTTTCGGTAATTAATCTAGGACGACAATATCCACCAATAAAAATTTGAATAATTTAGGCTGAGTCCTCTCTCTACTCACAATCTACGAGTTGACAAGTTAATATTTCCATTGAATAACATGAATTCCGACGTAGACATTTACAGTTATGGAATGACTTGGGAACTGTTTTCCGAAAAAATTGGTCGCCGGAATATCATAAAAACAGATAATTGAGAATCATTTTATAAATATGAGGATTTACTGATGAAGAATAGCTTACGAGATTACATTACTGTCGCCATGTTCACTTATTCAAACCTTCACAAACATCACTTGATAACAGCTTTCTTATTTAAAGTTTGCCATTGTCGTACAAGAAGCTACAGTATCGGTTATTTCAACCTTCACAACTTATAGCGATTCGCATTTACCACAACTCTAATATTTTTTGTGTTCTGTTTAATTTTAAGAACTAAACGATTAGTTCATACCATCCTAAAGATGAAATCAGAAAAGCGAATTGTGTACTCAGCATTAATAACAACCTACTGGATACAATCTTAATTCTGATCAAAGCACCGATCAATGTATAGGATTCAGGTGTTTTCCTATCGGCGTTAGTTTCGATCACTCGAACATCCAAAAAAGGAATATACTTAAAACAGTAGTGGAGAAAATTTCCTTATCATTTTACTATTTCTGAAGTTATATATAAGGTGGAAGTTAACTCGGTTTTCATCTAATTATTCGTTAGCCGTATGTAATAATGTTTTGATCCGGAGGGCATATCAGACGCTGAGTCTTTCATTTTTATTGCTTTACGCACTATACCTACTTGTCCTAACTATTTGTATTAGATAATTCACAGACGTACCGTAAGAAGTAGATGATTTTCTTATTTTTACTAAAATTAAAAAAAACTCATTGTGAATTATAGCAATATATATATAATATATAAGGGAAGAATATTGTTTTCAATTAGATCCTCATCAGGCTCTACTCTAATATACGATAATATTTATATTCATGCATGAAATTTCATACACATAGTTCCCTTTATCATCTTGAAGAGAACAAGAACAAAGATTTGAGCAAAATAAAATAAATTTATTTTATTTCCTTTGGTTTTCGTTAGCTGCTTGCAACCTATGATATTTAAAAACCATAATTTCAAAATAGGTTTAAAATACTTATATGAAAGTGTTTAGGTGGAAGTTACTTTGAGGACACATCAATATAGTATATCACTTTCCTTAATTCCAGGCTAACTCCATATATCGAACGGTCATTAAAAGATGTATTTAATACACCAAACATCAAGTTGATAATTTAAGTGTAATGTAGTTTTTCTGTGTTCTCTGAACTCAACCAACATAATTAAAAACAACCATAGGAACTATATTTCTCCATTATTCTGAAATAAGCGTATAAATCTACTTAATCTGTTCATGAAAGTAATACCAATAAAAGCGTATTAAAATAGAAAAAGGATCAATTATAGACCAATGAATTTCTGACAAAAACATAAATCCAAAATTGTAGCTAAAATAAGTAACAGAAAAAATTAATGCAAATGCTTTGTTTTATCTTTTCTAGGATGGTTTTTAAACTTATTTTTAAGAATAATTTTTATAAGTATTATATTGTTTCAAGTGTTGTTTTTTTAGCAGAAAAATGATCAATCTTGCGTCTTGCAATTAAGATTACATGGTAACGGTCATAAATTTGGACGTGGGATAAAACATTTAGGTAATAAATGTTTACTAATGAATTATTTGAACGATACATTATTCACTTTGGGAGACGATGCAAACATATTAGACGAAGCAAATAGATATGGTCTCTTGGACAATCTAAAAACTGGAATAAATTTAAGACCCCCACTACTTAAACCAAAATGTGATCTTTTGCCGTATGAGCTACAGTATCCCGTAAGTTTGTTTAGTTCCTGACTCATTATATTTAAGTTGTATTCCGACATATTTATAGATTGTAAATGGATTATTTAGTATCCTTCGTTAAGTGCTCGCAAAAAGGCAAGTTGCACAGGGTCCACATCATTGCGATAAATTTGCATAGAAGGATTTCATAAGGCAGTAAAATATTGACCGAGCAAATATAATAAGATCGAGCGTGTAAATGGTGGTTTCTTAACGTAATATAGACGTATATGTTACTTACACTCTTAATTTTTTATAACATCGTTTAATATGTCTAAATATTTAAATTCGAATCACGTGCCACTTCGCGCAAACAATCTAGCATCGATCTGTTTCTAATTTCGTACGACCAGTTTAATACGTTCTGCAACCTCCAAGCACTTCCTTTTTAAGTGTTATTGCTGGATTCTCACAAAGAAATGTTCGACTCTCAACTCATTTCCTTTTTTAGAACATCATATGTTCATATAAGCGGTCCCAATGAGTTGATTAAGTCATTTTTGGTATCCCTCTATCACAATATCCGTTTTAGGCATGTCTTCAATAACGGAAATTGGACATTCCATAGTACAATTCTAAAGATTGAATCGCTGTGGACTCTGCATTTTGTTATCCTCCTGGTCCAGATGTTTTCAAAATAATATGGCAATACTTTGATTTCTTTTGGATATACTTGTCGGAATGTTGATAACGATGAATATTCGTAATCAGTCATGACAGTTGGTGAATTTAAAGTCAGGTGTATTTCTTTCGGTTTGTTAAAGGTGCGCACATAAGAATTCTTTCTTTTGTCTTTCATCAAAACATAAACCGAAGGAACAATCGTATTGAGTTTCATAGCATTGAATGGTGTATATCTAAGTAAACCAAGACCCTGAGGTCTTGAATATTCTATCGGTATACCACTGAAGACATCGCTCCAACAATTTAAGATTCGGAGTTATAGAAACAATCGAAATTCGTTTTCCGCCCTTGTAAATTGACATCCTCTCACAATTGTCTTCAATTCCGACGATAGACTTAGTGGTTACTGTTGGTTATTTTAGTCTAAATTCATAAACTTAACCTTTGTAGTCAAAAGAAGTCTTTTAAAACCTCTTTCTCTACCTTGTCCATCAACAGAGGCTATACAAAAGCGGGTTAAAACAAAAATTTTATTCTTTGCCTTTTTTCAATATACATTATGTATGCTTCCATAATCTTAATATTCGTCTCCTTATTGTTACGTGACGGTTAACAAATTGACTTGTTATCATATTCTTTTGACAGTTCACATACCAGTTATATAAATAATCCAGAGACACCCACGAACCCTCTATACTGGTAATTATCATGTGCTCACTAGTGTTTATTTCTAGTAGGTAATTTTCGCAGACCTAGTGAGAAGCTATGACCAGTGGAGTTCAACGGTGCTGAGTATGTTAGTTACTTTTCAAAAATAAAGGAAAATGGTTGAGCAATACCACGAATTCGTAGAATTTTCTTCGTTCTACTTTCTTTTTACTAGACGTATATTTTCAGGCAGAACGCTTTTAACCAATACTTATGCTATTTTGTGTTTCATGTGAAAATTCGATGTGGTTGTTTTTCTTTTTTACAGCTTACTATCTCACAAATACGCAATATTCCTGTAGTAGTTAACGAAAAGCAAAGACAACTCAGTGATTGGGATTTATTATACCCTGTACAAACAGAATTTATTCCATCTATTCCTCCTGACAGTTGGCTAACCTGTACTGATCTGCTACTCAGCGCATCAGATCTCAATGTTGTTTACACCCGATTATGTGCTCGAGTAGTTGATATTGCTCCACTGGATGTTAAAACGTTAAAAGATTGCTTACTATTAACATGTAGTAATTGTTCCTTTTCAATTAGGGGTTCCAGTATCTCTGATGATGATGAGTAAGTATGATATTTTATACCTTATTTCTTAAAAAACAATTTCTTCAACACCCTGAACAATTTAGTTTTCAGAGTCCCATTTTCCAAACGTCTACTAATAAACTAGCTAGATGATGCAAGTTTTCTATTTTTGATTTTTCTGGTATCAATCATTCGAGTGAGATAAATGTATAACAACATAAGTTTATTCTTAGCGTAAAAAACCGAAAACCCTATTACTTGTTAGTTACCTTAATTTTAATTTACTTATTCCAATATCATAAGTAACTACTAAAGTGGTTTATAGCAATATTTAACTACCTCGTGTTTGGTGTTAAGTACTTGGAAACGAACAACAGTAATTTGAGTTTCGTGTCTGCTTATGCTAATCAGCAGAGTGGATTCATGAAATGATAAAACGATGGATTTCAGACATCCGAATTGGTAAAGTCAGAACATGACAATCCTCCCATGGTAACTAATTAACGAAAACTGGGGTTTTATATTACTTTTCCTATAACTACTTATTCTTAAAAGTAGAAGACATGAGTAGGCTATAAGTGTCTTCGGAGCATTGCTAGCATTTCGTAGGACGGTTGATTTATCATTACTGAAGTTAAGTATATGGTACTAGACGACGTTGGGAAATCGCGTTCGAGGTTATGAACTTTCATCAGTTTAGTTACGACATGTTACATGTACCTTACCACCAATTACCTCGATGGTCAATGTTATCCGACGTAGGATTTTTTTGAAAGTTAGGAGGCTAAAAAGAAGCGTGGCATCAGTCCATGAAGTAATTAACTTGATCTGAGTCATGCTGGCAAATCTAGACTATGTGGTCGGGTCCACGAGTTAACGCGACCAGTGGTTGGAGACTTTGGGTGGTATGGATCAGAATCGTTGACAGTGGCACAAATGTATTCACTCTTAGTCTTCCTCTCAATGTTGAATTCTAGTATCCCTCCATACATACCTTTCCACTACATCTTTTTCAGTCCTATTGTCATTGTTGCTACACTATTCCGACCTTTTATACTAATATCCTGTTCATTCCATCCTGTCGTGCTGATATTATGGCAACGGATCCGTGCCAGGCTTTACGTTGACTTACCTAATCTGTCTTTAAAATACTTTCTAAAATTCATCCTAGGTCATTGTAACTGTATACCAACTAATTCTCTTTATCTTGTCTGCTCAGATGATTTGCTTCAATATACTTACAAACTACGGCAAAAATTTTTTGCACTCGTACGTAGATGTCCTATTTTGATTTTCAATGCCCAGATATTTACCTTTCCTTGTTTAAAAATCTTTTTCAGAGCACTTTGCGAGTGTGGTTCTTGGTAAGTTAACGCATCTGTTTTCTTATTTGATGCCAAAGCTTATCTATTCTTCCTTTATTCTTCCTTCATTTAGAAGATCCATCGGGTAGCTTAATTTTAACTGTCACCGGTCATAATGCCATTGGCTTAATTAATAGTTTAGTTGATGATGATCTTAGATCATGTATCAATAATGATGCATGGTGGACGGGACTAATATTCGAGATGAAAGAATTACAGAATATTGGTATATCACCAGATAAAATAGTTCTTGAACAATGTCATCGGTTATTAGGTCAGTGGATCGATGTTGCAGTTAAAATTAGTTGGTCAAAGAAATCCATTCCAGGTACTACAAACACCGAAAATGACAATGATCTCCAGTTTCATATTAATGATTGGGATTTTATGTAGGAACGTATGTTGAAATAAATTTACATAAAATCGCATTTAAACCATACATTTCTCTTATATTCCATGCTCACCTTGTGCATTGTTTTGAAATTTTTTATCAATCCAGTTTCTACTATAAAAATTTTTGAGTTACCATGGTTATTTTGCTTACCGTTGTGGCTTGAAGTAAGGTTTTGTATTTTTAAATTCTGAACGATTGGGAGATTCTCTTTGTGCGAATGGGATCCATGTGAACTGAATAAACCAGACGACTGACACAACACTTCAACAATAATTTTCTGCGAAATCAAAGAGTAAATAGAAGTCTTATAGGGAAAATGTATCGGTAAGAACCATCAGAGGAAATAGTTTGAACTCACATCAGTCCATTTATATACCTATTGTTCATTACAAATTATATCAGACTGACCAATCGTCATAGTGAATTTGTGGATACAATAAAGTATTTTAAAATCAAATGACTAATTTTATGTTGAATGGGTTAGTACAAACCAGATTTCATTTCGCATCAAGTTGGTCTTAAGATAATATTCGAAAGAAATTAGTGTTTGAAGACTTAACATTTCCAACACTCAGTGAGTAAAATGAAGCACGCACTTTAGATGCTAAATACATTCTACTATTGAGTACTGAATGAAGCTTTAACCCAAGTGCTTTCATCCGTTTTCGCCCAATTGAAGTTTTAACATGTAGAGCACTAATTTACTTGAAAATGCATGAGTGATTATAGCAAGCAAATACTAATTTGTGCTTCTAGTTCATTATCGTATTTAGTCTTTCGTTAGTCGCAAAATGTTCTTGTGACTATAACACTAAATCGGAATAAAGTTGTTCGAACATGTGCATATACTGAAAGCTGACCTTTTAAACCTCTACCCTATGCACATGCAGCTTGTGTTCTGGTGAATATTTGAAAATCAATTGTTGTGATTGAATATAAACGTCTTAGCCTTGTTTACAAACATTTAAATTTCTTAAGTGCATCGTGGTCGTAGAGTAGTTGTGACTAGCTGAGATCCGTGTTCGATATTACAGACAAAGGAACAAAACTCAATGGCACAGCGACTGTACCATAATTCTACGGTTTTGTGAGCTATCATGTACTGTCGTAAAAGTGAAAATTGCTATTTCAACTTAGGAGTTAATCTGAGCTTGGCTGCCACTAAAAATCAGGAGGAATCCCTTGCTTCCAACTGTAACCCAAAATGGAGAAGCATAGGCCGCCAGCCAGCATTCTTCATCGAAATGTCCTAAGTAATCCTTTCCGTGCTTGCTCGTACTTTTCGGCGCAGTGTCCCTTAGCCTCGTACTTTTCCGTTTCTCTTCAGAATTCCAAGTTAGCACTTACCTCGTGATGCAGTTTGGTGATTTCAGCAATGTATGTCCTATCCACATTCAACGTCTTTTTCTAATTTCCTCAACTGAAAGCTGGTTTGCCTTGTCCCACAGTGAGCTGTTGCTGACGGTATCCGGTCAACAGACATTCAGTAACTTACGTAGAAATATTTGTACTATTTTGATGATGGTTGCTGTTCTCCAATTTTCAGCTTCGTACCAAACAACTGTCTTGACATCTGCATTGAAGATGTTGACTTTGATATTGGTTGACAGTTGTTTCGAGTTGCGTATTTTGTTCATATGTAAGAATGCCGCTATTTCTATGCCTATCCTCACCCTTACATCTCTGCATCAGATCCTCATTGTTGTCCAGGTACGTGAAAGTTCATCTATTCCAGAGTTTCGCCATTAAGTTGGAAAGGGCTGGTGTTCTCCATGTTGTACTTAAGGGTCTTGTTATTGCTTTTGTGTATGTTGAGATCGACTGCTGCTAAACTGGTTATCTTGACCTTTATTTGTTCGTGTGTATGGGATAGAAGTGCTAGATAATCTGAGTTCAAATCGTCTAGTTGTCGATTGTATTCCGTGCTTTCCCTCAGATGTCGGTCTTCATAATCCAATCAACCACTAGAAGAGTGGTTCTCACTTTGAATGAGTCTGTCAGCTGTTCTCTGTGCACGACTCTGCAGTGTTGTCCGTAGCATGGATTCCGTATGATGTTGAAGATTTTCTCAGCTACCCACATCACTGTCCAAGAAGGTTCTACCGTGCACGCTGTCAAACGCCTACTCATAGTCCAGGAAGTTGAAGTATAGTGACGAGTCCCATTCCCCAAAGTGTTCCACTCATCTCCTCCAAGTTTACCGTAGAATACGCCCTTGCTAAAGAGACGCTAACCAGAATAAACAGGCGTTAGTCAGCTGTTTATTACGAGTGTGGGAATCTTCAACCGTTCACATGCACACTTTCTGTTCCACACGCCAACTCTTGAACCTTGCTACCAATTAACTGGCGATAGTTTCTCACTGCATGTGGTGGATAACTCTCACGTGTCCGACATGTCTAGACCCCACTGGCCACGGGTTCTCACTATTTTATATTATTACGTTTTTTCTGGGTGCTTAATTCCTATCGGCCAGATCAAAGAAACATCCACCGTACTTTTACTACCCTTAGATTTTTGTGACAACACCTGTACAGTGATCCAGTCCTGCTGGAATTGCGAGCGTACCAGAAACTGAAGTAGGAGGCGAATATCATATCCTTTGTAAAAATATGATAATTACGGATAATATTAGTAATATTTCAAAGCACATATTAAACAACTATATTTAATAAACTCAAAGGATTGGGAGCCATAGCTCTTTTATACTAAACTAGCAAAAAAATAACTGAGAACGATCACATTTATTTGCCAAGTTTACTTAATTTAAAAGGCATGAAACTTCTAAGGATGTTAACAGGCCTTCAAAATCGTTCATCACAGAGAATATATAGTAAGAGATACAGAAAATAGAAATACAATATATTGAACCCTTTAGGAACAAAGAAAATGAGCTTTAAATGTTTTTGTTTAATTAGTTGAGCATTGATCTGACAGTTCCCATTACATGCAACGTATGGCGCGTACTAGCTATACGAGTACAATTATGATAGATTTTTGAAACACAAGAAACACTGGTTGGCAAACGCTTAGAGATCGGGAAAAGGCAGTTGAGGTTGCACGTGAGAAACAAGAACATAAGGTTAAAGTTCATCTTCAGAATAACTCAAGCAGTCCAACAATAATGCGATACCAGATGGAAGGCAATAGATAGTTTTGGGGGATAGAAAATTCTATCGTGTGATTTACGTGACATTTTTCAGGACACATCTGGAAATAAAATCAAGAGAAATTAAATATTCTGGAAATATTAACTGGTGTTATATGTGTTACTACACATTACCTTTTAAATTATTATCTGCGAGTTGGGTCCCTGATTATGAAAACGGTTTCACTTTGCGACAGAAAGGATGCTTAGTCTCGGGAATATTTTGCCGTAAAAAGGGGTTATAAAGGAATAAAACACTTTGCTTGAATAAAGGTTTAATCAAATTAAATTTAACTCAGTTTTTACTGATGAAGATTCCAGCAACGACTTGCACGAAGATTATGAGTATTATCTTTATATGAAAGTAAATTTAACGATCCTGTTGGATATCTTTGTAAAAAGATTGGTTTCAACAATTTTTCGTAACTCGATTTACTAACCATATCTTTTTTATGTATGCTCCAAATTCTTGCCAAGACGACTAGAATTTGTGAAAGTCTAAGTGATCACTTTGGTGACTGCATTTCAAGTCAGTCAGTAACAACGTGGAACTTCGTACGTATGTGCATCAGTCCGAGTTTCCATACCACACTAGCACAAAGATGCAGTTATCGATTAAATCCCGTAGTGGTAGAGGTAATGAAAGTATAAGTAGAAATAGGAACATTAGGGTTTGATGATGAATTTCAAAGTTACTAATGACACTATGAACACATTTGTTTGTAAAAGATAATCGAATGGATAGAAAATATGATTTAGAAGTCTTAGTGGTGTTTAATTCGATGATCAATAGAAACCGAACAAAAGTGTGGGCTTCCGAGTGACGATAAACATTTAGACGTTATCACTAATGAATCTAAAGAAGGAAATTGTTGTAGTTTGCTTTAGTGAAATTCCAAGCCTATTTATTCACGAACCCAGTAAACGAAATTCCCGCGTGATTCTTTGCTTGGATTCTTTCCCAAATAGTATAACATCAAGGCAAATTTGATAAACTTTGTCTAACAAACTGAACTTAGACATGAATTTCAGGATAATATATGGGAAAGTCTTATTTGACTTAGATGGGAAACATGGCAATGTTCAAACGAGAACTAGTTAATAGTTAGCTAAAAGGAGTGCAATCATTCTGAACAAATGTAAAACTTACAACTCATTGGGGAGTTTTGAAATCGACTGTAGAGTTGATCATGATTGAACTTCAGAAATGCTTCATACTGCTCTGAAATGTAAGTGAGGATTCGATCAACTGGGGTTTGAAAAAATTACGTTCTGTTTTTACCATGTTGAACTAGTTGCTTTAAGAATCTTACGTTTGCCCTTTCAAGGATTTTGGTTCCTTTTTACCTACGCCTGGTTGTTGTTGTATGTACCGCGAACGAAACATATACTTTTGTGGAGAACGGCTTAGGCAAAATACGTTTTCAAGTAATGGAGTTTAATAGTTGACTGGCAGAATAATGTTGACATAAACTATCAAAACTTCATTTTAGTAGAACAGACTGGGCTAAACGAATATCATTGTTATTGTAGCACAAGTCGATTGTATAAGGCAATCCGGATGCATTTGAATGTATTTTTTGGTCTAGTTAGTCAAAGTAATCTGCATATGAAGTTGTTGCTCATGTTGAATCCCGAAACATGACATTCAGTTTTAAAAATAACGTTTTTATTTGCAATGGATTCCGTTTACCGACTTAACTTTCCGCGTTAATTAATTCAGACTGATTCTCGTTCACTAACTTGTAGTGAATTCCTGTTTGTATCAGTCTATTCAATATAAAATTAGCTATTTGATTTTAAAACACATTATATTCACAAATTAACTATGATAATCGATCAGTCTAATAAATTTTGTAATAAATAATCAACTAGCTTGAGTGTAAATCAATCAAGCAGCCTTGCTTGTCATATTGAGGCTAGAGTTGTGAATGATTGGTTTGTTGTGCAAATGTATTGAAAGTGTAAATCACTACACTTATCAAAAGAATGATAATGTTGCATTTAAGACTAGTAATGATACGATGATAATTCACATGATGGCCTGAGACTTGACAGTCTGTTGCGACTACGCTAATATTTGAAATTTTTTTAATAGAATACTGTTCTTTGAAAGTCATAAGTTCTTAACAGAATAAAAACAGATTCGAACAAGCTAACAAAGTCTATGGTTATAGCAATCGAAAATATTAAATTATCTGGTGTAGAAAGTAATTATCTACATACGTAATTCCTAACTATTTTCTAAACTGTCGAGCACAATTTTAGCTTTGCCAAGTCAGAAAAAGTAGGTTATTTGGCTTGATAAACTTTATCTGTTTCTAAACGTAAAAGTAACAATTTGATTTGTACAATAACTAAAGGGATTATAATCATTGAGTGGGACGCATGAACATACCGACCAATATTGCGTGCGTCATCGAAATGAATAAAAATTAATATAATAGAATGATGTCCTTCAACTGGCAGGTCATATGCAACAGAGATAGTCTACAGACACATCAGACCAGATTGACGTGGTGGGCGCTTAAACGATGACCTGATTGGTTAGTTATGGACATAACTAACATGTGGCACATTAATAAATAATGTTCTTGAATTAACTACGACTTCAACAAGAAGTGTAATATTGAAGGTACCAGATGACTGAACTGATGGTTACACAGTGAGAAGGGCTTAGGCCCAGCTGTCATTGAAGTAAATGACCTACAATACAGATTTCCCATGACATTTAATCCTGTTCATTCTTCTGTCAATAATTCGTATACAAGCAAACTTCTATTTAAAAAATAACTTATTCTTCATTAACATCAATTCATTGGGAAATCTGAATCGATAATCCAGTCTTATGATCACCAATCACCCAGTTACATCTTACCACTACGTTCATCTATTGATGAGCATTCTGTTTATTGATTTACTAATCCGTATACATTCTCCATTGCAAATAATGAAATTCAACTTTATAACAGACAGTTAGCTAGATACTCACTGTAAATTTTTGGTACCGAAGTGTCTGGACTACGAAATGATACACAGTCCCTTTGTAGGAAAAACATTTAAAACCAACTATTACTTTCCCTAAAGTAAGTCTGCTCGGACAGAAAATTTGGAAAACAGATTTTATATTCAAGACTAGTATACACTAATCACCACGTTGTGAACTAACCTGCTAGTTTACAAGATAATATACTGTCATACTCTTCTCGTAACTCTGCTTCTCGTTCTTTGATTAAGCGCTCACAAAGAGCTGTAACCTGGGGTAAGGTGAAGATCGGCATTGAGTCGATGGTATGTGTAGGTTTCAAGGATGATTGTGAGGAGCCAACTGAGACATTCTCAAGTGTTTGGAATATCGGTTCACTGGTACGCAAAGGTGACTGGTCACTATCTGAGTCTTGACTATCTGAAGTAGGTGACCGCAATGCCATTGATCGAAAGCTACCACTGCATGAAGCAACTGATGCAAGAAAGTATATGAAATAAGAAACAACTTTGTTTATAAGATAGAAAACTAATTGTATCTTGGCATGCCACGTACAAGTCCTACTTCATTGTTTTAGAAGTGAAAAGGATTATTTAACTTAATCAAGTAGTAACTGAAACATCCAAAACCTATAAACACAAAATGACTATCCTCAAAATATTACAAAGGTAACAAATACAAATGTTACGAATGTTCAAGCAGTTCTACAACATCGGATAGAGTATAACACAGTATAGCGAAGCTTTTTGGAATGATCATGCATACATTTATTTTTGTTGTAACTATATCTACAAACTAACTTCTTAAGACATTTCCTAAACGATTAGTGGGATTTATAACTCCTTTATCGAAATGACTACTATACAAAGGTGAAACAAATCATCAACCAATTATCCATAACATTTAATTTCTTAGTCATGTATGTTTTTTTAAAGTAAACGGTTAGCAATCGTTCGTAAAAAGTGTTAACTGCTAACCAAAGGATCATGAGACAAATGAATGCTTCAAGTGTTCCGTAGAAGTATCTTGGATCAGTTGGATAAATCTCATACTACGATCAGGATATTTACTAAATTTGGAACCGGTTTTAATAAGCAACAAATACCCAGTCAGTCAGTAACGACGTGCAACTTCGTACGTACATACATCAGTCCGAATTGCCATATCACATTAGCACAGACTCAGTTATCGATTCAAATCCCGTAGTGGTAGAGGTAGTGAAAGTATAAGTAGTAATAGGGAACATTAAGGTTTGACCATGTTATTTAAGGAGTATAATCCAGTGGAATAAATTTGGAAAGAAAATTAAGGACATGAATCCAGAAGATTAGAGTTTGGGAGAACACAAAGAGTGGATGCACCTGCGCCATTGCAAACGATTTTGAGCCATGTCATTCAAGGTCTCTAAACATCGGTTGCGATCGTCTAGCGGATCCCAACCACGTAGTTTACCATGGCTTAGTACAATTGTCAGTGACATGCCATCCTCACCTAGTACCCGTTTCCTAACAACTCAGTTACTTATCCGGTGGTCCCAGGATATACGAACAATGTTTCGAAGACATCTATGATCAAATACTAGTAACCTACGAATATCCTCCACTCTTACCGGCCATGTTTTACTGCCATAAAGTAGGACGGAACGAACTGCTGAGCAGTAAGCACGTCCTTTGTTTGATAGACAGATATCTCACCTACGCCACAAATGACGCAAGTTGGCAAAAGCTAGTCTAGTCTTCTGTATCTGTGCTGAGATTTCGTCACACACCAGATCACAAGGGCTGATGAGACTTCCATGTAAGTGAAGCGGTAGACACGCTCAACTACTTCATTCCCTATCATTAGTTCAGGTGTTGTTGCGACTCAATCCTGAAGCAAAATTTTGCATTTCGAGGGAGAAAATCGCATGCCGAACATGCCTGCATTGTTGCTTACAGTGGTCAGCAGACTCTGCATTTTGTCAGCGTCTTCACCAAATCGAACTATGTCAACAAGTGAATCTTTCGGTAGAAGTTTAACTCCTAGAAATTTAGATGAGGAAAGTGTCATCGCTAAAAGGACGTCAACGACAAAGTTAAACAAGAATGGAAAGAGTGGACAGCCTTGACGAACACCACTTGAGGTAATCAGTTCTGATGACAGTTCACCATAAGCTCTCACTCGACCAGTTGTGTTCGAGTAGAGAGCCTTTATAGGGTTAATGTACTTCTTTGGTACTCCTTTCAGTGACAAACACTGCCATAGAACCTCACGGTCAACAGAGTCAAATGCCGCCTTAAGGTCGAGAAATACTACCACTGTGGGGCGTCTGAATGTGTGTCTATGTTCTAGGATCTGACGTAGTGTGAATATCTGATCTATACAACCTAGTTCATGTCAAAAACCAGCCTGGTTTTCTTTAGTCTGCTCTTCACGAGCTTTGGTTAGACGTCGAAGTATTATTGAAGCTAATATTTCAGACATTATATTAGTCAAACTGATTCCTCCGTGATTGTCACAAGAAGACTTTTGTCCTTTCTTATAGACTGCACAATCAGTGATTGAGACCAGTCAGATGGGATTACGTCCAGTTCCCAGATTCTACCTAAGACCTCAGTCAATCTCGCTGTTAATGCTGGACCGCCGTCCTTAAAAATCTCAGAAACAGACCTTTCAGGGCCTGCTGCTCTACCACGCTTCAAATTTCCCATAGCTTTTTCAACTTCGTAAAGACTCGGAGGACTTACATTTACTTGCCATTCTGGTAGATTGGAGATCGTGGGAAACCGAAGTGTGGCTGAAGGCCAGTTGAACTGATCCCTAAAGTGTTCTGCCCATCGATCCAATCTCCTGGATTGAGAATGAATAATATGTCCATCTTTCTCTGAGATTGTTTCGCTAACAGTTGGGTTCCTAATACCGGTTTCCTTAACAAGTCTGAACAGTTGTCTGCTGTTATCTATTGCCGCTGCCTTTTCCATCTCTCTTGCTTTCGCTACCCACCACTGTTCACAATCATTGAGTAAGCTTCTAGTCAGATTACACTTAAGCTGACTCCGCTCTTCGTTATGTTCAGAGCTAGATGGAATGAGTTTACGAGCATCTATCAGTGCGGTAGACGCTGCTGAGATCCAGTGTTTCTCCTTAACTTATGGTTTACCGTACTTGCAGACATCACTGCTGTTTCTACAGCCTTTTGGATGTCATTCCACGCTGCCTCGTGGTGGGCATCAGTTACATAGCTGCCTAACTGTTTTTCTAGTTGTTCCTGAAATATACTCTTAGCTTGACTATCATTAAGTAGGACCCTAAGGGGTTTCCTTGCACCATCTTTCCTACGTCCAGTAAGGAGTAGACAAATACGCGCTCGCACTAGAGCATGATCTGAGTCTAAGCATGTGCTCCAGAATGAGCGACAGTCTTCTATCGAGCCCCTCCATCGGTGGCTGGTAGCGATGTGATCTATTTGGGTCCAGCGTTGAGACGAATTAGGGGGTCGCCATGTTAAAAGATGTTTTTCCTTATGCTTAAAGTTAGTGTTTGCAAGAAACAGGCGGTTATCTGAGCATAGCTGAAACAGACGGTCGCCGTTATCTGTTCTTTGAACCGCGACACCATAAGATCCACCCAGGTGTCTTTCCTTTTCGCTTAGTTTACCAGCCACTATTACTACATCAGAGCGCCTAGCTTTTCGGAGAAGGTCGGAAAGCTTCCTGTAAAACTCATCTTTTACATTATCTGAGCTGCAGTTAGTGGGAGAGTAGGCAGAGACGACGAAGAGGCAACGACGAGTGTCCCTATCTTTTCGAGTCCTTACTGTTCCGTTTAGTCGGACAGTGCACAAACGACTGCCTACCGGAATCCAGTCTAAGAGAGCTAGTTCCGCCCTAGGACTCAATGCTATACCTAAGCCAGCGAGGCCACGGGAAGCAGCATCAGGGCTTCCAGATACACGAAGCGTAAATCGAGTTGGTTCGTTACTTTGGCATGGTGAGGTCAAATGAATGACACTACTCGGATCTAGTGTGCGCGATTCGGAAACGCAGCACACATCGATGGAGTGAGATTCTAAAGTCCTAGCTAAGGAATCCTGTTATCCTATTTGGCACAGTGCTCGGACTTTTAAAGCTTTAACGTGTAGTTTGGAGCGTGGTTTCAGGAGACCAGGAATAACGTTCCGCGTACTCGAATCGTTCGCACTAGTGGGGCGAGGTGATAAAGGGACGTGAGAAGGGTTAGTCGTGGAGATAAGAGAGTTATTAGGTGTAGGAAAGATTTGAATGTGACCAACTTGGTCTCGTGTGCCGTTACGGGTATGAGGGCTGATGTCACTTCCCGGCTGCCCACACCGTGAAAGGGCATTTCTTGAGGAATCTGAAAAGGAAATCGGATTAGTGTTGGTCTTGAAGACCTGGGAGTGTGACCGGCAGAGCCCAAGGGACAACTGCTCTAGGCCGGTCGCGCACGGCCTTTTTGTGGGAGGTTTTTAATGTGTTAGCTCCGTTCTTCAAAGGGCCTTACCGCTGGAGACGGAAATCCGTGGGGTAAGGTGAGGTGTGACATTTTTAGGGTCATCCTTTTCTAACCCCTTCCTTCCTTGTGAGAAAGCAGCATCGCTTCAGATGCTGGTTGTCCGATGGAAACACCTTACTGCTATCACACCTCTGTACAGTCAGTAGTACGACTTCGCCCTCAGACCTTGAGTTGCTGCTTTTAGTCTTACCGTTCTCCAATTGACCTGCCTGACATGGTAGAACCTGCAGGAACATATGATCCAGCCAATATAGCTCGGTTGGGTCATCACGATAGGCAAGCCCGACCACCACGTCACGGTCGGGCCATTGACTAACTCGTAGATTATAAGAGAAAATTCAGAGACTGAAACTAAGTAAATAGACCAAGTTCTAAACTCATACTGACTGTGGAACATTTATGATTCGACGGAGTTTTGTTCTCAGAGCTGGTCGACCAAATCATCCAGCTCAGAGAAAACTCCAACAAAAGCATCCACCTGAGCAGCAAATCTCCACCATCACAAAAACATTTATTTAAACATCAACATCGGTATAAGGCGGCATCAAATACATATGCGCCACACAAATTTTCGATTTCTTTGAGGGCTGGGATACTGCCTGGACACCCAAACCGAAGCAGATGTTTTACTTAGGGGGCCACACCTTGAGCCTTTCAACCTGATCCACAAAACAGTAAGGAGACGTTGGGAGATGCAGTCTCATAGTAGCCGGTCACTAATAATTGGTTTATCCGTCTTTTGTTCGTTCAAGATGCTGGAGCCCATTTGCACCGCTGGTTTGGAACCAAGGTTTTTCAACCCCCCTATGTGGATCCTTCCTAACTAACAACACCGTTAAGGGGTTGGACATTCGCTTTTCATCTTCTTAATTTTGTAAACACTGTGAAACAACCAGTCACATATTATTTGAGTAAAATACCAACTGGATTATGAACAATTTGTAGTAATACACAGAATGACTAAACCTAGTACACGTAATTATCTGTTTTAATCCATGTGCAGGCGTATTAGAACAAAAAGACCTTGATTTCAGTAATTAGACGGCTGCAATTATATACATATGGATTGAAATGATTCCATAGACTAGAGTAACAACTCACCCACGTTTTCATCTTTTACATGACCGGCGAATGTCGTAGTTATTGTCGGGGTGGGACTTCCAAGAAATCGTGGTATCAAACGACGTCGTTGTAGACGTTTAATTTCCTCCTTGATGCGCCGTTTTAATTGAGCTACAGAACCGAACATAAGACATCAGAGACAGAAATTAGTGCAAGAGTTAAAATGCACAAATATTTGCTGATAGGTCAGTCATAATTAGTTTGAGTAGTTTTCTGGAAGACAACTTAGGGAGAAATTAAATAAAATGCATCCTGACAGATACCATTCGAAGTTGGTGATACTGACGAGTCCTCAGTATGCCTTAATTCGAGCACTAGTGTTTGAGTAAATCTTTAGGTTTACGGACTTTACTAATACACCCCCTCAGTGATGAGAACTTCCGAAGACTCCCTCCACTGATGTAGTTCGACGAGGCCATTCGGTCAAGAAAAATGATTACAATCTGGAGTCAGTCTCTCGAACTTGTCGAAGGGTAAAGATATACTCAACACACCCATGACCAGAACTACAGTTTACTTTTCTTCTTCAAGTCTAATTTAAACGTTTATCAACACAAAAGGCTTGAAAGCCTTAGTCAAATAAATACATGTAGTATGTTCTTTTTGTGAACTACAGTAACTTACATTCAGCTCATATACACAAGCCCGGATGTCACTCAACTCATGAATCAGAAGTCAACTCTCTAGGTATCATGAAGTTAACCTATTAAGTAGTGCTACCCTTCCATTCCTCTTTAATTGGGCAGGTAACGGCAAGTGAAACCTGAACCAGTTCTTGGCACACACTAAGCCCTGGACCCTAGACAAAGTAAACAATTACCTTTGTCATTAGATGAAGGAAACAAAAAGCTGGGTTAATAAGTCGGAGTTTTTTACAGAGCTTACAATGATGAAACCGTACCTTACGTTTTGACCTTTATTTGCACATTGACTGAAATGATAAGCGACCCGGTGCTGACACTTGAAAAGTGGTGTGAGTACACAAAGTACATACTACACAAGAACTAGTCAACTCTACCGACCCAGACATTTTGGACATTAGTTCGGTTCATGACCAATACCGAATAGAAAGATACTTAACAACACCGGACACTGGCCAATTCGATTTATATAAACAGTGAATTGATTTACTTATCCATACTATTAGTATAACGATGTTTGTATATTGTTTAAGATGTGACACCCAAACACTTAACAGGCAACGTACTTTGGGTTGATAACTCCTTCGGGATGAATGGGGATTCTGACGCTGCTGCTTCTGTGTTGCAGTTCCGAGTTAAAGCTTGGTATCGCCTTCTTTTAGAACAAGTGGCTTCCATGATGTCAAAGTTATTGGTTCGTTTAAGTGTAGCACATGCCATATTTCAAAACAATAACAAGTTAACTAGAGTTCACTAATGAAACACGCAACAAAATATGGCTATGTACGCCGGATGTCACCCGTCCACAAGATGGTTTGGCGCGAACTGATTATATTCAATCTACGGGTTTACTGAAACAAAGACATGGTCCTTAGCAGGCAGAGTAGAAGCACAAACTGTCTGTACTAATAGCTCCAGATTGTGGAAATATAAAGATTTAATACTTCCTAGTATAAGACAGTTTGAATGCGTATTTTGAGTAATCAGTGAACATTTCCACATTTGTCGTGTTGACCTCACCTGATGCATATATCTGAGGTCATACATTGTGCCTTTAGCTAGAAGCAGGTTTGTGAAGATTTGTAAATTGATCCTTAGCTTCAATGGAGTCGACACTGTAGGACCTTACTTGAATAAGTTACAGTCATAGATACCCTAAAATTCTGTAGTAACACCTTAATGAATATTTATATGTAACCACCAATCAGCGGAAGTTCCTGAGGTTGTAAAATTGTATTCCCTTTGACGAAGTGATTGTACTTTCTTATCACTCGCTTTCTCCATACATGTACTGCCCGTCGAACTTGCCTCTCGTTAGAACTTGTTTGCAAATGAATGCGATGCTGTTAGGGCAGACATCAAAAGGCTATCTTGTTAGATCGGACATAACTTCGTCGGCATTGTCGAATAATGGAATTTCCTTAAGGACAAGCAACTTCAATCCATTGATCAACACACTTTACTGTGTCGGTCACATGCTAAACCCCTCAGATCCCCTCAGTTTAAGGTCTAGTACCTGAGAAATCATCAGAAAATAGTGTTGTTTGAAGCAATGTCAAAGACTACTGGTCCTGTGATAAATCTTTATGCAATAGATATATGCTGATAAGCAGATATAATAGAATAATTTGTCATCCCAGATTGATGAAGTCTACTATAAGCAACAGTAAACCTTTGCATAACGTCGCTAAGAAATAGGCACATAATATAGTAAATATTAGATTAAGATTACCTCGTGGTATACAGTTCTCACAACGATATTTTTATGCCTCTGATTGGAGAATTCCAACCCAATTACCGCCAATCCGTTGTATCTCTGTTCACTGACAGTTCTGTCCTCTTCACCCGTAATCTAAGCATCATGGTGTTTGAAACTAGCATAATCAAAGCGATTCCGACATGCTCGAAAGCACATCAACCTTCTGCCTTAGGATGAATTTGACTCACATTTTTAAATAGATGTGCAAATATACCATGCTTCTGAACAATTTTTACGCTGATCTTCATTTTGAGCATGTTAAGAATAAAACCAAACATTTTAAAACTACTATATGTATTTCCTGATCAGTTGCTGCTGCTTCACATTTGATTGACCTTTCAATTTATCAATATCCAGAGGATTTTTATTATTTCCTTGGTAATTGCGGCGCGCAATAATCTCATTTGATTTGGCACCGAACCAACGTCATGTTGATTCTAACAGGAGAGTTGTGTAGTGGTATTGGTTTCTAACCATATTCAACATGTAACACCTGGAGAAGATCGAAATGACATGGCTAAATAATTGAGTTACTTCTGTTCCTATTTCTTATTAGCGACCCAAAACCATTGTTTTCTCATGTTAAATGGAGAACAAAACATAGTGATAGTATCCCTCTTCGTGTTACACAACAATTCAGGTTTACTAGCCGAATCAGATCTGGTGAAGGCCGAAACTTTTTCAAAGTATTTTAGCGAAGTCTACTATGGGTGTATTGTTACAAATACTTGTCCTAATCACACTGCTGAGATACCAGTCATAGGACCTGTACGTGTGACTGAGAAAACTGTTTTCCGATTGATCACTAACTTCAAACCTTGTAAGATGCTGTCATCTCTCACGGATAGGATTTCAAGACCACTCGAAACGATCTTCAACATGTCTCTTTCCCACACTCAACTCCCTAGAGATTGGAAAGATGCTATAGTCAATCCTGTATTTAAAGATGGTTAGAGACAAATCATATCTAACTACCAACTTGTCGGTCTAACTAGCATAGTCATCAAAATACTTGGAAAGATAATTCGGTTTAAGTTACTGGGTCACATAGAATCATATAATCTGTTAACTCCCGAGCAACACAGGTTTCAAGACAAGCATTCATTCTTGAACATATATTACAAGAGATGATTGGACAGCAGCCCTAGAAAACTGTCTGCCCGTCAATGTGATATTCACAGGCTTTAACAAAGCGTTGGACAAGTTTTCCCACTTAGGGCTTATGCAGAAGCTGTCGAGCTTTGGAAGAACAGATGCCGCATGGAAATCGATTGGAAACTACTTATGTGACCGCAAACAGAGAGTAAGGGTTTATGGGATGCCGGTCAAAAGTGATGTGCCCAAAGACATCGTCTTAGGTTCCCTACTTTTCTTTCTCTACCTCAATGAATTACTGCCATTGCTTAAGTAGTGCAGATTGTTGTTTGCGGATGATGTCAAAATCTGGAGAACAACGAGAAGGGAAGCTGATCACTCTGATTTTCATGCTAACATAGACGAACTACCTAGTTGGGCTCGGTGTTTGGCCTTAAAATTTAATTCTAGAGAGAGTGTGATCATGGACATCGGACACGTCAACACTTACCAGTGTATTACTGACAATACAACTTTTCTATGCGCTCAGGAACATAAAGACTACGCATTGCAGTGCAGCAGCTGCCAAAGGTGTCTTTCGTTACGGTCACTTTGTTGAGAATTCAAATGCTTTGACATACTGTTTCGAACTTTATATACCGCCTATGTAAGACAGCTAATAGAGTTCTGTATCTAAGCAACTGGCTCATGCATGATTAGCGATATTAACTCACTTGAGCGTGTTCATGGTGTGGGAAAAAAGGAGGGAATGGTCAATCCAAACTCACTTACGACGGGCTCTTAAAACGCCTAAGCCTTGTCATATCGTAGAACGCGAGGTGACCTTATATTGGTATTTTTTATTTTTGATCACAATTTCGGCGTTAATATATCTTATCTTTTTGCTCCCTACAGCATTAATAATCTCCGAGACCATACCAAGATGATTCACAAACCGCGATCTAATGAACCTCATCAAGTGGTTAATGACTGGAACGCCCTACCTGAACAATTGGTATCGGCTTCATCAGTGAACATTTTCATGGAGAAGCTGAACCTTCACTGGGAGGCAAACTTAAAGGATTAACACTGGTCCACCAACCTACCATCTTTATTACTGAAGACTGACCCACCTAGCAGTCGGATTTAGTAACAACATCTAGATTTATCTGTTATTTCCTTCAGTTTCAGGAAGAACAAGATAAGAGCTGTACCATGCCATAATTAAGAATGCTCCTTTAACATCCAAGCTTAGACCCCAAGAGACAAATCCTTTGCTGGGAGGGTGTGAAAAGGTTTAAAGTTTAAAGACACTTATTATGGAGCCAGAATCTGTCACGCGTGAATCAGTCTTTCAAACTTTTCTGTGAAAAATATAGTGATATGATGGTTCTTTAGGATCAAAGTTTTATTAGTAGGGAAGACTAAATAACTAATTGGACTTTCCGTATTTCCTTCATTTCAAAGTTAGTCAGAAGTGTCATTGATCTATAAACGCGTTACTGTCTATGTTAGACTTAGTGAATATTCAACAAATTTTCTACTAGATTAGCCTGTTCTAGTTAACGAAGCTGTCTTTGGGCCCTCTCAGGACTCTAGAAAACCCAATGACAAAATGAATAATTGTCAGGAGGAAAACGACCTTATGAAACAAAGTTAGGCTGTCCTAAACAACGCTCTGCTCTGTAGTGCACAAAACCTCTTTAAGTCACTTTTATCTAACGAATATATCGAACATGAGATTGATTATTTGCACACGTTTCCAACACATCCTTGTCGGTCACTTTGTTCCTATCATTTCTTTAACCTAATGTTATTGCACATAGCTTACTTACACTACACGTTCTCGTGTGTACTTAATACGATACGATGTGAATTAAAGCTATCTTATCTAATTCGGATTTCACTTACTTATTTATGCTTGTTACTCAATGGAGCATAGGCCACCGACCAGCATTCTCCATTCTACTCCGTCCTGGGCCTTCCTCTCTAGTTCTATCCAATATTTATCCATTATTTTCATGTCTATCTCCATTTATTTGGTCTTCCTCTCCTCCTTCGGCCTTGAGGATTCCATATGAGGGCTTGTCTTGTGACGCAGTTGGGTGCTTTCCTCAATGTATGTCCTATCCACTTCCATCATTTCTTCCTGATTTCTTCTTCCGCTGGCGTCTGGTTTGTTCTCTCACACAGTAGGTTGTTGCTAATAGTGTCTGGTCAGCGGATCTGAGGTATTTGGTGTAGACAACTGTTAATAAACACTTGTATCTTCTGGATGATGGACTTCGTATTTCTCCAGGTTTCCGCCCCATACAGTAGACCTATCTTGACGTTGTGCTAAAAATTCTGACTTTGGCGTTGGCTAACAATTGTTTTGAGTCCCAGATATTCTTCAGTTGTAAATATGTTGCTCTTACTTTGCCGACCCGCGCCTTCACATCTGCATCAGATCCACCGTGTTCATCAATGATGTTGCTCAGATATGTAAAGGCTTTTTCATCTTCCAAATCTTCTCCGTCAATTGTGATTTGATTGATGCATGCTGTGTTGTATCGGAGAATCTTGCTTTTCCGTTTGTGTATGTTGAGACCTACAGCTGCTGAGGCTGCTACTAAACTGGTCGTCTTATCCTGCATTTGTTGTTTCGTATGCGGTAGAAGAGCCAGATCATCTGCGAAGTCTAGATCATCCAACTGCATCCTAGCTGTCCACTGTATCCCGTGCTTCTCTTCAGATGTTGATGTCTTCATGATCCAGTTGATCACCAGGAGAAAGAGAAAGGGTGAGAGTAAGCAACCTTGCCTGACACCGGTCTTTACTTTGAAGGAGTTTGTCAACTCTCCTCCATGAACGATTTTGCAGTTTAATCCATCATAAAAATTCCGTATGATATTGTCTATCATCTCTGACACGCCTTAGTGTCGAAGAAGCCTTCACAGTGTTGTTCTTTTAACGCCATCATAACCTTTCTCGTAGTCAATGAAGTTGATATAGAATAATGCAGAGTTTGTTAAAGTCTATAATGGTTACTGAACATTTCAACGCCAGTGTTATTATGAATCCAAACCAATTACAAGGAGGATCAATTCAGTTTTCATTCCACCACTACTCCCGCTGTTTTGATCACATTCACGTACTTCCAGTCGCATAACACTTCTACTCCACCTATTTATATTAAACACTTCAGTTGAACTAACGATTCAAATACTCTACCAACAAGGTTGGAGGGTTTGAACCACTGAAGTTTGTTTTTTCGTACTAAAAATCATTTCCCTGTCTGTCAGACGCCTAATATAGTTTCATCTAGACTTGGAAATCATCGACCATTGAGTTTATGGATATTTTGACCAATACAAATAAGTAGTAGAGAACATCAGAAGGAAGTACTAAGAATGCTGATTAACGGTATCAACATTCAGATCCCTCTGATTAACCGCAACTGCGGTTATTGTTATCATATTCAGGCGAGGATTGGTCTCCTGTCATCAAATCCACTTATAGACTTAGAGTTCACAGACGACATAATCCTGTTTGGTGAAGACTCTGATAAAATGCAGTCTCTTCCAGGGGCATTTCAACTAGTTTTCAGCTACTTTACAACTACCCACCATTCTTAAACAGCCTGAATAGAACATTGGGGTAGATCCTCCGACTGTAATTAAAGTTCAAAAGCTATAGCTAATCTGAAACAAGGAAGAGCAGCTGGTCCAGATGGATTGGCTCCAGATGTCTTTAACGATGGTCGTTTAGTTTTGGCAATTAGGTTGATCAATATTTTAGCTAAAATCTAGGAACTGAATGTAATCCCATGTTACTAGTCTCAATCACTGAGCAACCCAATATATAAAAAAGGGTCAAAACCATACTGTGATAACCATAGAGGGATTAGTTTGACTAACATAACTTTATCAAAGACCTATTACTGGAAATAACATTCTCGTGGACTGAATTTTCGGGCATTGATCTCCTGCCAGGAGGTCCACTTATCGACTTAAAATACGCAGATGACATAGTCCTGCTTGGTGAAGACTCTGATAAAATGCAGTCTCTTGGTAGCACTGAGCGACAATTCCAGGATGCTCGGGATGCGTTTCTCTCCCTCTAAATGCAAATTATTGTATCAGGAATGGCTTGTCTCAACACCTGAACTAAGAATAGGGAGTAAAGTAGTCGAACGCGTCGACAACTTCACTTATTCTGGAAGTCTGATCAGCCCTAATTGGTTGGTGTCTGACAAAATCTGTGCACGGATTCGAAAAGCTCGTTTGGCTTTTGCCAGCTTACGTGACCTATGGCGAAGGTGAGATATCCGTCTATCAATTAAGGGACCAGTATACTGTGCAGCAGTTCGTTTTGTTCTACTTTACGGCTGCGAAACGTGGTCATTAAGGGTAGAGGATACCAGTAATTTTCTAGTATTTGACCACAGATGTCTTAGAAATATTGCTCGCATATGCTAGGATCACCAGGTAAGTAATAGTAAGGTTAGACTTAGCGTATTGTAGAGTGATGGTAAGTCGGTTGATGAGGTTGTGAATCTTCATCGACTGAGATTTTTGGGCCACGTGTTACATATGCCTGGACACCGGTTACAGATTTATTAATATTGCATTCTAGCTCTTGCCCAATGATTGGCCGAAATATTTCTTTCCCTGGCGACGTAAATTTCTATTTCTATTTCTTTCTCCTAATGGGTTACACGTAACCTAGCTAACTCTAGTTGTATCAGGTTATTGGTTACGGGTTCATCATTATCAAACTGGTCTTGATCATAATCTGCCGGGTGATGGGGTGACAACCCCGGAATCTCATCAGAATTGTAGCGTGACGTCGAGTCGCGGTTGGCTATGAACATCACCACAAGGAGAGTGTACGAGAAAATCAGAAGGCGAAAGAAGGTTGTAATCAGATTTATTCGTTAGCGATCTCGTGGTATCGAAAGTATACTAAGATCATGCCAAAGGATATACAAGTGGAATCACTGGGCGAGGGTATGTGCGTACAAGGTCACAGTCAACGGAAGAAGTATGGAGAAGTAATGGCTGCCTTTAGTACAGTCAAACAAACAAGCACAGTAAAACAATCACTGGTACAATTGGTTATAATAATGATTGTTTCCATTCAAGCAATCGCGTTTTCTTGATAAAAGTAGGTCACTACAGAATTATGGTACATATTGGAAGTCATTTCAGTGGGCATATCAAATTTACTGTTCGAAAGTTTGTAGGAAGTAATTTATTGCAGGTGTAATCCTAAACTATTTTCTAGACTGTCGAGCACAGAGTTTTAGCTTAGCCAAAGTCAGAACGATTAAGATACTAAGATCGATAAACTTTATGTGTTACTAAAACGTAAGTTAGCACAGTTAGTATTCAAAATAATCAATTAATACAGTCTATTAAACAAGGATAAAAGAGACTTAAATTATATATCAAATAGTTATTACAGAATGGGAAGAATGTGTCAATAAAGCGAACAATAATTCACAACAAACATAACATTGTGATTGGTGAATAAGCAAAGCAAAGTCTTGACCATTATTTGTTCGTGTGAATGGTACAGAAGTGCTAGATAATCTGAGAAGGTCAAATCGTCTAGTTGTCGATTGTATTCCGTGCTTCCCTTCAGATGTGAAACTTCCCATCACATTCAGAGTTTCTCCATCAAACGTGATTGGGTGTGTGTTCTCTGTGTTACATTTGAGGATCATACTTTTTCGCTTGTAAATGTTGAGGTCTACTGCTTCAAAGGCTGCTGCTACACTGTTTGTCTTCAGCTGCATTTGTTTGTGCGTGTGGGATAAAAGTGGTAGGTTGTCTGCGACGACCAGATCGTTTAGTTGCATCCAACCTGTCCATTATATTCCGTGATTCCCCTCAGATGTCGGTCTTCATAATCCAATCAACCACTAGAAGAAAGAGTGGTAGTAAGCAGCTCTGTCTGACTCCAGTTCTCACTTTGAATGAGTCTGTCAGCTGTCCTCTGTGCACGACTCTGCAGTGTTGTCCGTAGCATGGATTCCGTATGATGTTGACGATTTCCTCAGCTACTCACATCACAGTGCCTAGAAGGTTCCGTAAGGTTCTCCTGTGCACTCTGTCAAACGCCTTCTCATAGTCGAGGAAGTTGAAGTATAGTGATGAATTCCACTCAATTGGTTGTTCAACGATGATCCATCGTGTCGCGATTTGGTCTGTGCACGACCGGTCCTTGCGGAATCCGGTCGAAGCTGGGTGTCTACTGAATCTTTCAGCCGGCTCAATAACACTCTGTTGAAAACGTCTCCTTCTACCGATAATAGTGTGATGCTTTTGTAGTTTTCACATTTGCTCAAATCTCCTTTCTTTCATATCTTGATGAGGTATCCTTCCTTCCAATTTGTCAGTATCACTTGTCCTTCCTCATAATTCTTCCCTGAATAGAACGTGCGACACGTTTGCTTCCATGTGTGACTTCAGTGCTTCGACTTGCATATTGTCAGGTCCTGCTGCTCCTCCATTCTTGATTTGTCTGGTGGTCATCCTGATTTTTCCAGTCGTTGGTGGATTGACATCTTCAGAGAGGTCTGTGTGTGCTACTTTGATGTCCCGTAGGCTCAGTGAGACTGGTCTGTTCAAGGATTCTTCCAAGTGTCCTGCCCACACATTCCACTATTCCTGAATCTCAATGATTGACTTGACTTCTTCGTGTCTGACTGATTGGTCTGGTATACAATACATACTTGCTAGTTTCTTCGTTGTATCATATGGTTGTTTGATATTTGCTACTCTTACAACTTATTCCTCTGTCATTGTTAGGCCTTAGTTGGTCCTTCTGGTCCCCCACATTGTCCGGACATTCAGTGTACCTATGATTATTGTTGTTCTGGTTGTTAGAAGGGGTGTCAGTCTTGTAGCTTCCGAAGTATCTTCGTTTTCTTCACGATGTGTCATAATTCTTCTAAAAGAAAATTCTTCAACTTTCGGAAGAGAGTCTAAATGGTTTAAAGTACTTTCTGGTCGGTGTTTCTTTGTCAAAGTCGTTTCCTATGGGATGGGGTTGCTCACACCATATCTAACCCTCCTTCTTTCCTCGGACTTGGGATCGGCATTAACCCTAAAATAGCTTCAGGCAGAGCTTTACAGTTACTAATAAGAACTTAACTTTCTAGTACATTTACAATAGTATAGTCTTTTATTTTTAGAGATTTACCGAACCTCCTTTTTAATAAAATTTCAAGAATCAAACTCTTCTATTAAAAGCTAAAATCTACAAAGTGATTTTTGTTGTTTATTAACGAGTATATTCTTGAGATGTTTTTAGTTAGTACAGCAATTTGTACCCTACAACTTACTTTCTAACACATGAATAGGACACCACCATGGCTTACATCCGAATAAATAATCAGTTCATTATAACTGCACATGATCTTAGCAGAACGAAAAAAATATTTCTGTCCAGATGGTATTTATTCGGTGTGGCTATTTTTTAGTTTTACGTCGCCGCAGAAAGTTCAGAACTTTTTTAAGTAACTAAAATATAATAGAATTGTCTTGCACTGAGTCAGATACTCTGATTTTGGTCTCTTTGACCATGTTTAACAGCGTGTTGTTTAATAAAATACCTGTGGTATCTGGGTTTGAACAATTAATGAACATTATAACTGTTCAATTGGTTACTTTTTATTCTAATATTCAAATTAAAATGTTGATATTCGTAATACATACCCAGGAATCAGGAAAAAATCACGACCTTTTCCACACAAATACTGACAATCTTCTGTGATAAAAATTCATTTGTAATTTAGTGTCTCAAAAAATAAACTTCTTGTATCTCCGAGAGTTATAGAAACAGGATTAAAAATAAGGTCGACCAACTTGTAGCTGTCAGTGTACATTAGTGACGTCATGTTTATTCTCGGAAAGATCTGTTTATTGCCTGTCAGAAATTGGTTAGTTTTAATTTATACCTTCCCACATATACTATGGGGGTGAGAGAATCGAGATGTCATGGTAGTGGATACAACACGTGAAAAGACACATCTTGCTTGGGCACGACTGTTGACCTTGAGAAGTAGGCTAGAATGCACATTAGTTTAAACCAATGAGAGCTTATATGTAGACAGGGATAATCTTCACTCTGGTCAGTCAGATGCCGTGCTGAGAATTTTAGGGAAGACAATTAAGAGATGATGTAGGTATGTGTTACGAACATTCCTACCTAGTAAATCTTATCAGCTGTGGTTGAAATAATCTGATACTTTGAATTTACAACACTATCAGCAATGTATCTATTTCACAAGATGTGAGTATTTATTAACAAATTGATTATTTCCCATAAACCTATGTTTAAATATATTTCAATAAATCGATAGTTTTACATCAGCTGTCCACGAATCAGTTTGATGTGTTAAACTAGATTTGTGTAGTTTTTGATGCTTGATACGTGATTTTTTTTTAAATTGAGTAGAAAATTTTTCATCATGTAAGTGGCATATTGTACCGAGATGCATTAATTTTACTTGATTTTTCTTTGATCACAAATTTCCATTTTTACATTGCCATAAAATAAAAATACATTTTTATGACTTCTATAGATATTTTAGAATAAAGTTATTCTAAAGGAATACATTCGACAAGCAATTGAATTTAAAACTTCAATATTTCCATTTCCTGATGTTTGTGGAAATAACTGTCGCAGTAAATTATATATTATCACATTTATACACAAAGCTTCCGAGACGTCGAGTTGATAGTTTCGGTGAAGAACTTGAAAAGTATCTTCTAGCCAAATTTCAACACCATTGGTACCCTAGTGACCCACTTAGAGATTCTGCTTATCGGTGCATTAATTCTGTCGGTCCTCAGGTAGATCTTCTACTTCCTGAAGCAGCAGCTGTGAGTGGGTTAGAATGGAGTGAAATAGAAACATGTCTTCCAGAGGGTCTCATTATAAGTGTGGATCCAGGACATGTGGTGTGCCAATACACCCAGTCTAACTGTACAGGTCATGACAGATTCCTTTCGAACCACTGGCCATCATCATCAATTTCTTTATCATCATCGGGATGTTCTTCTGCATCTTCTATCTCATCATCCAACTTAACAAATTCATCTCAGATTACTCACCAAGTTCTTTACAGTTTACAAGGTGGATGGATTACAAACAATGCAAATATGTTAGATGGGAGTAAACGAGGTCAGTTTCTAACAAAACTTAGATGTTTTGAAAATGATCATGGCGATTTACTGTCTACAGCTGCTGCTTTGAGTGTGTTAGTTGAACCCGATGAAGGAATCGACACCAAATTTGAGCCTAATACAATGTATGGAGTAAACTCTTTAGTTTTGAACCATACAAACTGGAACAATGAATCTTCTGTAATCAGTACATCTGTAATAAATCAAGAAGAACCATCTAGGACTGAATCAAATGAAGTTGATTTAAAATCTATAAATCCTCTACAAGCTGAAATGTATCATGAGAAAGAAATGTCAAAAATAATGAATACTTTTCCATGGGGTGTTTCTGAAAACGCGAAAGAATCTTTTTTATCTATAACAGGTAATGATCCGATTGGAGGAGCACCATCAACAACTCAGTCTGTTATTTTCAATGCCAAAACAAATACATTCCATTCATTTCATCGTTCCTCCTCTAATCCTCCTCAATCAGGTCAGTTAACAACAATCCATGGTAAAGAATTTATTGCACTGTCTGCAAATTTTGAGAATTCAAATGTTCTGTGCTCAAAATCTGATCAACCATTCAATCAAATGTTTACAAATCCATTACCGAAATCATATCCAACATACATACAACCTCTTAATTCATCACATCCATTCGTTCAAAAATCTACATCTACTCCAAGTTTTACAGCGGCTACTTTTGCTCAAACTAAATTTGGCTCAACTAAGTTGAAAAGTCATCCAAAACGTACACCTACTCGTATTCTTTCCCCAACAAATGTACAACAAACTATTTCAGCTAATGAGAATTTCTTATCAAACGATAGTGTTCTGACCAACTTTTTAACAAATAACCAGGTAAATAATAATGACAGTTACAGCATTCACTGTTTTATTAATTATTTTTTTACAAATAGTATAGTTTTTAATTAAGATATCATGACTACGCTCGGAATATGTCTAACGTTACTGCGTAATTATATCAATATTGTAAACAATAAATTATGGAAGTTTGTAAGTTTACGAGCTGAGCGTATCGGGGAGCAGTAAGTTGAAGTTATAACAAATCTGTTTTCTTCTAAAACGATATAGTTCAGTGATATGCATATTTACTAACCGTTATTTAATCTATCTTAAACCTAATAAGTTATATTGTTTTACGATTCTTCATATTGAGTATCAATTAATCTACGTAACTAATTTGCCATAAACAGCTTTGTAAACTTTGCGCTGAACTGTTCCGTAAACCTAAATGGGATTCAAACCTGGAACTGACGCATAGAAAGGTGAAAAATTTCACAACTAAGCTGTCATTTCATATATACTTAAATACTCGACTAATATCTGATTATATGCTACTTGGCTGATATACAGTATTCTGACAAATATTTGTCGTAAAAAATAATAATCGGTGATGTTTAGCAGTCTGAATAAGTCAGACATTTAATTATACGATGACCTACGTAACTATGATACTTTTTGAATATTCCAATTGTACAGTATCATTTATTTTTTAGCATAGCTTCGTCATTATTTATTAAAGTTAATAGTCAGTCATAAACAATGTAAAACATGGCGTGTATGTGTTTTTGTCCGAGGTGCTCTATCATATTAGCGCAGAGCGATAAAATTATCAGGTCAAATGGTAGAATATTAGAAGTAGTAACAGTTTCAGTGAAAGTTGAAACATCTAGGCATAGACATCATAATCTAAGAGGAAAGAATGAATTCATGGAATAAAATAGTGTAAGATAATTTTAAAAATCAAGATCTAAGGGAAGACAATGTATCTGCACCATTTTGACGGATTCTGAGCCATAAGGAATATGTCGTACAAATAAATAGTTTTATTAGATATTTTTCTTTTGTTAGTGAAATTGTTGAAAATGTATAAAATTTCAGGTATAAAAGTACGGAAATTATATTGTGAATTTTGACTAAATAAAATTGACACTTTTACATCGTTATCAAAATTATTTCCCAATTATTTAAGCATCTTAAACATCAAACTTACGGGAATGAAAAAACTGTTTCTATTGTATATATTATTAGCTACTGTCATACATCCGATGTACAAATGAAGAACAAATTTAAAACCTTGATGTTCTGAGTTTTATCTAAGTATGAATAATATTGATAACTGTATGTCTGAACTAACTTTAATCGTTCGCTAAATCTGACACTGAATAAGTAGAAGTTAATATTCAAAATAATATATCTTATAGCGCTATGTGGTTGTATCGAAAAGGCTGTTAAGGCTCCAGATGAACAATGAAATTATTCAAGTGCATAGAATGCCTGGATGTATTGTATATTTCGAGTAAACTCTCTAATAAATATGTTTAAGCAGTCAAATTTATTCATGCTTTATACAGTGAACTGAGTCATATTCTATACAATTCAAACGAGTAAGATAATCATTTATTCTTTAGATAAAATTCGTCAAATTAGATCAAAAACTTAGTACGTTAAAAAACATATATTTATTCAAATTTCTATGATTCGTACTAGCTTAAGAAGAGAAGGTTTAAAGAAAGAAACCAAGAGAATGGAATTGATAAAATGCTATGAAAGTCGTAATCATATAGATCAATACTTTCAAGATTTAACAGAAAAGAATGTCTTATGTCGTTGTAACATAATAATGGAGGGTAAACCATCTCAATATAGACTCTTCCATTAGAAGTTATGTAAACTAGAGATAGGTTCGTAAATTCCTACAATTCCTCTAATGAAGAAAGTGCACTTTCGAACTCCATATCAAGTGATTGACTATTCGTATTACTTTTAAGCGATAAGCTATAAGACATCCTAGAAGCAGTCTAAAGCTATAGCATAATCATAGTAACCAACGGAATTAACTTTCAGCTAGGTAGACTAAGACAAGGGAAAAGATACCTAGGTATTGGTTTGGTAATTTTCTGAGTATGTTAAATTCTGAGATTTAGAGAGAAATCAGTTTTAAAATTTATATATTGATTTATAGTGAATTCTAAATAAATAATATATTTGTAATATCTCAATGAGTAGAAAATTAGATTTTCTGACGTTTCGTGACTTAGTGTAAGTCACTTCTTTAGAGAATAAATAACCAAATTAAAATTAATCCAAGTTTAAATAGTACAACGGAACAATTGTTCCGTTTATCAGTGTGAAAACGTAGAGATTGTTGAGTTTTTAATTGAGATCATGAGTCGACCAATGTTAGACCACCATTAAAAGCCTGGAAGGACTGGATGGCCGTTTCGTCCTAGCATGGGACTCCTGTACAGTGCACACCCACGACTTCGCACGCGGGACTCGAACCCAGGATATCTATCTCTACCCGACACGGATTAGCTCCACTAGTCACGGCTTCTCGCTAAAACTCCGAGAACGCCCTCAAGAAGCTGGTCACCAGTGAGCACATGATAGTTATCAGTATAAAGTTGTGGCGATTGTCAAGTTTTCGATTGAGATCAGGTAGAGACAGATTTCTACTTCAGGCAATCAAAGATGGTCGCGCAGTTTTGTGGATTGGTTGAAGCTAGACAATAACACCGTTAGATGCCGGCTCAGTGATATAAAACTTAAGCGTTATTGAACGAGACCGAAGGTCCTGGGTTCGAGTCCCGCGTGCGAAGTCGTGGGTGTGCACTGTACAGGAGTCTCATGCTATGACGAAACGGCCATCCAGTCCTTCCAGGCTTTTAATGGTGGTCTAACATTGGTCGACTCATGATCTCAATTAAAAACTCAACAATCTCTATGATTTCACACTGATAATAAACAGAATTCACTATATATAAATTTTAAAACTGATTTCTCTCAAATCTCAGAATTTAACATACTCAGAAAATTACCAAACCAATACCTAGGTATCTTTTCCCTTGTCTTAGTCTACCTAGCTGAAAGTTATGAAGATTCTGAAATATATCTGAGTCCCTGTTTAACAGTAAATCGATTAGAGATCCTCTGTGTAATCACTGAGAGGTTTTCGAAGAATTAAGCGCTATTTCAAAAATCATGTCGGTGGTAAAGTTGAAGTGATATTGGAAAAAGATGTCCGTAACTGATATCGTTCGACGTAGCCAGTTTAAATGATAATCAATGTACGATTATTATATTGTGAAAAAATCTAAATAGTCTTTTAGACTTAACAAATAGTTTTATCAGTGAGAAATACTTCTACAGAGCTTGATTACAAGTGGTATCCTTGTTGTGATTGCATACAACGCTTGATATTGTTTTTAAACATGTATTAACGTTTCTGTTTATTGATGCGTTGTGTAATTTACTTGTTTAATGATTATAATTTCAAATACAATTCAGTATATATTCCCCACCTTAAATTTATGTAATCACTGATTAATAATGCTGTAAATGAAGTATAGTTTTATGTACTCGACATTAAGCCAAACTATTTGTATGCTGATTACTGGTAATACCTGGTTTACAAACCAAATTAGGTGAATTAGTGTTCGAACATGTTGACGGAAATGTCAAGTGAATTGGCTACTGAACCATCAATTCACTCATCACTGAGCAAAATATTAGTGTCTTTGATTATGTATAGATTCTGTTTATCTACCATGAGTAATGTTAGTGAGCTGTTGTTCAGATTACAAAAACTCCAGAACCATGCCTTTACGTTAAATAACCTAAATATCTTTTTTATTAATACAAACTAACAGCATATTCTTAGCAGTTATATCAACGTGATAATCACTGTAAATCGACATATATTCTGTAATTACTTTCAAAAAATAATTATATATAGTGAATGCTAAATTGGGTCTTTTTTGTTTTGACTACAGCGTTTCGATGCATCGAATTCATCAAACATGAGTGCATTTAGAAGTTTTTTACCAATGAATATTGATATAAATACAACTAAACAAACCGGTTATATAACAAGGAATGAGTCGAATATTTCCAATCACAATGATTATCTTAATATAAATTTACATGAAAATGGGAATTCAATATCTGAAATGAAATTTCTATCCACTTCATTTCACCAAAGAAATACATATAATCGTAGTAATAATAATCACAATAATAATAACGATACTTTTTTAATATCGAATTTAGAAAATTACCTATTAAATTCCTCGGAAGATACTAGTCCAAATAGTGTTTTGGAGAGGATTCATTTGAATGAGGTTAGTTTGATTGATATGATGTATTTTTTTGTATCGTTTACTTATTCAATCGTCGTTTACTTCGACGACTTACTATACTAGCTGGTATAGAAGTGTGTTGCGAAAGAAGGATAGGAGAGGCTGAAGTAAACCATTATCAGTTCATAAAGTCCTTAACTGTTGATCAACATTTTACCAAAAAGGGTAATGACTATCTTAGTTGAGTCCGCAAGATAATCGTAATCTACAGTTGAATATTATTTATTTGAACACATAAATATTGATACAAAGGGGCACCGAATACATATGCACCACACAAGTCACTTGATTTGTGTGTGAGTTGTGATACTTCCCGGGTTCCCAGACAGAACCAGGTGGTTTTCTTAGGGGGCCACACCTCAAGCCTTCGACCTAAAAGTTTAATCCACAAGGCAGTGGAGCAACGCCCGGGGATTCAGTCCCAATGTAGCCGGTGGCCAATAATTGGGTCATACACCTTTTGTTCCCTCAGGGTCCTGGGGCCCATGTGCACCAATGGTTTGGAATGAGGGTTTTCCAACACTCCTAAGTGGATCCTCCATATTCATCGACTCGGTTAAGGCGCCGGACATTCGCTTTTCGTCCTCTCAATTTTGTAAACAACACCCCCAGTTCGAGAAGGCAGTGAGTAGGGCTTCCCTGGCAGTGGTTGTATACGCGTGGCCATGTGAGAGCATTTCGAGAAGGAGAGCCAACTTCCCCACCCTCAGCCGTACGAGGGTATTTGGGGGCTGAATATATCGAGATGCATGGTTGAAAATTGGTCACAATGATCCAAATGTATTCGTTCACTAACTTTGTTTACCGTTTGAATGATATTATTTATTACTTTATCTTCGGCCATCCTATTCTTTCTTTTTTAAAAATATTCTCCTTAGTTAGTCTTTACACTTATTGATACTGATATTTCGGCGTATTTGTCCACTATTTTGTTAAACCTCCCGTCCCTGTACTGACATATGGTGTGGAAAATTGAATAGAAGCACATCTGTACCAAGTCCTTCGTCATTGATAACTGACCAGTATCAAATGGGATTAATTCATTTATTTCATGAAAAAAACGATTATATCAAAGAAAATATTTCCAAGTAACACTAATATCTGGCTGACATTTCCAGTTAAGAATCATTTTGGAAATAACCATATACCCTTTGTAAAGCTTAACTAAATTTTTTTAACAGTAACTTGAATTGACCGCTTTAAATAACACTGAGCCATGTCTACAAAGAGTTCATACACGGGAAACAATGTAATCAATTAAGTTTAAAAAAAAAAGATCAAAAGCAGATAAAAAACTAAAATAGGAAATACTCTATAATAGAAGAGAACTAGTATTTCTACCCATGTATTTTAAATTCATTTTTGGATAAGAATACTAATAATTAAGGGAATACAATTATATTAAGCTGTGAAATATTAAAAATGAGTGAAGCATATGCCTTAGATTCCTGTTCGAACTATCATAGAACTATATTTCCCGAATCTCTGATTTCTATCATACTTCAAAGACATGTCATGTAAATAATAATGAATCCCCAAAAATCAACTTATATGCTACTCTACATTATTCAGTAATTATTTAGGTAGATTTCTTTTATTAATATTAATGGCCAGAAATAATTATTCAATATGCATGTCAAAATAATTTTTTACTCGATATGAAATAATATGTACTAATCAAATGTGATCCATCCATTAGTTATTTAAATAAAAGAATGATACTTAATTGGTGCTTGAATAGTTTCTTCTACTATATGTATAGAAAGACTAAAAATATCCATCCATCATGTATTCTATACTTCAGTAAATATTTAGAAGGGCTGATATTTTGTTCTTTACAGTTTTTAATGCATTTTCACTAATAAAACGATATATATATATATATATATATATATATATATATATATATTCAAGAGTTATTTTCAAAGTCACTGAACACAACATATAAAATAGTTCAGTTGTACTTTTACTTAAGTTCTCATACATTTTAAGAAAATAATCATATACAGATATAAAAATAAGGGCGTAAAACTTTCTTAGATTTATAGGAAGAGATTTTAAGGAAAAGACATTAAGTTGATTTCAAATGGTAATGAATACAATAGTTACAAGTAATTACAGGTAAGTTTTATCATGATGGACTGACATCAGCATAAAAACTTGAAAAAATTGGAATGGATTGGATAGTTGGTTCTTCGTAGTAGTGATCCGAGACTTAACAATTGAACGCAACGAGCTAAGTTCATAATCCCATTATTATTATTATTATTATTATTATTATTATTATTATTATTATTATTATTATTATTATTATCCACTATGGTTAATGAATAATTGGTTTACTACCAAGTTTATTCTTCTATAAGAATTGTAAATAAAAACAATAACATATGTAAAATATTTCTTTGTTTGTCATAATACTTCATTTATCGGTAATCCATGATTAAAAGTACCAAAATTTCCAAAACAATATGAGTTTTACTGCTTTCTTTTCGGAATTCCATTCAATAGTTATTAGTCGATTGACATAGTATATTGATTTCTAGTATTGACAACAAACGAAGAAAATGTTTTCTCAATAACTACTGTGACCTTGAGTATATTTAGATTTTGGTTTGTTTCAATGTCTTTTCTCCCAGCATGAAACCTCAATGTTTGCCTAGTACGAAGTTGTTTCGTTTCCCAGAGCCAAATCATTTAAACGATACTCTGTACTTTTGAAGTGAAAAGAAATTTTTCAAGAAATTTATTTCAATGTAAACTAAACTCAGTTAGATGGATTATAGTGTTTATATTAGTGAGAAGAAAAGCTTTTTTACAAGTGACTAATGTCGGCTGGGGGGAAGTGGACACTAGTCAGTACTTCACAGATGTTTAGCCTAGTTTTAGAACTCCAAAATGTTGGATCCCTCATGGATTCACCAAGGCTTGTTCTGGGAAGTCGCCACCAACATATCCAATGATTCAGACTTCAAACTAAAACGAAAGAATATAAAACAAAAACAAATTGCACACTATTCCGTTTATAAAATCTTCGTCACTAGATTGATATCGACGTAAGAATACAACCAAACGTGATGCGTATTCTAATCGTATTCCGTTGACAGTTTATAACAAGTTAAGAATACTGTTCATTGTAAGTTTAGATTTGATTTGATTTCGCTCTATAAATTCGTAACAACTACAGAAAGGCCATTTAAAATTGTGATTATTCAGAATAACGAAATAAATGTATATAACATGGTCCCCCTAATAGCTCTAAGAACAAATAACCTTCTGGTTATCAATAGAAGACTGTAGCCTATAAAATTAACTAACTGGGAAGTAAGACAGTAAGTAATTTATCAATGACTTTGAGTGAAAATTGCACTGTATCACAAATATGACTAACGTTGGGAAATAGGCTATTGTATTTTCATTTATCAACTTAATTGTATTGTATTTTTTTTTCATGACTAGACTATTTCAGTTTTCATCCCTTGTACGCTAGTGTACCTGAACATATATAGGAAATCCAATAGTAGGATACAATGTCCCTTGGAAGAATGTCAGGTTTTCGATGAAAGCCGTTTTGACGAACGGGTTTGCATATACATTTATGTATTTAGACTATGGGTTGCCTTCTAAAGTTAGCCTGTCATATGCTCTGATGGTGTTCTCGTGACCTTCGGGTTACCTGATCTGCCAAGGGCGATGGAACAGTGCATGAAGCTACTGTTAGGTGCTAGGTTCAAAGAGAGTTGAATGCTATATTCATTCCAATCTGCCCCGTTATAGTTCCTACTTAATGTTAAACGTTTTTGCAACAATAATAATGTTCGCTCTATTCAATACCATAAATTTGATTACAATATAAAATTCTCACCACATAGTACAAAATATTACAACAAATTACCGTATAAGATCACTTCAACTTATTGATATTCGAAAATATGTATTTGATCAAACTCAGTCAACAACTAATCACTTCGATTCATCTTTATATGAAAATGCTCTTAAACCAGTTTGGCTCCTATAACATCTCTTATCACCTCATAATACATTTAATGTACGAATTCCAATTAAATTACTTCTTTTATTTTCCGAGTACACAAAACGGGAAGTATATTAACCACCGAAATGATCCCGCATGAATTTAGCAGTGATTATTTCATTCGGTTTAAAGATTATTTTATTAGAGCATTTGATTATACTGCCGAGTCATTGTGCATAAATGAAAATAGGAAAATTCAGAGCCTCATTCCCATGACTAGAAAACAGATGGCCTAAAAGTTTAAGCAGGTTATTGTTAAATTGTGTTTGATATTAAATGGTCAAATCCGATTGAGTAATCATTCATAATTTCTGAAAGTAGTCATGAAATTATTTGTTTCAAGGGTGATATATTAATGAAGTGTAGTTTTATAGTTTGTTACTGTAACATGAAAATGTGGCAAAAATGAATACTTATGTTCATAAGCATAGTATATCTAAACTTTTAGGTACTTTCTATTGTTAGTACGGGGAACAATAACTTTTCTGCCTAATATATAGATATATTTATTTCCATGTATACTATTTAGGTTCATAATGATGGTCATACTGCATCGAGTTATTGGCAATCATCATTTGAAAACCATTTACAATCTACCAATATGACAATGGTAACGACAGATGAAATAGACCTGAAATCAGACAATACAAATTTTACCAATTTAGCTGACTGCACAAATTGGAATAATAATTATTATTCATCAGCTAATAGAACCACATTTAATCATGTATCGAACAATTTAATTTTGGACAATAATTTCAAAAGTAACTTAACAGGATTATCATCAACCTGTGTTTCCAGTCCTGTTGAACAGCATCAGACCCAGCAACAACAAGTAAACATGAAAACAAACGAAAATTTAACCCGTAGCATTGAAGCACCGACATCTAATAACGTTTCTAACATTAATAATGATTGTTTACTAGATGATGTTCTACTTTCTACACAGATGGTAAATTTGCTCTTAGAAGAGGACAGTCTAACCGATTCAAATTATCGTGAAAACGTGTTCAATTATTTACATTCAGATGATGATGAAATAGAAGGGTTTAAAAATAGTAAAAGTCATTTGACCTTAACGAACAAAGAGAATGATCAGAATGGTAAAGATATTCATACCGATAATAGTATTAATTGTAATAATGGTCATTTAGCATACAAAGAAGTAGAACCAATTACAAAATATAATGAATCTAATTTAATTCATACAGGAACATCGATAGCTGGTTCAGTCACAGATAATATGCCCAGTATGGTTGCAACATAAATTGTTTAGTCTTTCTAGGAAATTCAGGAAGACTTTTTGATTTGTTCCTAGTTGTAAAACTTCCATATTTTTTCCATCGCTCTATTCTTATTTTGTGGTTTTCTTGATTTTCTCACCAACATTATCGTTCTTTTCTCTCATGCTCAAGTTCTTGGTTATTTTCTATACATTTATACATGCAAATTAGTATAACTATTGCTAATTGTCATTACCACTTATAAAATACCATCATATAACTGAAAACTTAGAGTCCATCATTGTTTTTTGTGTTACCCTTTCCTAATGAAGACATAAACAACATAATGCTTTATTTTTATCTATTTTTCACTGTTAGTTTTGTTATATTTCAATGATTTATTTTCACAAAAAAAACCAAAACTTTCCCAATTCTGTCCAACTTCATTTCCTTAAATACGAATAAACACATTGTAGAACTACAGACACACATATAGATTATAATACATACTATACTTATTGATCAATAATAAAACTACGGATTTGACCTTAAAACTGACATCTAATCTGACGCACGCTCAAGTGTGTCTGTTTACACTCTTGGAATGTATATGACATGCATTAACCGAAAAATTCTAGCTAATGATTCCCTGCTACGGCCGTTTCGTAGACTAGTGTTCGTTTTTTTGTGTGAAATATACGGAACATCTATCTGAAAATGTCATATATTGATTCATAATTTAAAATCGATGTTTTGCTTTTACTATTTGCTTCAATTAGTATCTGATAGAAAAATTAAAAAAAAATCAATAGCCTATTTCTTACATAAATTTCCATTAATCATCCATTCAAATGGAAGCTAGGATAAATATACATGGGATGAAGAAAAATATTAAAAAATTTGACAGTATAATGAAGTTACACAGTAGAAATGTTCAATTCCGCATAAATTTTGGGACCCGAGACTGTATAATATGATTGTGGAAATCGCAATAAACTTTTCAGATTTCTGAAACAAAAACAAACAGCACAGATAAACTTCTCTAAACACAAAAATAATACGATAAAGATCTATTATTTTATTTATTTGCTTTCCTATTTTTAATTTATCTAGTCAATCTTTTTTGTTTTTGTTCGATTAACAAGGCTTATTGTTGCTTATTTAATAACCAACTGTTCAGTGTAACATTATCAGAGGTTGGTTGCTGCTCACCGCTAACTATCATCAACCACGAGTTCTTTCTTTTTTTTGACTAGTTTTTTATATTAAATGCCCAGAAAAGAAATATTGACAAATACACACAGAGTATATGCTTGTTCCGAAAGGATTCAGTGATCCTATTTTTATCAGAAGTTTTTATACAGTTTCTACGATTGTTCAATGATTATTATTACTGCTATTATTGTCACATACATTACTATTGTTATTAATTTTACATTTGTTAACTACTTTGTTATGAGTCTTGGTATAATAAGTGATAAACTGAAACGATTTCTGTTACAAATCTGAACTATGATACCCAACTGATATGACCGCATTTGTGTGCCTGAGAAAGAGAGGGAGTAATTATTAAACGGAACAATGCAGTCATTTGACAGTTTTCTATTCTTTTTATTCGATTCGCAAATCTTTTCATTGTTCTCTCTTTCCGAAAGTATGTATACATGCGTGCGTAATCATTTGTGCCTAAAAAATTCAGACAAAAGCAATATGAATGTAAAACACAACATGTCTTCATTTTCTTCTAAGAAAAAATTTTTCGTCTTTCCTACACTCCACTTATTTTCTTTACTTTTATTTAGCTTCGTTTTTAACTGCTTTGCGTGGCTGGAATCACTTAAACATATACACACATGGAAAATAATCTATAGATATCTGTGACTACATTTATTTATGGGATATAATGTAAGATCCAAAAAAGACGGTCAAACACAGTAACAGTCTCATAAGGTTGTTGTATTTTTTTTAATTACCATTATTTTAAGCTGTGAGAGGATTAGTCTTTTTTTCATAAGCTTGTGTACTTTTTTCCATGTTTTTAATTAGATTAATCAATAATTTATAGTTTATATATATGAGCATTTTAATTTGTTAGTTATCTATTGACTGAATGTACACAGTATTGGTGATCAAAAATGAAGAGAATTTACGGTCTTGATAAGCCCTAGTTGTTAAGATTCAGTTGTACTGATAGTGAACAGGGAGTTATGGAACTAGGTTAGTTATTTGTCTAATCTAACTACCAACACGTTTTCTTTATATAAGGTTGGTGTTATAAATAATGCGATTGGCTTTGTGATGAGAACTTACGAATTTTCCGTACTTTAGTCCTTTTTTCGAACTTAATGGTTAATATCAAAAGTAATATTGTAGTGAGGTACAGCAAACCAATCTATTCTTTTATGCAAAGTTGCACAGTGCCTTCGTAAAATATGAAAACCATACATTAAATACATCATTTTCATACCTTCCTTGAGTTATCTTTAACATACTCTTTCATTCATTTCGTTCTGTTGTTATTCCGATCACTCCTCGTTCTCTTCATTTCAATCTTCTGCCAGTAAGCGTTCCACTTCCTATTCCTAATGCATACCACTTATATCTGTCCACATAAGAAGCGTACACCACAATATGAGTCTCAGAGGCCCACTAACTGAACTTCAAACATTTGTATATAAACATTTTATGTTTGATTTTTATTTTGTGTCATAGATAACTAAAATTTTATGGTTGTATAGGTTAGTGTATAAAATGAATTTGCCTAGTTTGTATAGATTTATTCAATTTCAGTTCAAGATCTTCATGAGTCTCATGACTACTTATTACATGTTCTTAGCAATGTAAGTAATGTTAATGAAAAGGAAATATCTTGATATATGTCGAAAGTTATCTTCTATCCAGTCTATGGAGCTTTCAAATTTCGCTGATGTCTTATAAATTCTAAGCGTTCATCACTAATTATCTTCTGAAAAATTTAAGTGGCTCTAATCGAATCAATCAAATGTTAAACAATTAAAATAACGTAGGGATTTGTTAAACTACATCTGATAATTTCTAATCTCAATTAGTAATACAGATATACGAATGAAGCATATTCTTTACAGTAAGTTCTTATCAGGTTCTTCAGTTACAAATCTGAATTGATGTTTTGAAGAGAAGCTTTAATAATTACCCCAGTCCTTAATTAAGCTTCTGTGATTTTCAGGTCTCGTATATATAGCCTAGTGAGTTATTATAAAGAATATTCTTTGTTCATAATATTTGTTTGAATACGACGAGAATTTTTAAACAGCTTCGAAAATCTTAGCCACATATGATCAAATGAAATGCTATAATATATCTGAGTTCCTTACATTTGAAGAATTACGGATATGAACTATTGGATTGTGAATCACTGAAGTTTGAATAGTAATATGCTTGTAGTAGGATCTCATTGTCCTTCAACCTCCTTTCAAGTTGATATTGTCGGGCATAGATAAAAAAAATTCTGGAATAAAATAAAACATTTGTTCAGTTCTCTTTATTTTTAGATCTTTGATCTTACAACAACTCTAATGGATGTTAATTTATGATGAAAAACTATCTTGACAGAATATAGTACCAACACATTTTAACAAATAATTGATTCGTGATGAAAATTGCATGCAAGTAGAAAATTTACTTTAATTTTTTTTTACAGGCTAATGAGATTTAATAGATTTTGTGTCACAATTGATCAGTAAAAATGATAAAAATATAATCATAAAATGAATATTCAAATAATTATACCTTCTAGGCATTATTGATTATAAGCAAAGACGGATAGTGGCTAGTAGTGGAATCCAGGGCGCGCATTTCGTCCTATTTAGGACTCGTCAGTTGGATGTACCTGCATCTTAGAGTTAATGTTCACTTTGGGACTCGAACCCAATACCGTTCGCTCCAAACATCATTACGTTATCCACTTAGCTACTGAGTCCTGATAGCTACTTGCTTGTGCAATTGGGTGAAGTTTAATTCACTTGGTATTGTTTTACTTGAATCTTCCCATTGATGTTTAGGACTACAATTGGTCAGTCTCTTATTGGCATATGTGCATACTGTGCGTATTGCCTCGATATTGTCCTGGATTCCACTATCAGCCACTATCCATCTTCGCTGATCATGCACATATGCCAATAAGAGACTGATCAATTTCAGTCCTAAACATCAATGGGAAGATTCAAGTAAAACAATATCAAATGAATTATTGATTATGATTAATTTGTAATAAATAATAAGAAAATAACATTTGAAGTATTTGTTTATTTAAATTTGTAAAGAGTAGAAACTATTTTTCAAACTTTTATTCCAGTATTCATTTTTTTGAAAGAAAATCTTTATCACTTGAATTACATGCATTCAATGTTATACATTTCTTTCGTTTTGTTTTATTATTTGAAAATATACAATTAACAAAATTAAAATGGGTGGTTATTTTCAACAAAAATTAGCATCATTTAGAACGAGAAAAGAAAAAAAACTAATTGAACTAACATGGTATTGGATACTTTTTTCGGTGGTTTGATTCAACTTTTTATAAAATTTTATTCAAGGAATAAATTTGTTCGAGTCAGATGGGTATAATATCTGATGGGAAGAGGTAATATTAGATATTAACATTTTAAGTTATTAGTCGATCGGAGGAGGGGTAGGGAAATCTGTTTATTTAAACTTTGATGTATATCTCTCTGTGACCTGAACAATTTTATCGTATAGATTATTCTATTATTGAACAAGTTAACGAAAAACAATTTAACCAATGTAATTGTGCGTCGAATAAAAATGTATCTAATGCGTCCCTTTTTTACTAAATAATAACTGTTTTTACTCAAAGGTCATACTTGACCCATATTTATTCTGATCATAGATCTTAAAATCTCACTGAACATAAACTCAGATTCAAGTTAACATTCTTTATGAGTCATAACAACATGCACAATTTTATTGTATTTTATTTATCACAATCCTAAATTCACATGCTTTAAACGATGTACTTTACCCTTAAACTGGCCATTTTTCGGATTATTAATTTGGATATATAATTGTAGAACCTGAAGAGAATTTATCGAAAAGAATATTCTTCGTTCAAATACTAATCTTTTAATATTTGATATTATTGGGAATTAAGTAGACATAAAGTATATGCTATATATAGTTTTTTCCAAATCAAAATTTTACTATTTATTTTGAAGATTAGTTTTATTGATAAACTGACATAAACCGATTTATCGCTGAAAAATCATGAAGTTGAAGTTTTAGTCAAAACCTGTGATATACGAACTGCAACTATATAGTTATTTAATCAAATACTACTAATATCATAAGGTGATGATAGTTCAAAATCAGAAACTAACTACAGTTGAAAATATGGAATAGTGAATTTGAAGGCGAAACTATAATTTAAAGACGAACCTTAAAAAACCTTGAGAAATACTAACCAATAAAAAGTAGTTAGTACGTTGAAAATATTTTATACACAATCAAAGAATTGGAGTGGTTACACTTCTTTTACGTGGTTTAAAAACTTTTCAAGGTTAAAAAGAGGTTCAGAGATCTTAATGCATACGGTAGAGAAAGTCATCCATACGACTTTATAATTGTCGACCTCTGGAGCCATGATAAGGTAGTAACAACTCTTTCAGCCTTGATTACATAGCTTCAGTATTGTTTGTGTGCACTCCAGTTGTTGTGTGCACGAAACGTCACTTGTCAACGACACGATACGCATAAAAAAGTCTATGTTGGCATCGGTACGCTCTCTAATCATCCGCATGTACTGTGGTACCCAGTTGTACATATTTCCGTATAATTGGTATTATCGTTGTAGTTTGTAGGTTTCTAACCCGTTAAAGTGTCCCATTTGAGACGACCTGTCGTATATTGCAAGGATGTGATATATTTATGGAAGTGCTACTTACCTAGTCTTCTTCAACACTACGTCCTCTGTTGAATTCTCGTTTTCTCACAACTATTTCGCCTATTTTAACGAAACTTCCGACTCCCCGAAACGACTTGTGTAGGCTTATCATTTTTACTGTGCATATATCTCTACAGTACTCATATTACTGAACAGCTGAAGCTTTAGTAACATCTGCAAATGTTTCAGCCAGTGTTACTGGTACTTTCATTATTCAGTTCGCAATCATCATAATTTGCCTTAGTCTCAATCTGGATCAAGAGAAAAAAGTCTACGATGAAAACTAAGTTTATATTGAAGAATCTATATGAACCCTTGATATTCCTGCTTGATACTGATTTCTTTGCCTCTCTCTAGGGCACCAGAACCCTGAACGGTAGAAAAGATGGATTTCGCTCAAGGTTAATTTAGGTGCAGAAAACATGCGAATTTAATAGATTATTGGAAATTTCTAAAAACATACCAAACTTAATGACAGTAAGTCACAATCCAATCAGATAAAGACATTTAATCCGTTAATTTTCTAAGATTTTGTGGAGTACGTTGGTTCGATAAAATGTTCATTATCTTTTCTCGAAAATCTTATTGAAGGATAACAACAATTGCTTATTCAAACTTATGGCCCAATCTAATATCACGTGATAAAAACAATAATCAGAATTCCGTTCTCAGCACTAATAACCTTAAGTAAACAATAAGCTCTTATTGGTCCTTGATTTCGTAGATTCTCTCCCAATCCTCCGCTATACGAAAACTATATTTCGAATATGCGTTGTTTATATACAAAGAAACCCCATCATATCACATTATAAAATAAAAAATAATAGTTATACATGATCAAGCCAAAAGTGGCTGTGAGTAGGGGAGACTGAGAATAATAAGCTGGCAACATATTACGAACAGTAAGTTATATAACAGTAGTTAATAGGTTAAACGAAATCTCATGATAAAAGGTATATATCTATTATTTGTAAAGGTTTATATTTCCTGGCTATTGATACAAGGAATTGTAATTTATCAGTCTCCGTTACAAAACTTGTTACTAAATGACAATATTGAGGTCATCCATTCGTGATGTACAAGTCCCAAAACAGACTGATGTACTGCATCTCTAAATATCAGTAATGGGAAAGTATAAACACTTTCAAATAGAACTGATAATCGTTGCTCGAGCTGATAGCTATCTGAAATCAGTAGATAAACGCGTTAATCCTTTAAAGTGAAACGTCAACACTGAGACGTGGATATCCCCTGCTAACGACTCTAAAATGAGACGGAATGTACATCCTCAATTCCACTGCTAGCTGCTATCTAACTTTAATGACACAGAATTAATGTTAAGAAACAATAGGAAACAATAATGACCAACTGATTTTGATAAATAAATCTTATAATAATAATAATAATAATAATAATAATAATAATAATAATAATCGAAAGGTTAGAACAATCGATTTATATTTTTATTGAATAATATTTTTCTATTGAATTTATCAAATCACATGTTATTTTAATCATTGGGAAGAAAAAAAACAGACGAAAAGAAATCCATTTTAAATGAATTAAGGAGTTGACTAGAGATAGAATTGAATACTACCAAGAAGTTTTTACTTAGCTATTTAGTGCATTCCAAACATTAATAGTTCCCCAGTTATTTTCTGTCTATCGTGAAAATGATCTTCACAAAAAACAACAAAATTATTCAATATTAGTTTGTTAGTTGGAATTAAATTGTTCTTTTTACTGATGAATTTGTACTTGGTTGACCTAAACATTTTAAGTAACATCTAGGAATTAAGTGGAATATTTAAGGTTATTTAGTATAAAATTGAAAAATGATGTGAAATATACAGTACACTTTAGATAATTTACAATAAAGGACAATTTTTTCGTGACACTCAGGTATTCTTGATCAGGTTCAGGGTGCAATTAAATTAGTACTCATAGTGCAAAACTAATGGATACACATCAATTAAATTTGGGAACAAACTAGTATGACATTGAATACTGGTTAGGTTTGGTTATCGAAAATCTACTGTAGCAGTTTTTAAACTGACGTTTAGAAGAAACCTAGATGGTAACAGAATGTGAGCAAGCTTGATATTAACTATTGGGTTACTGAAATAGAGTTGTGATTGATTCCACTGTTGTCTAGCATTTGGTAGGTTTTCACCTGAAATGTAAATGCTTAATACTTAAGGAAGTGTGAATGAGGTGCGTGGTAGAGAATATTCAATTAACCAATATGGAAATTCGAAAGAAAGAACGAGAGAAAAGGTTAGCCAAAGACTCAACCATCAAGCATTATGTTAAGGCAACCTGATAATTCAAACTATAATTCAAAAGAATAGATTTTCAAACGTCACTTAGCTTCATCTGGAAAAAATTACTTTTAAAGTAATTAAATGTACCAAAAATACGTTAAATCCGGGTAATTCTAAGTGATTTCGGTAAACCAAGAGAGATGTCAGCGAACTGTTGAATGTCAATCTGATACTGTGTGAGCCAGGCCCCACCTCCGATAACAAATTTAGTGTTAACACGTTCCGACTAATCCATAGGTTTAATGCTTTTAATGGAGTATGATCAAAGACAACTGTAAAATTGTTAGAAGTAATAAGTAAGTACAGCATCAGTTACACTGAATCTAACCTTCAAGGGAGAGACTATAATTTATGGACAAACCAACCAGTTATAAGACAATAGGTCTTGGATTCTAGAGCAAACTTTATTCATCCATTTGGTTAGATAGCGTTCTGGCATTTTAACTGATATCAGTTCGTGATGGAAATCGTAAATCTGATTCCTAACTCAAACCACCAACCGTAAATCATAATTCTAATTCTTCACAGTGGCTCATAGCCATCCCGTAGTCTTAGTTAGTAGGTAGACATCCTCAAGGTCACTTTGGTGTCGCTCAAAGGTCATCCATAAACTATAGTCTTCCCGAATCAAGTTCTTGACAAAAATTAACTAATAAGTATGGTTTTGATAGTTGAGATCATGAGTCAATTGAAGCTAGACCACCATAAAAAGCCTGGAAGCACTGGACGACCGTTTCGTCCGACTGTGGGACTCCTCAGAAGTGCGCGTCCACGATCCCTCCTCGAGAGATTCGAACCCGGGACATGTCAGCCCCGCACGCGAACGCTTAACCTCTAGACCACTAAGCCGGCATCCAACGGCGTTAATGTCTAACTTCAACTAATCCACAAAATTAAGCGACACATCCACCACTATCTTCAGTGAGTTACTATCTCACAACATTTATTTATTTTAACACATAGGTATTGGTACTAGGAGGCACCAAATAAATATGCGCCACACAAATCTCAATTGATTTGTGTGAGGGCTGTTATACTGTCCGGGTGCCCAAACCGAAGCAGGTGGTTTTCTTAGGGGGCCACACACCGAGTCTTCGACCTGAACGTCTGATCCACAAGGCAGTGGAGCATCGTAAGGAGATGCAGTCCCATGGTAGCCGGTGACCAACGATTGGTTCATACGCCATTCGTTCCCGCAGGATCCGGTTAAAGCGCCGGCCATTCGCTTTTCGTCCTCTCATTTTTTTAAACAACACTCCCGCCACGAGAAGGCAGTGAGTAGGACTTCCCTGGCAGAGACTATATACGCGTGGCCATGTGAGAGCATTTCGAGAGGGAGAGCGGACTCTCCCCACTCTCGGCCGTACCAGGGCATTTGGGGGCACTATCTCACAACAGACTCGGTCGAACTCCACTGGTCACTGATTCTCACCAGAACTCCAGGGGAGATATCTCTTGAAGCCGGTCCAGTGCTTGCAGGTTTTCCATGGTGGTCTAGCTTCAGTTGACTTATGATCTGAACTATCAAAATTAATGTAATATCCAGAAAACAATAAGCATAAATCAAAATCCATAACACCCTTATACTACTTCTGACCATATTAAGTTTATTTTAATTAAAATACCGTTAAATAGACATATTGGTTGTGGTGTACGCTAGTTAAGTTCACAGTCAATAGTGGAATACCTGACAGGAGAATATTGAAATGAAGAGAACAGGAAAGAAATGTTAATAACAATAGAATTAAAGGAATAGTGGATTATGTACAGGAGAACGCAAGGAAGCTGTACAAATGATGCATTTGATCTGTGATTTTCCTGTTTTACTGAGTCACTTGTAATTTAGCACAAAACGACAAATTTGTTTCCCCGCCTGAGTTGTCCTTTAGTACATTTGGTGTCGCTGCCAACTAACACAAGGGACTAATGTTATTTTACTCTGAAAGCACACTACCGTAGTCCACTCCGACCATGGGGTGAATGAATATTCTATTCTCTCCTCACGTAGGTATTCGATTTATTTATTGTATCTATAACTACTGATCGGTTTGTCTAGTTCATTTTTCCTTTTAGAAATGACTACAATTATATATATATATATATATATATATATATATATATATATATATATATATATATATATATTTCAGTGTAATAGATAAACGGGAATAATATGAGAGAAAAAAAAGTAATTGTTGATCATCACAAAGTATTATTATTGCCACTGAACTAAATACGTTTGTATCTACCAAAATAAAACAAGTGGAATAATCAATAGGGACTGTTAGTCAAACAAAAGTAGCAATGAGTTTTCCATTCATGATATGAATCACACCCTCCTCTTATACTCTGGAGAATTCAGTTGAAAAATGTTGGTTAGAAGCTAGCGTGTTATTTATCTAGTAGAAACATAATAAAAGACCTATGTAAACAAGATTTTTTAGAAGGCAAAACAATGCACTACTTATTGGTCGGTTGTTTGAAAAATGTCATATATGATTAGAGCAGTTGGAATTTTAGCGTTGATTAACTAAGTTATGTTTTTATTAGCAAAAGTTTTATCAACTTAGCAATAAGTCTTATGAATAATAGATCTCACTGAATTGAATATTTTGTAACGAACTATAGATGACCTTATTATTTCTGATTAATGAATAAAACGAATAGATGCTAACACATCAACTGATTACTGAATTCATGAACAATGCTATACTTTCTAGTCTTTAGTTTTGTTCAGATCGCACAGATCAAGTTGTAATATGGTCAATTTACATCATGATGAACAATGTTAAAAGGTTAAGAGCAATTCAAGACTTGTAATCTATCCGATACATATTAGTGAGGTGTATGAACATATTTAACATAAATGATGCTCCTAATGGAAGTGAAACATTTTTAATACATATGAAGCAATTCAAATTTAAGATCTTGTTTACATTGTTGATCAGGAATAGGACTAGAAAAAAAGTGAAAATGTTGAGTATCACTAATGTGAGTAGAGGGTAGAAGTAAATTGAATAGCCTCCATAAGACAATGGGTGACTACATTTCCTGTTAGAAATCCTAGTGACCAAAATGAGAAGATAAGTTTAACAAATCAGAAACAATATAGCTTTGTGGAACTGATTCCTGAAAATCCAATAATATTCCAAAGTTATTGCGAGTTCCTAATCCCTATAAAAAAATATTTTGTCAGTATAGGGGTTGTGGAGATTGTTAAGTTTTGATTGCTTTTAACAGATAACTAAGGGCGTTCAAATTAGTCAACGGCTAGATAGTTAATTTAAGCCTATTTAGATAATTATAGACACTAATAATTTTGATAAAATCAGGCTATTGTTAGAAGTTCAAGATTTCGATATATGGTTTCATATTGGTTAAACTCATTAATCTTCCCGTAAAATATAAAAATTTTATAATCACAATTTATTTCAACTACACCTCTCTGATAGTTATAATGAAAATTATAGTCATTATAATGTTAGATTTATTTGTTTTTAGCACGGAAAATAGTTATCTGAAGCTGGTGCCTCGAAATTTCTTCAAACCATGACTTACTGTTTCTTCAGGTTCCCTAGGCAGGTGGGCAGTAAAATACAACGAATATTATGATAAGGGCTGCTGTTAAACTATTGATTAATGAAGCATTTCACTCGGCATTTCAGATGTTGTTAGCATCCATAACGCTTGCCGAGAAATTAGAGAACGGTTAAAAGTAGATGTAGAAGGAAGTTAGTACATGACTAACTTACTGAAGGATGATAAATAAGAACTTCCGTCTAAATTTGAACGAATTGTTTCACAATATTTGGGTTTAATTGACAACATTTCCTAGGTTGTTAGCTACCTTGTTGTCAAGCGCAACAGCGCCTTAAAATTCCAAGTCACTAGCGAAATAGAATGTATTAAAGAGTATTAGCCTAAACCGAAAGGTATCTGATGTATACAAAGATGAAATCATTGGAAGTGAAGCGAATAGTTTCGAAAAATGTGTCAGCTATTTCATTCGAGGATAGTATTCAAAGAGTAACTATTGAACAGATCTAATTGATAAATACAGATAAAAGTTCTACACTAGCGAACTGCAAACAGTAAATACTTTACAAGTTGGTTAACTAGGTACGATACAAATGGTATGAGACAGTTGACTGATTTAAATTCTCCACGATGTACAATGAATCAAGTGGTAGCATATTAAGTCTATATGCTATTTCTTTCTTAAAGTTGTTGAAGCGTATACCTTGTATATAGCTCAAGAATTGAATATCTAGCTATTTATTATGACTATTGAATGTTCACTTTTTCCCTCTAACACGTGAATCCAGTAAACAGTGGAGTCCTGTGTCAGGATATGATTTCTTGGTCAATTAAAAGCTTTTGAAGGCTGAGGATTTGGAATCTAGTCATAATAGTGGCACAAAAATCAGCTTCAAAGTATCGAACAATTCTAAATTAACTAATTTTTACCTATTGTTATAAGCGCAGCGCATGAGAACTAATAAAACGACTTCATTCACTTAGGTTAAAGCTTTCAACTTTCAGTTGTTTTCATTAAGCCCAAACAATTAGATATAGATTAGTGCAACAAAAAAGAATAACTCTAAACTAGTACAGTTTATTGTGAGTAATTTCACATAAGGTGTTCAAAGAGTGGTTTCTAACATTCAATATCAACAGCCATGAAGTCTGTAATCCCGTACAATAATTAGTAGAAAAAATTTCGTTTGATATCATACAACTACCAGAAAACTATTTCTATTACTTCTAAAACAATATTTCATAAACACGGAATATGAATCAAACTATTAGTGTCTAAATGAAAAGTATTAATTCACTTGACAAATATTTAGTTACTGTTAGAAAATCAATTGCTAAATAAAACAAACAAATTTCAAGTAGGTATTTTTTTAGTTCATTTGCTATAATTGTAACTAAAAGAAAACAAATCAAATCTACTATTAATTTATGCAATAGAAATTATGGACATAGCAGATTAAGTAAATGTATTAAATGTTGGAAGAAAAATTTTAAAAAATAAACTTGAATTTAATAACTACGAAAGAATGATCCATGTTTACTATGCACAAGTGAAAATAACATTTGGAAGATCAATTGAATAAAACACTACTGCAAAATAATTAAATTGTTCGGTCAGTTTTCTAGCAATTGAACAGTAAAAATGTTGTACTAGACATTTATAATTAATTCGAATTATGTCATCGGCGGCCTGCTTGAATATCTGGACTACCTGTTCCTCCCATCTAGATATTTCGTCAAGTTATCTGTTTTTTTGTTTGTTTTAACACATTATTATGTCTATTGAGCTCACAACCTATTCAGGCGCGTTTATGAAAAGTTTACAATCTTTCGCTGTACGGATTACAAAAAGGTACAACCAGAGACATAAGGTGGCTTGCAATATGCATTGAAACGAATGAACATTATTCAGATGTCGATTATCGAACTCCTAACATCTAACTGGCCATCACTCAATATTTATCGTCAGGATCGATCAAGATATAAGAAAAGGAAACTTGTTGAAATACTTTATGCTGAGAATTCAATATTGTACCAAAAATATAATGTTGAATAAAGCTTATAATAATAATAAAATATGTTTTGGAAATGTGTTACTTAAGTCGTAATTGGGTAAAAAAAATATTTAAGCGCCAATTTCGTATATCAATTCAAAACATTTGAAGATTTATAAAAGTATGTAGTTAGTTTTTAGTAGTCACTTTATAAACTCAGAAAAATACCCGTAGACATTTAGCGACAACAACTTATCTAGAAATATTTTAACTAATTAATGATTAATTTTAGTGGTTTATGTAATAAACCATTTCATATAATGAAATTCAAACATTTTATACTACAGCAAGTTAACCTATCAATTATAGTGTGATCTAAATATTTGAAAAGACTATAACACCAGTTATTTTATTCACCTTTTCTAAGAAAAATTAGTCTACTGAAAATATGAATAATGGAGAGCGAACTGACTCAGACCGCCTTTAATCGAATTAAGAATTCCGATAGAACAATGAGAAGATGAAGTTGTTTTGTCGAAATATATCAAAGGGGATACTTGCTTTGAATTAAGAATAGAAGATTGAGTGTTCTTTTCAACCAGATTATTCTTAAATGAAACAGTTGACAATCTGATGTTCAGTTTCCATACAAAAACAATCAGTACTCAAAGCCCATATTATGATCATTAAGATGTCGATATACCATTTAGTAAAAGGAAGTCATCATACAAAATGTGTTAAATAGGTAGCCAGCTGTGTTAATATGATTTTGAATGAATTATAATATGTCGTAATATATATCTTATTTGTAATAAATTGTGGATTTGTACATGGAAATCAGCACCTGCTGTATCAAAGTATAGGGAGTTCGTTTTCATAGATCAAAGCTCAAAAGAGCAATCTAATTTGTCTAAATACAAAAAACTGATAAACTGGACATTACAATTAAACGAGCCATACTAATTAGATATACATCTGTGAATAACAGTATTACTTCTCGAGTAAAATTTAGTTAATTGCCTGAAATACACAAGTAATCCAATAAACAACTGTTTATTTAGGTTATACTCAGAACATTCACATCAAAATTTATATTTTAAATGGCGAGCTTGCGCAATAAGTGAAAGACATACACATTACAACCTAGATGTTAATTTAAAATATCATATCAATTAACCAGTGTATTTAAGTATAATATCAACAGACCAATTCCACTAATTCATTTGTTGGCAAAATTACAAGTGAATAATAATAATAACAATCATTATTATCAGTAGTGTTATTACGAAGGAGAAGTAAACAAACTCAGCAAAATAAAAAAACAGTAACAATAACTCAATTAATGAGAAATTAACTCCATATAATTTCATATTGCTAATTCTTCGTCATATCGTAAACGCAAAAAATCTTGTTGTGATCGCTTTTCAAGATTATCCAGTTCTTTAACGGAAGATGCTAAAATATTCACATGACTTTCATATTTCGGTGCCACTGTGTGAGATAAAAGACAACAAAAAAGAAACAAACGTAAATTCTGATGAAGAGATAGGTGAAGAAGACTTAACAAATGGAAAATTGGTATAGATAGATGATGATTGTAATGTAGAAAGTTTTCTGTTATACTTAGCAAAGAATATTAGGCTACTAATGAGAAGCTGGAAGCAATGAACGGCCGGTTCATCCTAGTATGGGAAGTGCGCATCCACGATCTCGCACGCGGGACTCGAATCTAGAGTATTCAGTCTTGCAAAAACGTTCGACGTACACGACCCCATATTGAGAATTATTCATTAGGGATTAATAATTTTGGGTAAACGTTTTTGGAAACATTATGAGTGTTAAATAAATTATCTATGTACAGTTGGTTGAACATTGACTAGTAAGTGACCAGTGCCATCTTTACTTATTGTCCTTTAATTCTGACTTAACTATATCGATCAGTTTGGAAAGTGATCACTATATAAGTGAGTTGACATTGTATATACTATAGGTGGTTATTGAAGGTAGCCGGTAATTAATCCTGTATATAGATTTCGTGTTAGCTAGAGTTTGTCAATCATGCACGTGACTGTGAAGAATTGGTAAAAATCTAGGACAGTTTTCATGGCAGCTTGGAAACAGCTAGAACTCACGGAGGATTTACATAACTAACTCGATTCACGTTTAAAACTCTATACTACAGACAACTTCTAATTCAACACAATAATGAATCTAGGTACAATGGCTGAATGATATTATGATTGTGGTAAGTTTTACAAGTACTTAATTAGCTTCCTGGTGAACTTGAGGGGGTATACTACTAAGGAGTCACAAAACTATACCAAAAACAGATAACCCGATTTGTCTGGTTTCGGGGAGTTCTCCAGATGATTCTAGTTAATATTGCACAAAAGTCAACTTTTGGAAACTTTAAGAACATAACGTGAAAGCGTACTTTTAGAGAATCAACATGAATCCATATATAGAGAGTTAAGAAGAGCTGAAATATTTAGAGAATATAATCCTTTTTATTTCATTCAAAGACAATATTATTGCAAATTTTATTAGTCACACGATCAAGACTGAAAGGTAAGCTAATGGGATAAGATATCAATTAAAGTATTGAATGTCGAGGGAAAGTTGAATAAATGATGTCTTCAATAAACGGTTAGTAGGAGTGGGTTGTCCAATTCATTCGAACTAATGAGCTATGAACTTTTGACCTAACTTTAACAAAGTAATAATTAATCATTGGTAATTTCTTATATTTATTTTATTTTATTTGAACACATAAATATTGGTACAGGGGGGCACCAAATATATATGCGCCACAATTTCTTATATAATGTTTGCTCAATTGTTTACCCACGTTTTAACAATATTGTATAATACAACAATTTGCAAAGCAGAATATACCTTGTAAATACTTGAAAGATAAACTTGTTTTAACAGTCAATAATCGAATAACTTCAATAACAATAAATTACTTTATCAATTTAATTTATTTAACAGCAGATTTTTCAGTCGGGTATGACTACATTGATTAGTATGCGTAAACCTAGTTAGTCAGTTTCCTATTGGCTAAATCAATCAATGTAGATAAAATCTTTACAAATGATGGCTAAAAATCGTTTCCAATTCACTAAACAGGTTACGGTAGTTTAAAATACGAATAATATTAACTAGAAACATCAATATATTATAAATATTTCTTATCAGCAAAGCTTACTTTTCTTCAATTTCTGACCATATACAACTTTCCCATCAAATGCATTCACGGGTATAGTTAAATTTTTGTCCACCGTATCGATGGTCACACCTAAGTGTTCTTCAATTTCGTTTAATAAATTAGGCTCGTTGTACCAAGTACAACAACCGCCTTGATCTAACAAACGAGTGTTATAACAGCCACGACCACGTGTAGAACAATTAGAGTGATACCATACCTTTTGTAAAGAGATTTATCAAAAAATAAAATTAATTTGTTTTGCACGTTGATAGGGCACATTTTCTAAACAAGTAGATATGTTTGTCTAATTCAAAATATAGCTCAGGAGGATTGATAACACTGACTATTGACGTCATTACAATAGATTAAACTAGGAGTGGTTGACTATAATTAGTTGATGAATGGTGGAAAGATCGTAATGTAGGCGATGAACCTCTTGTAGACTTGGTACAGAAAAGTATATCTTGATTAAAGATAAGGTAAATATTTTATCCAAGAATGATAGTAGAAAACAACTGTTAATAAAACAAAAATTCCTCAACTACATTTCATATTTCATCGGTAATAAAATAACAGAAATATATTCACTGTGATATACAATCGGAATATCATGTAATCCCATGCAGTAAGATCTATGGTTTTATTTAACTGAACTGTTTATAATTACTATCTGGCTATAGTCAATAGTGCCCCCAAATGCCCTGGTACGGCCGAGAGTGGGGAGAGCCCGCTCGCCCTCTCGAAATGCTCTCACATGGCCACGCGTATATAGTCTCTGCCAGGGAAGTCCTACTCACTGCCTTCTCGTGGCGGGGGTGTTGTTTACAAAAATGAGAGGACGAAAAGCGAATGTCTGGCGCTTTCACCGGACGCCAAACCAATGGTGTACATGGGCTCCAGTATCCTGCGGGAACAAATGGCGTATGAACCAATCGTTGGTCACCGGCTACCATGGGACTGCATCTCCTCACGATGCTCCACTGCCTTGTGGGTCAGACGTTCAGGTCAAAGGCTCGGGGTGTGGCCCCCTAAGAAAACCACCTGCTTCGGTTTGGGCACCCGGGCAGTATCACAGCCCTCACACAAATCAATTGAGATTTGTGTGGCGCATATGTATTTGGTGCCTCCCTGTACCTATACTTATGTGTTAAAATAAATATAAATAAATAAATAGTCAATAGTTGATAGGCTAATTGACAAAGGGTTAATAAGAAAGCAAGATAGTGTGGTCTGTTTTGACGAGGTGATAATATGTATGCAAATGACCAGATGTACGTTCATGCGCATTTTCGTCAAAAGCCAAAAAGCTATTATGACGCTAAACTACGGGATACGAGAGGAAAATTATCAAAATATGAAAAATTACTGCAGTATAAGATGAACAGTAATTAAATACTGTTAGGATATATTTGAACAGATTTTTCTAATTGGACACTATTGACGTGGAGTTTATATAAAAACTGTAAATTTTGTGCAGAGGATTTTTTACCATAACCTAACATGTACAACGGATTACTGTGCTTACTTTTTCTTTGACAGTTGAAACTAGACTGATCGCCAGACCCATTCTACAAAACAAAAAAGGTTATTAAAAGAGGAAATTAAAGATAAAAATCATCAGTTTTTAAGACAAAATCGTTAAACAGAAGTTTCTACATTAAAAATCACAAATAAGTAATATTTGCAATGTTGTAATGACGAAAAACAGGTTCATTTACAGAGACAAAACGTAACAATGCCTCGTTATTCTAATAGAACATCAACAGAGTGAGTAGTAAATAGTCCCTGTATCAATAAAACAAACCCGATTATCGGGACTAAAATATCAAGAGCGAACTATTATTTCTATTGGGAACAGTTATTGATTAGTAATTAATTCGACGTGCATTGAAAAAAATCAATGTACTAAAGCATATTCTTAAATAAAATAATTTTCATTAGGAACGATTGGGAAGTTTTGTTTTTGGTCCTGTTTCGCACAATTTCTATTTCAAACGTGCCGCGTAACCTAATCCAATTCGATGTTATAAAAAATGGGGAAAAAATTGATACTACGAACAAGCACAGGTTTCTAAGAAAAATATGAATACCACTCAGTCAGCTACAACGTAGGACTAGGCACATACGTGCATCGGTACAAGTTGTCACAACTCATCAGCAAAACAAGATGAACACCAAATTCATAGAAGCAGTTACTTTAATGATCTTACTATATAAAACGGAGATTGCGTATAAAAACATAATACAGGAATGAAAGTATAAAGTAATTTTAATCTCATAATTTAAGGGAAGACAAAGAGTGTATACACCTACGCCATTGTGATCGATTCTGAGCCATGTCACCCAGAGTTTCGAACCATTGGTTACGAGAGTCACGCGGACCCCAACCAAGTAATCTGTATCTACCAACATGGCTAAAACCAGAAGTCAGTGACTTCAAGGACTAATACCACGTTTTGGTTTGACCGCCCCTAACTTTCTTCCAACCATCCCCAACACTACTCAGTACTGTGCATACGTAACACGTGGCCCAAAAATCTCAGTCGATGAAGATTCACAACCTCATCAACCGACTTACCATCACTCTACAATACGCTAAGTCTAACCTTACTATTACTTACCTGGTGATCCTAGCATATGCGAGCAATATTTCTAAGACATCTGTGGTCAAATACTAGAAAATTACTGGTATCCTCTACCCTTAATGGCCACGTTTCGCAGCCGTAAAGTAGAACAAAACGAACTGCTGCACAGTATACTGGTCCCTTAATTGATAGACGGATATCTCGCCTTCGCCATAGGTCACGTAAGCTGGCAAAAGCCAAACGAGCTTTTCGAATCCGTGCACAGATTTTGTCAGACACCAACCAATTAGGGCTGATCAGACTTCCAGAATAAGTGAAGTTGTCGACGCGTTCGACTACTTTACTCCCTATTCTTAGTTCAGGTGTTGAGACAAGCCATTCCTGATACAATAATTTGCATTTAGAGGGAGAGAAACGCATCCCGAGCATCCTGGAATTGTCGCTCAGTGCTACCAAGAGACTGCATTTTATCAGAGTCTTCACCAAGCAGGACTATGTCATCTGCGTATTTTAAGTCGATAAGTGGACCTCCTGGCAGGAGATCAATGCCCGAAAATTCAGTCCACGAGAATGTTATTTCCAGTAGTAGATGTATGATGAATTTGAACAAAAATGGAGATAGTGAATAGCACTGCCGGTCACAGCTTGTAGTTGCAAAACCAGATGACGGTTCGCCACACGTTCTGACTCGACCGATAGTGTTCGAGTAAAGAGCCTTCACAATTTGTTATTTATGGATTGAGATATTTTAGAGAGTACAACTCGTAACTAATAAAATATACACCGACAAATGTATCAGTCAGTCAGTTACAACGTACGACCAGGTACATATGTGCATCGCTCCAAGTACCGACAAATGTATATGAACAGTGGAAAGAAAAAGTCACTAAAGCATTTACTGTGTATGAAACTTTGGTTACGTAATAGGCTAATACTCAAATTGACTGTATATTTTAGTTTGGTGAAACAATAATGTATATAGATTAACATATAGACAGGAAACACTAATATGTTTCAAACAACTTATTTGAGTTAGCGTGTTTAAACACTAATAAAATGTATTCCACGCTTTTAACAAAAATATCGACATCAAACAATTGCAAATAAACTAAATAATTTATTATTATTATTATTAATATTGGTGGCTTTATTCAATATTATATTTTTGGTACAATATAGAATTCTTAGCACAAAGTTTTTCTTGATCAGTTTTTGCGATAAATATAGAGTGGATGCCAGTTAGATGTTAGCGGTTCGGGAATCGACATCTGATGAATTTATATCCTTTTCGATTCATATAGCCAGTAACCATGATGTCTCTGATTGAGCTCTTTTGTAACTTGTACGGCGAAATGTCGTAAACATTTCACAAACGCACCTGAATAGATTGTGAGACTAATAGGCATAATGATGTGTTAAAACAAACAAGAAAACAGATAACTTGTTGAAATATCCAGATGGCAGGAACAGGTAGTCCAGATATTCAAGCAGGCCGCCGGTTATATAGAATATAGTATACGTTACGTAAATGATACTTAGGGCAACATTTAATAGTTGACAGAACTATGCTAATTTCACCCTAAACTCTACTGAATGCATTATCAGTATTAACCAACTGTTCAGATATAATTAGTAAGAAATTCAAGAAACAATTTAAAGTATACCATGTAGAGTCAATTTAATAATATATATGTTTATACAGCTTGATACTTAATTATCTAAACAAAGGTCCTTCCACTGAACTGTGTATGGGTAAATATTATGCAATTAGGTTAGTTTATATAAATATTTACTAATTCTGCACGTTATGCAGTTTGGAAATCATAAAATAGAAACGGGAATGTCGAAGGAAAATTGATGAAACAGTTGCTTTAATTTTATGTCACCATCCAACATGAAGTGAGGTTGAATACAAAAGAATGAAATCAAACAGGAATGGGTAAACTTATGACTCTACCCAATCAATAGGTTGATAACAATAATAATAGTGAACAAATCAACCTTTAGGAATTGAGATGAGGTTCACATTTTTTAAGACCTAATAGTTGAAGCGATCAGTGGTTTAATTATTAAATCAACGCTCTACATATTAATTATAAGAAACAGTAAAAAAAGTGTAGATCAACTATATGGTGAGAATCATGTCTTATTATTATCATGTCCAATTAAACAATATCGTCCGATTATATATGTTGTCTTAACCATAATATGAGAATTTCTAGTATATCTTAAATAATCAATTTAATACTCAAGTTAGTTTTTGAGAAATATCCCAATAAATATTTCTTATTTATTTATTCAAACACGTAAACATTGGTACATGGAGGCACCAAATAGATATGCGCCACATGAATCATTCGATTTACGTGAGGGCTGGAATACTGCCCGGGTGACGAAACCGAAGTAAGTGGTTTCCTTAGGGGACCACACCTAAATAAGTAATGCTGATTAAAGAAGGAAGAGAATAATCCAAAGACTAGTAACCTTCGTAGCATACCATCGTCAAAGTTGCTGTCCACTTCATCATAAGCGTTAATTATTAATTTTAAAGTTTATATTTTGCTTCACTTATTTTTGTATAGTCAGCATTTTCATAACTTGGCATGTAGAAAAGTGTGACCACCAAACATAGTACACCATCAATCTGCACATTCGTGCTACACATTCTCAATAAAGATGTCTATTTTCATAAACCGCTGATGATCCCCTAAGTGAGAATATACAAAATAATGCACTAAAATGGTTTCTCGTTAACGCGATGAATACAAATCGTGAATAGAAAATTATTTGACCCAATTATCATATTCATACACAATTCAGTGATAAAGAAGCGTAAGACTAAACGAAACTCTACACAAAATGAGTCAATTTTTTGGGGACACCATAAAATGATAATATCCTTAGAAAAAAAACAATCAACAAATATATATTGGAGAAATCATTTCTCTTTTCACCTTTCAGCACGACCTACACGACCGATTCTATGCACGTAATTTTGTTTTTCATCTGGCAATGTCACATTAATTACTACAAAAAAAAACAAAGTGGGGAAGAAATTATGGCAACTATGAGCACACAATAAAGGGAGTGACATGCTTAAAACTAGCTAACGATGGAAATAAAAGTCCGAAATCGTCAAAATAGTGAGTTTTGAACACAAATAATCAAAAACAAAACAAATAAGTTTTGTTTGGATTTTATAACAAATAGCAATCTCGTTTGTGACAGGATATAATTTCTTTGAAGTTATCAGATTGTGTTACCTTATTCCCTTAAAGATTAACTAACCTTATCAAAAGAGAAAAAAAAGGCTTTTTAAATAATATTGTTGAACAGTAATGATCGACTTGTCGATGCAATTACATTGTTTACGTCATAGGCTGACTTTAGTTAGGAAACCATCATTTAGAAAGTACTGGATAAGTTTTTGTTCACGTATGGGACTCGTTAACGGTGCGAATCTATGACCCCATCGAGGGTCACACCCGTGACCATGAAGTCTCGCTGCAAGCTATTAATCTATACATCACTGAGCCAGTATTCAATGGTCGATATTTGTTGATTTAATTAATTCGTGATAAGTAGCCGTGATATAAGAAAGAAATGAGTAAGGGATCTTGTCTGTTAGTTCATATCAACAGATCACGGGATATGTTGATGCTTCGTCAAATTACATCACTAACCAAATTACTATTCTTCCAAATATGAAACGGTAACATTGAGCAAAAACAGTTTTGAAAATGAATGTGATTTATTCACCCTCTTACCATATGGGAGACCAGTTATATCGATACCACGTGCAGCAACATCTGTACATATAAGAAAATGAACATCTCCATTCTGGAAAAAATAAAAAATCATTTGTTAACAGATACTTTCGATTACCGAGAAAACGCATTAAATAATTGACAGCAATTTCCAAGTTGAAATAAATAGTGACTAATACCTTGAACTTTTGCAAATTTGCTTTACGTTCCGGAGGAGCTCGATCACTATGAAGACAAACGCAAGTAAATGGTGAATCACGACGATTAGGTCCTAGGTGTATAAAAATTATCAACAGATAACAATTAGCTATTTAGTGTGAAAAGTCAGTGTCAAATAAACTTATTTCATAAAATGAAGATATTTCCGATGCATATACATTTTAAGTCAGCTTTGTTGAAAATAATTCTCATCATATTCCACAGTTCAATGAATTAAGAAATATCGAGATAAATGGAATCACTACATATGTAGTACTATTCTAAGTGTAAAATACAACACGTAGTATACGGTACATTCGTCACTATTTAACAGAGTTAGAAATAGACACGATAAGCATTGAAAAGCTTGGTGTAAGTTCAACAATGTCTATACGAGTGACAGGTTATCCTAGATAATATTAGACGATGTCTATATACAACATCATGGAATAATTAGATCATTTATTTGTGGACTACTGAGATTACGATGAAATGAGTTACCCGGAACTTGAATGAAGTGAAATTTGAGTTTGCTTTAACCAGTTTAGTGGTGCATACCATAATGTGGAGTTCGCAATAAAAAGAACTATCAACTACAATAGTCGATTCTTTAACACTAATGGAAATTAACTACACTTATTGCATATGTAATAATATGCAAGGTTTTTCATACTAATAGTGGACAAAACGACAACTAGTATATCGAATACTGTACAGAATACTTATCGAAAAAGTGTCAAGAATTTTGTTGAAGATACGAAATCGGTTTACTAAGATTAGAAAAAAATGAGTGTATTATTGGGGTTACAAAGGAAGCAAATCGATATGTAAATAACAATGAATAATAGAATTGGCGATGACCACATATTAGGAGAGTAAGTAACAACTTAACATAATGAAGTATCCATAAATTTATTCTATACCCTTGTGTATTCTAGAAAATATATTTGATAAACTGTTTAAAATCCGAAGACTATTATGAGACTGGCGTTTTAAGAAAATGGATGCCCATTACACTTTATTGAGAGGCAATATACAGAATGAACAACTTTCAGCGACCAAGGATATACTATCCATGAAAATTGAATTTAAGAAAGATATTGTTGACGATATATTTGAGAATCGTCTGGAATTCAACTTAAAATGTGCTTCAGATGACGCGTTTTTGTCCACTCATAGAGAAAGGAAACTATGGGAAGCTGAACAAGGAAGCGGCATCAATCTATGTCGTCATTAATTGTTGATATGGTTCATTTTGGTAGGTGCCTACTACCCTCTTGAGTTCTTAAAGATTACTGTGATTAATGTTTGACATGGTTCGAAATCGGTTACAATCGAGAAGCTGCATTCTCTATTTGCCTTCCTTTAGACTAGGAATTTTAAAATTCTATTATGCTTATTATTTTCCGAATTCACTCTGTTTTATTAAATCTTAATGTCAATACCCAAACTTTTCTGCTATCGATGATATTATTTTCAGTTTAACTACAATAGCTTTGAAAATTTTGTACATAGGTACTAAGTTTTGCGTTGATTATAACTGACTGACAGTTAACCACACTCAACCTCTTATATGCCTTTATATTGGGAGGGGAGTATGTTCGTGTAACCGACCATTTCAGTGAGCACTTATCCTAGTTCACTAATTTCTTTGAGTGCACATAGGTAAATCATTTCTCCAACTATATCTTAGAATGACTTGCAAAAGACAACTTAGATGTTCAGTAACTTTCTGTATTCTGTAACATATATCTGATAAAGAAAATTCACTTCACAATTCTTACTTCGGTATTACGGGTCTAAACTCATTTTACATTCCAGAATCTTTAGTTACCATATATGATAAACAAAAACCAAATTTTTTAAAACTTTTTTAATTCATTATATATAACCTTTAAGTAATATTTGTAAAAATGTTCCTACCTCTTTTTCTTAGATTTCCTCATACAAGATCTATTCTACCTAAGATCCTTGATTACCATTCTTACTGTAGGCTTTATATCATGACTAGTCGTCTCTAATTGTTATGTCGGAATCACTTTACACTTTACTTGTAAGAACACCAAGACTGATACAAGTGAAAACTTATTAACTCCAAAACACGACGACCCGAGTCGAAAATACACTCGATATATATATATATATATATATATATATATATATATATATATATATATATATATATATATATATATATGACTGTACACCCATTCTGATTATTAATAAGGATGAAATCACATACATGAAAAAATACTTAGAATTATAACAAATCACATCCTGCGTATCATGCTGAGCATAGTTTATGTTAATTTAATACAAGAATATTGTATCTTGGATCAAAATCACACTCGAATATATTAATATTATACCTAGTGAAATATCATACTGGAAAACAAAACAAATACCACTCTGAATAATCACCATATGGAATTAAAACGGAAGTAACGCTGAACAAAAATTATAATGGGTAAAAGAATGTAATTTTGCTTTTAAATCCCGTCATACCACTCTATAAATCAACTTTCAGATTACTGACACTTTTATTGATACTGATTACTTCAATGATGAATATATTTCTCACTTTATACAAGAATTTCACACCATAACTTTCTACTTAGAATGGTGTGGTTAATTCTGGAAAAAATATAGCTAGTTTTCAGACTGATAATCTAACACATAAACTGCTTTATAGTTTTGAAGATAAACTGGTTAGAAATGAGTACTTGGTAAACTAAATATACCATGATAGGAAGTCCTGGATTAGAATCCCGTATGCGCGTTCGCCGATGAGCGCTGTTGAGAATTCACATACTAGATCGAAAGGGGCGTTTGTACTTCCAGGTTTTTAATGATGGCCGAACTTAGATCGGTTTGTGATTCCAATAAAAATTTAAATCTCCACGATTTCAGGTTGAAAGTTATGGTTTAATTTGTTAATGGTAGTTCGAGTTAGAATGTAGTGATAACAAATTTAGAATATTCTCTTCACCATAGAATAAATGAAACGTTACAAGACTAAGGTTTTGCGAAAAGTCATGTGAGATGTACGATTCTGATACTAATACACACAAGCATTTTAGACAGCAGAGTGAGAAAGTGATTAGAATGCTTTTAACAAACAATTGAATCGGGAGATAATTGTTATATATAAACATGTTCTTTAGAGATGTAAACCGTATATCTGACTAGTAGTGTGACTCATTCCTTAGAAAAGAGAATCAAATCTCGATCGATATAGTGCGCTTGATGTCTGATTGGCCTACTATACCTCAAAATAATGGCGAGTAATGAACCACAAGGAAGAGACAAACGAGAAGTGAATATACATACTTTCAAATTCCTTTGATGAACCTTGTTGTTATATTATCCTTCGACTAATTATCGTCGTATGTCTAAATACGGATGTGATTTGAACAGTTCTAGTACTTTACACGATAAATTCCTCTCAAATTATAAGCAATCACTGAATTACATCATAATGTTAAATAAAGTATTGCACGCATATCTCACTAGCCCAACGTTCTTACATTTTAGTTGAAGTAGAGCATTATTAAGATTTTCTTAGAGTCAGTGTGCCGTTTACGGGTAATATTAAACTCGTGCACACCGACCAGAAGTTCAAAGCTATTTGGTATGCCATTCCTTTTCGGGATTTATTTATACATCACTTCTGTAAGTAAAGAAAGGCTGGATGATGAATTTTTTCCAGATATTTCTAGCCAATTAGCGTGCATATATGTATGTCAATTGAAAGTTTCGACAAGAAGAAATTTGTGAATTATAACATTATAATAATGCGGAAATGAATAACGATTATTTAGAGTATTAAAATTCACAGATCATTAAACTAGATATCAGACAAGATAAATAATTTATTTTATTCTACTTTGATTAAGATTACGTAAGCTGATTCAAATTTCTAATGTATGAAATATTACATGATTTTTCATGAAGAGAAGAGATAACTAGTGAGGATAAGTTGTATTCACTTAGTTTGTATACATACGAATTGGAATGAATGATGAATAAGGAGGATCCATTTATTACGAAGTATGCACAGGTAGACAGGTTAATTATAATTTAATTATCATGAATATTTAATAATGAAAATAATGAGTAGAAAATCAAATTTCTGCTAATTGAAATATTGCAAATGTATCATCTTACTATAATCAATAATCAAGCTAATGCTCAATTTGTTTGAAACTATCAAGCAAAACATTGATAGTGATATAACAAATATTTACTATGGGATGATAATAGAATTGATGTATATTCGGGAAATATCTCAATAACGTATTCATAACAATTTTCGACAGTCACGTAACACCAAAGTACACTGTGGTGTGAAGTTTCTTAGACAAGTGATGAAAATTCGTAAATTACCAAGAGAAGACAATCACAACCGAAATAGCTTTGTGGTAACGTCTTTAAATGTGACACTGCATATATGTTTGAATCCGACCGAGTACATCAGTCACCTTGAGATTGTGGATACGCCGTACTAACAAGTACCAACCAGCACTATACACATAAGTCCAAAACAACCTATTGATTCACTCCGTTTACTGACTAAGAGCAAGCAATTAAAATTCTTCAACATTGTGGGATGATATGTAAATTTTGCGTAACAATTTAGCGCTCAATATTGCATTTCGTTAAAATTAATTAGTAACCCGAACACACCAGCTTGATGTTTTTGAAAAAATAAAGGTATTTAATTGACTTACCACCACCCATTGATATGAAATACTGTTCCAGATTATCACAGTCCAATTTTGTACGACAGAAAATAAGTGCGCGATCCATATTTTGCTGTTTAATTGCACGAATGACATACTCGCCTTTTAGTAATTTTACAGCTTCTGACAAAACCTCTAAATCAGGAAAACATAATCAATATGAATACTATTTTACTTTACTTGCAAAGATTAAAAACTTGACTAAAGAAATTTAAAACAGATATATAAGATATGTACTATATGGGTAACAAGAATGAGTGCAGTTTCATCTACATAATCAATATATCATGAGCTAGAAAATATTACAATTGTCATTGATGAAAAGTAATAATTTAGTGATTAAAGCATTTGACTCTTAATTATTAATCCTCAACCCATTAAATCAATTTGTCTATCCCTCATTGTACAGTTAATTTAACTGGTAAAAATACATTAATACTTTACTATCATTTTTTCAAATGAGAAAAAAAAGCATACAACCTGCTTCTTTTTACATAATATTCACCTGGAGTACTCGAATTAGGATTAAGTTGATCTTTCATGTGGACCCCATCTGTTTGTATATGTTTATTTGATTTCATTAATTCTTTCCACGATGTATCATTGTTGGGATCAATAAGGCACACCTGAATGTAAAGAATTAACATTTATTTAAGATGAAATGAAATATTACTTTTTCAAAGAATGTCATCGAATATGAAAAAAATTGTTTAGGTAATTGCATGAATTAACCAGGAATCTACAGTAATATTTGAGTAGACATACTTTTTGTTTATCATATGCACATGAAGAATACTTTAGCGAATTGTGTAAAATTGGGGTTTGAATACAAATTAATGTTTGTGTATGCAATGTATGTATACCTAACCCGAAGAACTAAATATTCGATATAAATTGTGAAATGAAACTAAAGTTTATTCATCACTGAATATCGGTGATTCACCATAAAAAATGTATTACATCTACTTACTTCTGACCTTATGTTTATCCATCAAACAATCAAATGATATTCTATTAGTGAATAGACTTGTTATTCCTGTTAATAAGTACATCTGACAAACTCGTCTAGTTGTATGAAACTGACAACAAGATAAAGGTTTATATGAAAAAAAATAAAAAAGGTGATTCGACGTTATTTTGTGGAGTATTTAGTTTTATTGATTTATTCAATGAAATTCTACCGATATCACAACAATATTTTAGAAACATTTGAAAAGTACAATCACACTATAGACAAATAATAGAAAAGTATAGAACTGTTGATAAAAGTACAACGTGAAATCTGAATGAACAGATACCGGTCTCACTAGTCTACAGGTTGAACGCTCAAGCGTGAGACCCAAGTTCTCGAATGTGGAGTCCTACGCTAAGGCGAGACAGCTGTTTACTGCTTTTTAGGTTTCGAATGGTGGGTTCACTTAAATCGGTTCAGGATTTTAACGAAGTTTTACAATTGATAGGTGATGGGTGTAGGGATGATATTAAAAATGAAAACTATGTATTGTCATATTTTCGTGCGCGTAGTCTGATTGCGTTATAACAGAACAATAAGTTTTTGGCATAAGTTATGAAAATAAAATCTGATAGCTTGTCGCTAGTGATGATATGTTTACTCAGTAACAATTGTAACAATAATTAATCATTTTTACTTTTACGATTAATTCACTTGAAGAGAAACGATAAAACCTGGAATATTAAATAACTACAAGTGACTATACAGAATAGAAAACCGATGTTTAAAAAAACTGAACTATATGAATATGTCGCTTTGAAACAGCAGTGGATACATAAGAAATGATTGATGCAAACCAAATATGTGTACAGAAAACTGTACTATTAATTCCTTATCTGGTATCCTTTGTTTATTGTATTTAATATATTATTTCAGACATACAATATACTATGCACAATTAATTGATTACTGAGTAGTAACCAATGTCATATATGTCAAGTCCTTTTTAATGCTGGATAAATTCTATCGAACAAGTTGCAATGTGGCTAGCACTTAAAGTGACTTGACATCGCGTGGACTGTGTTGGGTTAGTTATAAAGTGGCAGTGTTTGGAGGTAGTCTACAGGAAACCCTGAATATAGACTTTGCAATTTTTGACGCTCACTAGTCCTACAAGAGCCGAATAGCTCACTGGTAACATCTCTGACTGTGAAGTTAGGTGGCAAGAGAGCAAATCTGCTAGAGAACATCAGTTCCCTCAATATAACAGGTACATCATGTTGAATAGTCCAAAACAACACGATTTACAGCCAACTATCTTCAATCACCACCACCTTCACTATGATATATCTTGTGGAACGTAAGTTGAGCCGAGGTACAGCTATGCCAGGCCACACATCGATGAGTGACTGACATAGACTAAAATTTGTTGTTAATGTGTATTACATATCACTTTGTCAATATTCGGTATCTTTTTCTTGCATTCTTTTCATTGTTTTATATAATGCGATAATGACCTTTTACGTAAGTACATAAAAATTAACCATTATTCCCAAATGGAAATTTCATGATGTTATTTCTAAGTTTGGAAGATGACTCGATTTCTGAAAATCGTTTACAATAATTAGAAACTATTTGATTATATAATTTTGTTCACAATTTTGTATTTGAGTATTTATTTTAGCGGAATTTCCCAGGTAAATGATATGGTGAGGAATGACTTGATCGACTGGTGTGCGAATGATAAATAAAACTGGTCTTTTTGATGATTTATTTATTTGAACATATAAGAATCGATACAAGCAGACACCAAAATATATTTGCGCCACACAATAAAATTAAGGTTGTGAAAAGTTGTAAAGTGTGAGCATGATGAAAAAGAATAAAAATTGGTGTATGAGAGTGAAATAATTATAATAACAATAGAATGTGGCAGCCCAGCTAAGAAAATTACAACCAAAAAGAATTTTTTTCAGTTAAATAATACTCTCACTTATATGAAGAAAGTAAAAGAAAGTTATGGCAAGACCGCTACTTGCTTCTATTATGAGCTGTGTCAGATAACATCTCAAGCGACTACGTAGTACTCTCTAAGATCCCAGCAAAACAGTCATGAAAGATCCACAAATCCTATCCTGTACAGTTTTCTTTTAAACCACGACATGTCATTCAGTGACCACCTCTCTGCTTTTCCTAACCAGTTCCAGAGTCGGAAATGCATGATGTGGGATTTGCTGGGACGAAATTCGTAATACATGTCCAAGTCACTGAGGTTCATGTTTCAAGATGGTGGAAACAATTGAATTATCACCACCGTATCCGAGTACATGTTGCCAAAACTCTGCATTACTAAAGTCGTGTTACCACTGAATTTCAGCAATCCTACAGATACAACGATGACAAAACACGAAGAGTCGTCCAACACCATCAACTCAGAGATGCCAGGTTTCACGAGCATAGAACATAACTGCTTTCACCAACGCGTTGTAAATACTACCTTTTACAATCAGATTGACATCATGAAGACTCCAAAGATGAACCAGATCGGCATGACCCGCTCTGGCATTCACTATACGTGAATTGGTCTCATCACCGACGCCACCACCAGCGCTTATGCAGCTACCCAGATACAAGAACTTTTCGACTACATTTTTCTACTTACTACTAAGAATGAGTGCAGGTCCTGCTCGTCATATAAAAGTAATTAACACTTCAGAATATGATTATGAATACAGTGGTCTTGAGTGCTGTTAGAGGTATGAGGGCGGTTATCACTTCCCGGTTGCCCACACCGTGGAAGGGTTCTGCTGGAGGTACCTGAAAAGGAAATTGGATTATAGGTGGTCATAGTGACCTAAGAGCGTGACCGCAGTGCCCAAGGGACAGCTGCTTGAGGTCGGTCACACACGACCTTTTTATGAGTAATTTTTGTGTTAGTTCCGTACTTGTTGAGACCTTACCGCCAGAGACGGATATCCGTGGGACAAGGCGAGGTGTGCATTTTTAGGGTCGACCTTTTCTAACCCCACCCCTCCTTTTGGGAAGGCAGAATCTCTATTATGCTGGTTGTTTGTTTACGCTCTTCATCGTGTTCAGAACCTGATGGGATGAGTTTACGAGAATCTATCAGTGTAATAGACCTTTAAGAAATCCATTGGTTCTTTGTAACCCTGTGGTTTAAATCACTAGTAGATGTCACAGCTGCTTGTATGTCTTTCCAAGCAACATCGGGGTCAGCCTCGTTTTCAGAACTACCTAAGTGTGACCTCAGTTGTTCCTGGAACCTACTTTTGGCTTTCTCATTACTCAATTCGGTTCTAATGAGTCTTTTTTGTGTGGCTCTTTTGCGTCCAGTGAGGCGCAAGCAGATGCGTGCTCGTATTAGGGCATGGTCAGAGTCCAAGCAGGTACTCCAGAATGAGCGACAATCTCCTATCAAGCCTCTCCAACGATGACTGATGGCAATATGGCCTATTTGAGTTCATCGTTGGTTTGGTGCAGAGGGTCTTCATGTTAGACGATGTCTCTCCTTATGCTTGAAATTTGTGTTTGCTAAAAACAAACGATTGTCTGAGCAACGTTGCAGCAGACGATCACCATTATCTGTTCACTGTGCCGGAATATTAAAATACCCACCTAAATGTCTTTCTGTTTCGTTTAAGCTACCTACCTGGGCATTAAAGTCGCCTGCTACGAGTACTATGTCTGAACGTTTAGCTTTCTGAAGAAGTTCAGAAAGCTTTCTGTAAAATTCATCTTTCACTTCATCCGAGCTGCAGTCAGTCGGAGCGTAGGCAGAAACGACGAAAAGGCAACGACGTGTGTCCCTGTCCTTCCGAGTTTTTACCAAGCCGTTTAGCCGAACAGCGCATAACGAATGTTGACGGGGATCCACTCTAATAGCGCTTGTTCCGCCCTTATGCTTAGTGCTATGCCTACACCTGCAAGTCCACGAGAACTAGCCATCGGGTCGCCAGATACACGGAGGGTGTATCTCGTCGGTACTCCGTTTTGCCGAGGTGAGGTCAAGTGAATGACCACACTAGGATCCTGTATGCGTGTTTCGGAGACACAGCATACATCAATCGTACGAGATTCTAAGGTTTTAGCCAAGGAAGCCTGCTGACCGATTTGGCATAGTGTGCGTACGTTGAAGGCTCCAATGTGTAGTTTGGAGCGAGGTTTCAGTAGACATGTGACAGTGTTTCGCGCACTAGAATCGTTGGCTGTGCTGACACTTGAGGAGGAAGCCGAAAGAGGGAATTTAGGTTTGAAAGTCAATGTAAGAGGAATAATAGGAATTGAAGAGTTAGGTTGATTATGAATACAGTGGTCTTGAGTGCTGTTAGAGGTATGAGGGCGGTTATCACTTCCCGGTTGCCCACACCGTGGAAGGGTTCTGCTGGAGGTACCTGAAAAGGAAATTGGATTATAGGTGGTCATAGTGACCTAAGAGCGTGACCGCAGTGCCCAAGGGACAGCTGCTTGAGGTCGGTCACACACGACCTTTTTATGAGTAATTTTTGTGTTAGTTCCGTACTTGTTGAGACCTTACCGCCAGAGACGGATATCCGTGGGACAAGGCGAGGTGTGCATTTTTAGGGTCGACCTTTTCTAACCCCACCCCTCCTTTTGGGAAGGCAGAATCTCTATTATGCTGGTTGTCTGAAGGAAACACCTTACTGCTGTCACACCTCTGTACAGTCAGCAGTACGACTTCGCCTTCGGACCTTGGTTTTGTTGCTTTTAGTCTTACCGCTCTTCAACCGACCTGTCTGGCATGGTAGGACCTTGAGGAACGGTTGTTCCAGCCAGTATAGCTCAGTTGCTTCATCACGATAGGCAAGCCCGACCACCACGTCAAGGTAACAACAACGGTCAGGAATTAGCACTTAGAAAGTGCAAAGCACATGCTATACCTACAGACACTAACTGTCAACTGATTAAGTGCGGATTGCATGGCTTAGGCATCATCGCACAGTAAGACAATATCATCCGCATACTCAAGGTCGAGAAGTCTTTCTCCAGGCAACAGATCCACACTGCTATTACTTGTATCCATCAGAGCTGTTTTTAGAACGTCATCAATAGCAAAGTTGAAGAATGGTGAGATCGGGCAACCCTGTCTAACCCCACTGCTTGAATGGATTAATAGAGAGAGGTGGTTGTATTATAATGAAGGAAAACACAGGTGAGGACAAAATTACAGGGTTACTTGGTAAAATAGAAAAACCACACTCCAATATTTATTTGTGAAATGTTCATTAATTGTGGCAGACTTCATTGTCTCTTCATTTCCATACCAGTTACTTTCTGTTCCCGTTCTCTCCTCATATATCTTCTTAATCTCCTGCTGCTAGGCATTCTATTCCTGACTGGTGTTATATACTACTTATGTAGACATAAGTAGTACATACAACATTATGTCCTCACTTTCCCCAATTTTCTTGTATATAGGGGACTGAAAGTGTTAACAAACTTCTCAGGCACAATCCTTCTTCAATAGACAATTTCAGAGAAAAGTCCTGTCCAACGAATCAACGGTGACCTCGGTGTCAAATAATACTACCTTCATTAGCCTGTAATAAGTATGACAATGTTCTAATATTTGGTGAAGCTATGATCAGTCCTTGATCAGGACGAAAACCAGCCCGCTCCTCGCGAGTCAATGGTTAAATTTGTGATAATGTGAAGCAAGGAGTTATCTATGCTTATCAGTCGATAAAGTTGGGAATTACAAAGACTGCTTGTATTATCAAAATATCCAACTGTTCACTTGATGTAATTATACTATCAGTGGTTCTGTAAGATGATTTATTAGCAATATACCGTAAAATAACATATCAAACTAATGTGATTATTTTAGAAAACAACTAAAATTCAATGTGATTCGTTTTGGGATGAAAATATTAGTTACGATTGGAATTATTCACTGATACAAACAAAATAACCATAAAAATATATCGTGATTCAATAGTACTTAAAATAAGAAATACAAAGTAGTGTAAACTTACCACATGATGTACCGTTTCTGGGACACTATCTTGACCTTTTAAATCTATCCATACAGGAAAATGCATCAATTTATTCTAAAGTTCAAACAAAATGAGGTAATAAGGAATAGAAATTAATACTTGAAGTAAGAGATTTCTTTATTTGCGAGAAGACAACTTAATCTGATTAGCAAGGAAGAAGAGTGAACACAAAATAAATCAATGACAAAAATCTCAGTATTTTTTCAAGACTATTTTAATTGTCTAAAATTCCGCTACATTTTTATATAGTTTATTTATGACTTCATTAGATAGACACATTAATAATGCAGTGATTAAAGTATTCAACTCTCAAATTGTGCGGTGCAGTTATGGTCTTTCAATTTACATACTTGGGTGAATCAAAGAAAGTTTAACTGAACGCCAAAAACATAAATATGAGTTTGGTTATTAATTTACAATAATAACTGGGTAGTTATAAGTTAAAAAGGGATAGAGAAAAGGTTTCGAAAATAGCTTAACCTTGGGATGAGCATGTACGTATCCAACAAGTTCCACAAACTATTTTCCGTATGAAATTAAGTGATATATAAAAGCTGGTAGATGAGGATTTTTCAGTGAAATAAAATATCAGAAACAATTGGCTAAAACCAGAATTTAACATAAATTTCCGGAATTTTAGCTCTCGACCCCACGATATATGTACGCTTCTTGTTCCAGAGTAAGGAAGTTGAGCACCAAAATGCTTTGTGTTCCTACTAAACATGAGAACATCTTTTGAAGCCTATGACGTGAGGATGATTTCATTTTCAATAAAGAATGTTTACTGATTGTTAAGTGAATAGATGAATCATTGATTGATAAATAGAATGCCATGATACGATGTGGTTGAGTAATGGCTGCCGACAGTACCAACTTATTGATCCAAGCCCTCAGATGGGATTAGATCAAGAAAAAGACCACTAGCCAGATAAACGGGCTTTTTCTGTAGTAAAATAACACGCTTAAGTATAAAATACTAAAAAATGATGTTACAGTTAATTAGAGATCACTAAACTGACAATGAATTAATGAATGAAAGTTATGCTGAATTCCTTCCGATCACTACAATTTTTCCATCAGAGATTACGAACAAAACTATGAAATACCAAGCCTCTGAAAGTAGCTTTAAAAAATAAATTCTGAAAAGACCAATTAGCTAAAATTTTGATGAACGACTCAAAGAATTCAAACTACTTATGAGTAGTTAAAATTCTCTTGTAAAATATTGTACAAACGGTCGAACACAAATTACCACATAACTGTTCGCATAGAATGTTAGGAAGAAGTAATATCTAAGTTACAGGCATGAAGAATAGGGAGCTTCTCGGTAAGTTAACAAGTCACCTTCAAGGAACTAAAGAGATTGACTTACAGCTAATCGTTTAACATCCATGGAATGAAGAGTCGCCGAACAAACAATCATTTGTAAACGATTTCCATCAGCAGTAGCCTTAGGTATTTGTTTGTGTATTCGAGAAACCATATCTCCATAACCAGCAGACAGAAGACCATCACATTCATCCAAGACAAAAAAACGACAGTTGCTTAACAGAAGAGACTGTGTCGAAATAAGATCATCCAAGCGTCCGGGAGTAGCCACAACAATATCAACCTGAGATGAAACGTTAGAAAATCAGTGACAACAGTAGGACAAAAAATACGTATATTAACTTGATTAGCTTAAACGAATAAAAGAAAACAAAAAAGTCGATAAGCGTTGATAAAATAGAAACATAATAAGGGTTTTACAAATGGAAAGAAGTGAGGGATTAATGGTTAAATTGTGACCACTTTTCATTCTTAATTAATCATCTCTATTCAGTCATATTATTTTGATTGAATGTTTTGCACGAAAATAATGGTTCACATTGTATCAATCCATTAGTCAACAGTTTATCCTTAAATATATATTCAGTGAAGATTGTCAGCTAGGTTCCAAGAGTAAATTTTTAGCCTCGTTACCTGAGTTACTGAAGTATTAGTTTATCAAACCATTTTTCTCGTTGTAGTACAAGTTAGATTTGATTAGAGATAAATTTATCAGTAAACGTTTGAGTAACTCACATGACTAACATAAAATAACTCCCGTGTACAATTATGTGTGATAAAGTTTACTTGTACTAAGGAAAAAATTAATATTACATACATAGATATAATTTTTTGACATATATTTATTAGTAATCATTGACAAACCCTTAGTGATCAGGAACTTACCCCAGAATGTAATTCATCCATTTGTTGTTTACTGTTGGCACCACCAATTAACAAGCACTCACGAGGACGTGGATCTTTTAAATAACGTTTAAATTTTTTAATTTGTTCATAAGTTTGTTCTGCTAGTTCACGAGAAGGCTGTAGGGATAACATAAGTAACTTACAAAACAAGTCCAGTAGAGAAAAACATTCAAATATTTCATGTGTAGGTTATTTACGACAAACATTGTATCTGCTATCAACAATAACCCGGAAAAAAGGATTAAAAAAACTGATCATTATAGTGGACAGTTGAAAGTTAAACGGTGAATGGGTTTAAAAAAGGTATTAGAAAATAAATAGGATAGATTGAACAATTCAGGAATATTTCAAATGGAAAAGCAAAACTCTATTAAGTTGGTTTTATTACTCTCAAGAGCCTTTATAACCACGTGTAATGATCAACTATGTCATTTCTCAAACGTGTTTATGGACGGTATCCTACAAACTATTGTGAAGGGAAATCTGTGAAGTTTTCATAGATCCGCAAACAACAAAATGATGTTACTCTTGAATATGAGAAAAAGTGTTTTCTTCTACTATCGCATACGTCACTGACACATATGATACGAATTGTATTACACAAGTGCGTGAAAAATCCATGACTGAAAATGGTGGACTACTTCATGTACTTGAGGAGCCTCTTAAATGCTAATGGAAAGTGGTCGATGCACGTCTGAGTAATATATGATACTGTTGTGATGATCTATTCAGGAATGATTAGATAAATCATGCTTGAATATAGTTTCGATTTTTTTCATGAATGGAATCAATATTCTGATCACAGAAATGGATAAATTGATTAAAATAAATAGATGAAACTGAGACTACGTAATATTTTAATCGGAAAATGGATGCATAAATTGTGCCTCGACTCTTAGTCAGATGGTTAGACATGTTAAATATATGTCATACAAATAATCGTCGTATTTTCTGAGACACTTTTAAACTGTTGCATACGACTGTTCGTCAGATTTATCCGCTAAAGAGTGACACTTGTGAAGTATTTATTCATCAAGCAAGTTGTCTCTCCGATCTCTATTAAATTTGTGAAGCTTCCCTAAATTAACGACTTTGAAATGTTTGACACAAGAAGTTTAAGCGATTTCCATACCAAGCAGTTTTGTGGTACTGGAACTACCTGGAAGAAACGAAGAGATAATCAGTTCACAGTGTGGCCCAATGGTATGGAAGATAGTTGTATCGAGTTAGAATTTATCGGTGCGTTGCAATTTTCTTGACAGCATTAAGAAAACCCGGCTCCTAACGTCGTACAAGACATTACTAGAGATTGTTAAAAAACACCTGACCGTTGTTGTTACCTTGACGTGGTGGTCGGGCTTGCCTATCGTGATGAAGCAACTGAGCTATACTGGCTGGAACAACCGTTCCTCAAGGTCCTACCATGCCAGACAGGTCGGTTGAAGAGCGGTAAGACTAAAAGCAACAAAACCAAGGTCCGAAGGCGAAGTCGTACTGCTGACTGTACAGAGGTGTGACAGCAGTAAGGTGTTTCCTTCAGACAACCAGCATAATAGAGATTCTGCCTTCCCAAAAGGAGGGGTGGGGTTAGAAAAGGTCGACCCTAAAAATGCACACCTCGCCTTGTCCCACGGATATCCGTCTCTGGCGGTAAGGTCTCAACAAGTACGGAACTAACACAAAAATTACTCATAAAAAGGTCGTGTGTGACCGACCTCAAGCAGCTGTCCCTTGGGCACTGCGGTCACGCTCTTAGGTCACTATGACCACCTATAATCCAATTTCCTTTTCAGGTACCTCCAGCAGAACCCTTCCACGGTGTGGGCAACCGGGAAGTGATAACCGCCCTCATACCTCTAACAGCACTCAAGACCACTGTATTCATAATCAACCTAACTCTTCAATTCCTATTATTCCTCTTACATTGACTTTCAAACCTAAATTCCCTCTTTCGGCTTCCTCCTCAAGTGTCAGCACAGCCAACGATTCTAGTGCGCGAAACACTGTCACATGTCTACTGAAACCTCGCTCCAAACTACACATTGGAGCCTTCAACGTACGCACACTATGCCAAATCGGTCAGCAGGCTTCCTTGGCTAAAACCTTAGAATCTCGTACGATTGATGTATGCTGTGTCTCCGAAACACGCATACAGGATCCTAGTGTGGTCATTCACTTGACCTCACCTCGGCAAAACGGAGTACCGACGAGATACACCCTCCGTGTATCTGGCGACCCGATGGCTAGTTCTCGTGGACTTGCAGGTGTAGGCATAGCACTAAGCATAAGGGCGGAACAAGCGCTATTAGAGTGGATCCCCGTCAACATTCGTTATGCGCTGTTCGGCTAAACGGCTTGGTAAAAACTCGGAAGGACAGGGACACACGTCGTTGCCTTTTCGTCGTTTCTGCCTACGCTCCGACTGACTGCAGCTCGGATGAAGTGAAAGATGAATTTTACAGAAAACTTTCTGAACTTCTTCAGAAAGCTAAACGTTCAGACATAGTACTCGTAGCAGGCGACTTTAATGCCCAGGTAGGTAGCTTAAACGAAACAGAAAGACATTTAGGTGGGTATTTTAATATTCCGGCACAGTGAACAGATAATGGTGATCGTCTGCTGCAACGTTGCTCAGACAATCGTTTGTTTTTAGCAAACACAAATTTCAAGCATAAGGAGAGACATCGTCTAACATGAAGACCCTCTGCACCAAACCAACGATGAACTCAAATAGGCCATATTGCCATCAGTCATCGTTGGAGAGGCTTGATAGGAGATTGTCGCTCATTCTGGAGTACCTGCTTGGACTCTGACCATGCCCTAATACGAGCACGCATCTGCTTGCGCCTCACTGGACGCAAAAGAGCCACACAAAAAAGACTCATTAGAACCGAATTGAGTAATGAGAAAGCCAAAAGTAGGTTCCAGGAACAACTGAGGTCACACTTAGGTAGTTCTGAAAACGAGGCTGACCCCGATGTTGCTTGGAAAGACATACAAGCAGCTGTGACATCTACTAGTGATTTAAACCACAGGGTTACAAAGAACCAATGGATTTCTTAAAGGTCTATTACACTGATAGATTCTCGTAAACTCATCCCATCAGGTTCTGAACACGATGAAGAGCGTAAACAAATCAGATCTAGGTTAAGCAAAAGTCTAAGGGACGATCGTGAGCAGTGGTGGGCAACGAAAGCAAAAGAGATGGAAAAGGCGGCGGCTATAGGGAACACAAGACAACTCTACAGACTAATAAAATATACTGGAATTAATAAATCAAGTGTAAGTCAGACTATTTCAGAAAAAGACGACAATCTCATCTGCTCCCAGTCCAAACGTTTAGAACGATGGGCGGAACACTTTAAGGAGCAGTTCAGTTGGCATTCAGCTACTCTACAACTAGCCTCTATTCCCAGACAGCCTGAATGGAACATTGAAGTAGGTCCCCCAACTCTAGCTGAAGTTCAAAAGGCTATAGCTAATCTGAAACGAGGAAGGGCAGCTGGTCCAGATGGATTGGCCCCAGAGGTCTTTAAGGATGGTGGTCTAGTTTTAGCGATTAGTTTGACTAATATTTTAGCTAAAATCTGGGAGTTAGATGTCATCCCATCTAACTGGTCACAATCACTTATCGTCCCAATATTTAAGAAAGGGTCAAAATCAGCCTGTGACAACCACAGAGGGATTAGTTTAACAAATATAATATCTAAAATACTAGCTTCGATAATTTTCGGACGCCTAACTAAGACTCGTGAGCTGCAAACACGTGAAAATCAGGCTGGCTTCAGACTTGGTCGTGGCTGCATCGACCACATATTCACCATTCGTCAGGTTCTAGAACACATGCATACTTATCGGCGTCCGACAATAATGGTCTTCCTTGATTTAAAAGCAGCGTTTGACTCTGTTGACCGAGAGGTTCTGTGGTAGTGTCTGTCATTGAAAGGCGTACCTCAGAAGTACATAAACATTGTGAAGGCTCTTTACTCGAACACTACTAGTCGAGTCAGAGCTTATGGCGAACTGTCATCCGCTTTTGCAACCTCAAGTGGTGTCCGTCAAGGCTGTCCACTTTCTCCATTTTTGTTTAACTTCATCATAGATCTACTGATGGAAACAACGCTCTCATCGACTGAATTCTCAGGTATTGATCTCCTACCAGGAGGTCCACTTATTGACTTAGAATACGCAGATGACAGTCCTGTTTGGTGAAGACGTTGATGAAATGCAGAGTCTTTTGGTAGCACTGAGCAACAATGCCAGAATGTTTGGGATGTGCTTCTCTCCCTCCAAATGCAAGTTGTTGCTTCAGGACTGGTCTGCGTCAACACCTGAACTAAGGATAGGGGGTGAAGTAGTCGAACGCGTTGACAACTTCACTTATTTTGGAAGTCTGATCAGCCCTAATTGGTTGGTGTCTGACGAAACCTCTGCACGGATTAGAAAAGCTCGTTTGGCCTTTGCCAACTTACGTCATCTATGGCGAAGGCGAGATATCCGTCTATCAATTAAGGGACGAGTATACTGCGCGGCAGTTCGTTCCGTTCTACTATACGGCTGTGAAACATGGCCTTTAAGAGTAGAAGATATTCATAAGTTACTAGTATTTGACCACAGGTGCCTTAGAAATATTGCTCGCATCTGCTGGGATCACCGGGTAAGTAATAGTGAGGTTAGACGCAGGGTATTAGGGAATGATGGTAAATCAGTTGATGAGGTTATGAATCTTCATCGACTGAGATGGTTGGGCCACGTGTTGCGCATGCCTGAACACCGATTACCACGACGCGCAATGCTAACCGGTGTTAGGGATGATTGGAAGAAAGTTAGGGGCGGCCAAACCAAAACGTGGCATCAGTGCTTGAAGTCACTAACTTCTGGTCTGAGCCATGTTGGTAGATGCAGACTGCCTGGTTGGGGTCCGCGTGACTATCGTAACCAATGGTTGGAGACTCTTGGTGACATGGCTCAGAATCGATCACAATGGCGTCGGTGTATACACTCTCTGTCTTCCTTTAAACTAAGAGATTAAAATCACTTCAAATCTTTCTTTCTAGGAACTAATTCTTTCTTCCTGTACTATCTCCTTATACACAATCTTTCTTTTATATATTACCACCAATGAATTAACTACTTCTATGAATCCGGTGTTCATCTTGTTATGCTAATGCGGTATGGCAACTTGGACCGATGCATATATGTGCCTGGTCCTACGTTGCAGCTGACTAACTGACTGGTTAAAAAACAAAGGGAAAATTATTTTCTGTTTAATATAAACAGTAAGATGTGCATTTAGAAGAAATGAAATGAAAACAAAATATACTAAATAGCTCAAATATTTTACCACTGATTCACATAGAAATGAGGACCAGTGAGTTAATTACGATCAGGGGAAGAGCTGTAAAATAGATCAAATAAATTTTCTGCGAACATTGAAAATAACTTACTTCAATAATCAAAGCCAGTGGGGCATTTGGTTTAGACTTATAGACTGAGCCAGATGAAGTAGCTGAAAATAAAAAGAACATTTTTAATAATAAGTACAATTGTACTGCTTATCAGTAAATGTTAAAACCGGCCATTAAGTTAACACTATAAGTCCAAAGATTTAAAGTACGTTAAACCAATGAAAGCTAAAACAGATGTTCTGCTTCTTTTATTCGGCAGATGACTAAGATATTAAGAAGCGAAATTGAGTAAATTTGACGATACTTGAATGAGGTTGACTATTTTTGATAATTTTGTAACACTCTATTTTACGATAGACTATTACGTTAGAAAATTTATCCATGAAAACGATTGTATAGCTTTAGTAAATGATATAATCGAAAAGAAAATTTCCTCTGAAACGTCTTCATTCCTTCTTTTAATGAATTAATGGGCTTCTTTTGTTTTCTCGAAATCTGGCGCATTGGAAAGAGGTTGAAGATCAAGATAATCAAGTGCTCCAGAATGAGAGATTCTTTAATAGAACCTTTTTATAGACGGTTGATGGTAACAGTCTACTTGTATTCATTGTTCAGTTGGTGTTGTGAGTTTCTACGTGAATTATCCCTTTTTTATTCTTAAGGCTGATTGCTTACAAGGAATAAACGGTAAGTTCAGCAGTTACAAAAGGAGATCACCAATGTCTATTAGCTGGACAAGGATGAGCAAGGTTTGGTCGAAGTACATTTCAGTTTGCGTTGATCTACCTTCTCAAGTGTTTGAATCATACGTTAAACTTACTGAGTCTAAGAGCTTAGTTTTCTACTTGGGACCAAAAATCTTTCTAGCAAAAGCATCCTTAATTTCATGAGCTACAGTTAGAGGGACAAGAAGAAAGTCACTAGTTTGAGGACTGACCTTTTCTGAGTTGTTTTTCGTATGTGGAAGACATATATTTGTCATTTATGAAAGACACTTTACTGGCACTGCTACTTCATAACTGAGGTTTGCTATTACCGATCCTACCGTTCTCCAAGAGGCCTGATCTATATGAAGCAACTTCAAAACACAAATGTTCCAGCTAACATGGCGTGACTGGGTAATATCGACAGACAAACGCGACCAAAGCATCTAGGTGGAGACTTCAGTTAGAAAAGTGATGCAAATAAGCTTTATATGATAACTAATAATAAGTTGAGTTATTTTATTATACTTTTAGACAAATCCTTCTTGACCTCAGTATCAGATATGTTTTGATTTTTAAATGTTTTAATAATTCGATCCACGCATTTCACACCAAAATACCTGTGAAAAACTATGGAGTAAGTACAGACAGTAAAAATGAACCGTGAAAGACTTGCCTGTAAAAGTAGTTTCAACATAGTTTGTTTCTGGACAAGAACTGATACCTATCCAACCATTTGGTGGTGGGAAATCAAATGCAATATCCCCGAAATTAAATCTTAACTCAGCATTTTTTAAACACACTGATGGGAACAATCCTTTAGAACGTAAGGGAGCTGGGATGTCATACGCTTTTCCAAATATTTTACCTGGTCAAAAAGAAACGGTAATCCATGCAAAAAAAGTGATAAAATAAGCTGAGAGAAATTGTAACTGATAATATTAGATTTTTATTTAATCCACGAATATATTTACATTGAATGGTCATTTCAAAATTATGAGCTAATCAGGGTTCATGAATGAAGGAAACTAAATTTAAATGGTACTCGATTAGCGCGACTTACAAGAATTACTTCGGTTCTAGGGTAAAAGTATATGATTATGAACCTGAAATAGTATACATAAAATTTATGAAATTATTTTCTGAAATTCATTTTAAGCTGCACAGAAACGTTATCGGTACACGTATTCTAACGATTAATAATCATATTCAGTAAACCGAATAATCATAAGTTTTTCTTGATGCATATTTAGAGGTATCTTCACACTCATAGAGATTCAACCAATTCTTTTTACAGTAAAATTAACTGTAAAAGCAGTGTTGGAGGTTTCCATAGGAACGATATGTCGTTATTGAAATTTACAAAAGAAAACAAATGAATATGAAATGGCATAGATATTAATTTCAAACAGATAACAATGACCTAATCGTTCGAAAGGAATAAAAAGTATGAGCTAGTAATTTAGCATACTACAAATTGTTAAAAACTTTATGAAGAATATTTCTGAGTATCTACTGTGTAAAATCGTAATCTCCTGTACCTGAATTACGTTATTTGTTGAAGATATATGATGTAATTCAATCTCTAAAACGTAAAGTAGAATGCTGAAGAATGAGTATTTATTGAAATGGGGAACAATTAGTTTAGATCGACTGTTAAGTATATTGTCATCAAATTTGTAGTACGTAGTGTGATAGCGGGACATAGACTGGATTAAAGCATGCTCAATGCACGATTGCTTCTGTGCACGTTGATTGGCTAATTCTTGCCCAGTCAGCGCTAGTTGATACTTGGAGAATACTCTAGAAATCTTTTCATGTAAAAACTATAAATATACTAAGGTTTTTCCTATTGTGCTTCTTACTTTCATCTAACCTTGTTATTTAAAATATAATCTCTTTCCTGTTCAACCATGTTCTGGTTTGGGGACTTGTCGAGTGAATTGGTGTCTGAGAATACTAAGCAATAGGAATAGCTGGGTTGTAATAGGAGAGAATTATAACCTAGTATTAAGTACATTAAGTAATCACCTACAAAAGTGTTTCAGATGGGTGAAAGACGCTAATTTAATGCAATTTAGTAAGCTTATGAAGAACCATTTGATCCACTTCGAGGTGTGCTGACTAGTTGGAAACAAGAGATACTGTCCGGTTGTTCTGAATGAGAATAAAGGGCTCCTTAAAAGGTGGTTGCTCAAATGAGAGATCATATCTATGAAGAGTAACATCATTAAGTACGATAATTTCATATCCATCGATCTCTAGAAGTGATATTCCGCAAACTTATTCATGGTTATCGTGGAAAAATTCGAAACAAAAAATAACGTAATCGTAGCCAAACATGTTACGAAAGTACCAGGTTTCTGAAAAGCCCATACTGGTAATCAACTAGCTAATATGGAAATGTAATGAACCATTACCATAGCTTAGCTTATATATTGGGCAGGTACAAAGTAAAACTGTGGAACACCTCAGGAGACCCTCCAGAATAATTGAATCAATTTTCTATATTTCAATGTGAAACATTGACTTTAGATATACAACTTAGTGTGTGGCCGTAATGAAACGCAAGTTACTGATGTTTTGAAGCACACTGTAATTCAGAATAACTCTAAGTAACTAATAGAATAGTTGATGGAAGTCTATCAAACTATATTAGAAAGTTGAAGGATTCCTTTTTTTAAAGCCGCAAGTATAGTATCTTGTTTTCAATATCATCGCAAAGTACTGCTTACACTCCCTCAGTAGCTATGCAGAACGCTTGGAAACACAACAGGCGTTGAAATGTAAGCACATAATACGGGAGTAAATAATTCAGTATGTGAACGATTTACAATACCATGCAGTAAATAATTCGATTACTGTTGGTTTTGTAAAAAATATGGGGAAATGTTCCTGACAGTAACACTTGTGGTAATCGTCATAGTCAAACATCTGTAATATTAGGCAACTTGTTGGTAACCAAAATTTTAAAAAGTAACCTAGAAACTCCAATAAGTCCGCATAGCTACTGGAGGATAAAAACATTATGAAATAGTAGACAAGTGAACTGACCATTTTTTGACCAACTTATGGATCCATTATCAAGATCCAAGAAACAGCCAATAGTATCTCCTTTCCCGAAAGCCTCACCATACGAATCAAACTGTCGACGATGAGACATTTTACCAGTTCCACCGAAGCCGAAACTTTCAGCATCAGTTCCAACATCATGTGATGCATTCAAAGTTGACCAACCGACCCGACATAGCCCTTCATCAGTTACATGCGCCTCATAGTAATAACGACCTTTATATGTTAAAATATTACACAATAAGACGCTTAGATAAATAAATTATTTATATCAGCAGACTGAAAAATAAAGAGATTTAGTCACAAAGCGTACAGAGATTTCAAGTGTCATAAGGAGGTTGTGCTGAGATCTGGAGGTTAAATAAATGATCATGATTATTTAGATCTTGACGAATTAGTAAGATGAAAATAATTCGCTGACCAGAGATGTGACAAGTAAATATTTGTATACTTGTATACAGATATGAAGAGATGAAAAACGTGGTGACAATTGCGACCAAATAATAATTATTAAACAATTTATAAGGGTATTAATAACTGGTTAATCACTAAAAATATGTACTAGAAGGGGTATTAGGAACATGGAAGAATAGGAGATTGTGTGTGATGCTTTTGAATCTACAGTTTAATATTGAACTTCTGACTTTAAGACATTTTAGCCAACAAGTTTCGGATTTGTGTTTCTTTGAGCCAATTCGTTTAACTTTAAAAATTTTGAATGACAACTCTGATGGAACAACACTATCAGGAATAATGAAATAAGATTACGGGAATCTAGTGCCATTCGAAGTTATATTAAAAACCCGGGAAATTATGAAAAGATTATGAGTGAGACTACAATTTATCAACGGCTTTTGAGAGACATAGAAGTGATCCTGAGAAAATTCACCACCATACTACGGGTTATAAGTGTGAGAAATCAAAATCGGGATTTAGAGTTAGAATTTAGGGTTAGGAATTAGAGTTATGGTTTTCATCACGAACTGCCATACCTGATGTCCAAATACTACTTAGCCATATGGATGAATGCATTCCGCGCCAAAATCCAAAACTTGCTATTTCAAATTTGACTGATTCGTCCATAAATTATAGTCTCATCGGTTTATTGTAGTGAATAAACAATAAATTTACTGCACAGTAAAATATTTTGTGTTGTGTTTAAACATATCATGATAATAGAATTTCAGGCTGCGTACTTCGAATTTGAGTTCTTGATTGTGTCATATTGAAGTTTTAGACAATTATATACAGAAAATGAAATATACATAAACAAAGTTTCTATTTACAGGATTACTTACAGAGAATGACATAGAAAGGATGATTGAAAAGATCACTGTGTGATGAGATCTCAGTCAGTCCGTTAGCTACAATGTAGGACTAGGCACATACGTGCATCGGTACAAGTTGTCACAACTCATCAGCAAAACAAGATGAACACCAAATTCATAGAAGCAGTTACTTTAATGATCTTACTATATAAAACGGAGATTGCGTATAAAAACATAATACAGGAATGAAAGTATAAAGTAATTTTAATCTCATAATTTAAGGGAAGACAAAGAGTGTATACACCTACGCCATTGTGATCGATTCTGAGCCATGTCACCCAGAGTTTCGAACCATTGGTTACGAGAGTCACGCGGACCCCAACCAAGTAATCTGTATCTACCAACATGGCTAAAACCAGAAGTCAGTGACTTCAAGGACTAATACCACGTTTTGGTTTGACCGCCCCTAACTTTCTTCCAACCATCCCCAACACTACTCAGTACTGTGCATACGTAACACGTGGCCCAAAAATCTCAGTCGATGAAGATTCACAACCTCATCAACCGACTTACCATCACTCTACAATACGCTAAGTCTAACCTTACTATTACTTACCTGGTGATCCTAGCATATGCGAGCAATATTTCTAAGACATCTGTGGTCAAATACTAGAAAATTACTGGTATCCTCTACCCTTAATGGCCACGTTTCGCAGCCGTAAAGTAGAACAAAACGAACTGCTGCACAGTATACTGGTCCCTTAATTGATAGACGGATATCTCGCCTTCGCCATAGGTCACGTAAGCTGGCAAAAGCCAAACGAGCTTTTCGAATCCGTGCACAGATTTTGTCAGACACCAACCAATTAGGGCTGATCAGACTTCCAGAATAAGTGAAGTTGTCGACGCGTTCGACTACTTTACTCCCTATTCTTAGTTCAGGTGTTGAGACAAGCCATTCCTGATACAATAATTTGCATTTAGAGGGAGAGAAACGCATCCCGAGCATCCTGGAATTGTCGCTCAGTGCTACCAAGAGACTGCATTTTATCAGAGTCTTCACCAAGCAGGACTATGTCATCTGCGTATTTTAAGTCGATAAGTGGACCTCCTGGCAGGAGATCAATGCCCGAAAATTCAGTCCACGAGAATGTTATTTCCAGTAATAGGTCTTTGATAAAGTTATGTTAGTCAAACTAATCCCTCTATGGTTATCACAGTATGGTTTTGACCCTTTTTTATATATTGGGTTGCTCAGTGATTGAGACTAGTAACATGGGATTACATTCAGTTCCTAGATTTTAGCTAAAATATTGATCAACCTAATTGCCAAAACTAAACGACCATCGTTAAAGACATCTGGAGCCAATCCATCTGGACCAGCTGCTCTTCCTTGTTTCAGATTAGCTATAGCTTTTGAACTTTAATTACAGTCGGAGGATCTACCCCAATGTTCTATTCAGGCTGTTTAAGAATGGTGGGTAGTTGTAAAGTAGCTGAAAACTAGTTGAACTGCCCCTGGAAGTGTTCCGCTCATTGTTCTAAACGTCAGGGCAGTTTACAGATAAGTGTCGTCTTTTTCCGAGATCTCATACTTGACTTCTGAATTCGTTTCTTTTGTTAGTCTGAAAAGCTGTTTGGTGTCGCCTACAACCACTGACATCTCTTTTGCTTTTATTGCCCACCACTGCTCACGATCGTTCGTTAGACTTTTGATTAACCTAGATCTGATTTTTTTGCTCTTTATCGTGCTCGGAACCAGGTGGGATGTGTCTACGAGAATCTATCAGTGCAATAGACTTATTAGGAATCCACTGGTTTTTTGTAACCCTTTGGTTCAAATCACTAATAGATGTCGCTGCTGTTTCCACAGTTGTTTGTATATCTTTCCAAGCAACACCAGGGTTAGTCCCGTTTTCGGAACTGCCTAAGTGTGACCTCAGTTGTTCCTGGAATATACTTTTGGTTTTCTCGTCACTCAATTCCGATGGATCTTCTTAATATGGTATTCCCGCGTCCACTGAGTAGCGAGCAAATGCGTGCTCATATTAGAGCATGATCAGAGTCTAAACATGTGCTTCAGAATGAGAGGCAGTCTTCTATCGAACCTATCCAATGATAAATGATGGTAATATGGCCTATTTGAGTCAATCGTTGGTTTGGTTCAGGGAGTCGCCATATTGTATTATGTCTGTCCTTATGCTTAAAATTAATGCTTGCTAAAATTAAACGATTGAACACAGTTGCAGCAGACAGTCACCATTATCTGTTCGTTGAGCCGGAATACCAAAATACCTACTTAAATATCTTTCTGTTTAGTTTAAGCTACCTACTTTGGCATTAAAGTCACCTGCTACGAGCGCTATATCTGAGTGTTTAGCTTTTTGAAGAAGTTCAGGAAGCTTCATGTAAAAGTCATCTTTCACTTTATTCGGGCTGCAGTCAGTGGGAGCGTAGGTAGAAATGGTGGAAAGATAACATATGTCCTTATCCTTCCGAGTTTTTACGGATCCATTTAGCCGAACAGCACATAGGCGACTGTTAACGGGGGTCCATCCTAATAGTGCTTGTTCTGCCCTCGTACTCAGTGCTATGACTACACCAGCCAGTTCACAAGAACTAGACATCGGGTCGCCATATAAACGGAGGGCGTGTCACATCAGCTTCCCGCTTTGGTGAGGTGAGGTCGAGTGAATGACCACACTAAGATCCTGTATGCGTGTTTCTGTTTTAGTAGACCTACGACAGTGTTGGCCATGGTGACACTTGAGGAGGAAGTCAAAAGGGGAAGTTTAGAGTTGAAAGTCGAAGTAGAAAGAATAATGGGAATTGAAGAAAGAGATTGATTATGAATACAGCGATCTTAATTGCTGTTAAAGGTACAAGGGCGGTTATCACATTCCGGTTGCCCATACCGTGGAAGGGTTGTTCCGGAGGTACCTGAAAAGGAAACCGGGTTTTTATTTCCGAAATATGAACGGACAATTGGTTATTTAATAAAACTAAATACCTTGAACACTAAACACTGAATTAACTATAAAAGCACCCCATTCAATACCTGAACATTTTACTCCACGATTTGCTTTAGCTCCGTGCCATCCACCCGGATCGCGACTTTGACAAAGCAACCCATTGGTATCAATTGCCATAGCATCGGTACGATCATATACATTGAGTTTCATCTGGCCGCTTGAATGTTTTGATAAGATATTAGCTTTGTTCTAATGAGGAGTGAGACCTTAATTAAATTATACCTGTTTATTAGATTGGAGAAGTTTAAGTGTTTCATATACAATTTGAAGCACAGGTAAACAAAATGCTCCTGTTTTTCCACTTCCGGTTTCAGCAGCCATTAAAACATCACCTCCACCGAGAATTAAGGGAACAGCTTCACTTTGAATGTCGGTAGGCAAAATCCAGTCCATTTCTTGTACAGCCTTAGATAGTTCGGGTAATACACCCATTTCTAGCAAACAATTAAGAAGTACGAAACATGTTATTCCATATTCGGTATTCTGTACATAAAAAACCAAGATATTTTCTAGAAAGTATCACTTTTCTTACTGGATTATATACGAAAATGTTTGATTTTATGACAGAACGCCCAGCTGTGACACCAGAGCTCCATGTGATCGACAAGTTGATAGTTGTTTCCGTTTATTATGATTACTTACGACTTTCTATAATCAGCATAACATTCTTCAGGTATAATAATGTAGCATCTTAAAGTCATGGGTGCTTCTGTTTAAGAAGGGAAATATGGGAACCAGTTTGTAAGATGATAGATTTACTTTTTGGTGGGTGGTTGAAATCACTCGGATTCTAGGTGATAACTACAAAACTTCTCTGACATGTTATGGTGTATGTAAGAGATTTGAAACAAGGGGTTAGGTTCAAATTATATGGGGCACCCATAGTGTAGGAAAACTTCCGACTTCTACAATATGATTAAAGTCATATGATTAAAGACAGCGGTTCTACGAGTGCTGTAGTGAAACCCACATATTCTGCCAAATACAACATCGTGTTTTCAGATAAATTCTACCTTAGTCATTGGAAGCCTAATCATGCTTTTCACACTAGTTATTCAGTAGATCTTATCAAAACAAAGTTTTCAACCGAAAGATAATAATCCTAGCGTTAGATTGCAAAATTTGATAGAAAATCAGTGATATTTCTGGGTACCTAAATATTTGTATAAATCATTGGATGCTGTAAATATTTGAAATGTGCATTTTTATGGGTTGATAATAATAATAATAATAATAATAATAATAATAATAATAATAATAATAATAATGGATAGATAATAAACCTAGAGTTCTCCTTAAGAAAAAGTTTAAGTCTTACCTCATTGCCCCAATTTTCCCTAACTTTTTTTTTGAAGGGACATTGCTAATTTTCCTCGCTGAGTTAAACTTATGGTTTTGATCGTTTATTACTCATCAAGACAGTTGTTTATGCTTTGACTGATTTTATTTTATTTATTTTAACACATAGGTATTGGTACAAGAAGGCACCAAATACATATGCGCCACACATCTCATTTGATATGTGTGAGGGCTGTGATACTGCCCGGGTGCCCAAACCGAAGCAAGTGGTTTTCTTAGGGGGCCACATTCCGAGCCTTCGACCTGAAGATCTGATCCACAAGGTAGTGGAGCATCGTAAGGAGATATAGTCCCATGGTAGCCGGTGACCGATGATTGGTTCATACGCCATTTGTTCCCGCAGGGTACTGGAGCCCATGTGCACCAATGGTTTGGAGTACAGTTAAAGCGCTGGACATTCGCCTTTCGTCCTCTCATTTTCGTAAACAACACCCCTGCCACGTGATGGCAGTGAGTAGGACTTCCCTGGCAAAGGCTATATACGCGTGGCCATGTGAGAGCATTTCGAGAGGGAGAACGGACTCTCCCCACTCTCGGCAGTAACAAGCATTTGGGGGCATGCTTTGACTGAAGTAATCGCCAAGACTATTGGCTTTTGACAACGTTCCTTACAACTGGCTACTATCTAACTTAAGTGGTATCAGGGTTGGAGGCAATTATTAAGAGATGAACTGGATAATTTCTCACACGATAATCATTTTGTAAGAAATTATCCAGTTTTTAGCATTCGAATGCTAAGATCCCTACTTGAATATTATCACGCTCTTCCTAAACGACAGAGTTTGTAAGAGCTTCAAACACTATTCTAATAAAATATAAAAATACTAATGTGTTTGTTACATGCATTACTATATAGCAATATGGACTTAGCATTACTACGACCCAGAGAAAAATCTGCAATTGGGTCGGATTTACGAGTATTTCTATTCTGTTTCCATCAAATAAAACGAATACAGAGTCCTACCAGTTTCAAATGCCGTGGCCATCCCTCGAACCAAAAGCTACCCTGTAGCGTTACGTTTCAAATGGGTCGAATGGTTTTGAACGGAATAGAAGTTTTCGCTTAATGAGCTTTCGTATCTAGTAGCAGTGAATCGCCGATACCTCCAGGAAGGAAAGTAGAAGTATTATCGGAAAAAGGAGGAAAAAGAAGAGTAGTATATTTAGTATGATACTGTCCTTAGTCTTTAAGATTATGCCAAATTGTCTCTCTAAGGACTACTTTGAAGTCCCGTAGACTAGCTCAGCCGGCAGCGACTAATAGCATTTGATTACTCTTAAAGAGTAGAAGGTATGTATGCAGTCCGTTCTGCTGTGTTGACCTCCAGTTTCTGGGTATTACCCCTATGGTTTGTGTTGGTGTTAATCTTAAGTAGGTGTTTATGGGGATGTATAGAAGTAATTGGGATGCTGTAAGCCACTAAAACACCACCCCGAAGGCGCCTGTACCCTAACGGGTAAATGCTAAGTAGTTAGAGGCACTCCTCATAAGGCTTGCGTTTGAGTCCCGAAATGATTTCGTGGCTCATCGTTGGATGTGTGCCGGAGTGTCCATATCCTTTTGGAATGAGGGAGGTAATACTATGATTCCGTACTCTAACTGGGGACGGATAAAAGTGATGAAGATTATATGGAAAACTCTTCCGTCAAACTGACCAAAACTGAGCTTTAATGTTACTAGTGCAAAGTCTGCTCGGATGACATTTTTGTCGCAGTTGGCGTAAGACTACCAACACTCCTAGATCTTTTTCAACTTGAGATACCTCTAGACGGGTGTCATCCAAGCTCTAGTCGCGGTCTTCAACATGTCTCAGGTGAACAAATTTACACTTGAAGGTGTTAAGGGTAAGTCCGTAGTAGTCTGCCCAACTTTGAATTCGTGTCAGATCTTACCAAAGTGCTAGTTTAGTCGCTTGGTTGCGTATCTCTCTCCAAAGCTTCACGCCAGCAGTAAAAAACAACAAATCAGACGATACCTGTTGTGGGAGATCGTTTACATAAACCAAGAAAATAAGAGGTTCTACTACTGAACCCTGAGAGACCCCACTAGAACATTCCATAGCCTGAAAGAGATTGAAATAAACACTGACCTTTTATTATACTGGGTCGTTATGTGTAAAGCTGTGGCCAAACTCCTAACACATGTGACATCTGTACATATTTGACATGAATAACTAATTATCATATTTCGTTGAAATCATGATCAGAACAATGTTAAGCCACCACTAAAAACCTGGAAATACTAGGTGGCTGTTTCGTCCCGGTATGTGGCTCATCTGTAGTGAGGATCAATTATCTCTCACTCAGGATCAGAATCCAGGTTTTTCGGTCTTGCGCCCAACCTCTAAGCCACTGAGTTAGCATCCAACGACATTCAACAACTTTCACAACATCAAACTGTTAGTTATTTTATGGCAGTAAAGGTAACAGTTGGTTCTTGAATACCAGGTCAGTAATGGGAAATAGTTAGGTATTTCGAGTTAAAAACCTGGAAAAACAACAAGATGTTTGTCAAATTTTTGAAGGAAAGCGATTTCTTATGATATGCATTGTACAGTTTCTTTAACAAGATCATTGGACCAGTAAATAGTTTCAAAGTAATGATATTATCACTTAAGTTACTACAGTAAGATGTTCAAAATAACTTAAAAATCCCTGTCAAAAAGACTCTGAAAGGAGCTAAAGACTATTTTGACGACTTCGATGCTCGATGTTAAAGATGTCACGGATATTCAGAGTTTAGCAACTCTTTTCTTCACAACATTTTTACAATCAAAAATCTAAAACCAGTCAGGCTAGAATTCAGGACTGAAAGAGTTCAATCACAAATTTGGAAGGTATGTGAGGTGTCAAGAATTGGCTAACAATTGCGTCGTATGTCTGTCACTTGTGATGTAGCAATGTTGAGTGATTGAACTCCTTCAGCTAGGATAAGTCCAAGTAACCTAATTATTCAGGACATATAGAACGTATTATTTTATGGATTTATTCACCGCTTCAATACCAACTTTGCTAGAATCAAGAACTTAACAGGATGTACAGATGAAGGGATGAGAAAAAGTAATTACAAACTTGTGTATGTGAAGGCGATACCACACACCATAACACAAATATTCACAAAAGATTTTGCAGTAACCTCTAGTAATATCAAACCAGACTATTGTCTGGGGCACAACATCACTCAAAGATGAAATATAATAATGAACACAATGGCCAATTATAGAGGTCTGATCACAAAATGCCGAAAAATTTAAAAAATGGTCATATAAATTCTGAACACTAGTTAAAAGACAAGGCACGGTCGCGGGAGAGAGTGTAACGTCATGTGTTAAGTTAGGCCCACATAGCTTCTTCTAGCTTCCGGACAAGTCAATCTATCCATTCTTATAGAACCATATATTGACCACATTGGCCTATTTATTCTGACTATTTTATGTGATATCTCCGTTTGTAACAAATTTAAGGTTACTGACGGTCCGACGCCTACAAATGCAGGAGGGTTGAGCAAGAAGTCGGCAACCCCATCTCGTAGGAACCAACGTTGCTAAAAACGCTAACAAGAATATACAATTTAAACCAAGCGAACCCTGTCCTCCGAGTTCAAATAAGTATAATGACGCCTCATGATAAAACCCAAGATTCTTCGGACGTCACGAGCCTGTCACCTTTTCTCACAATCAGAACGACAGTCAATATGGGTACGTGGAACGTCCGGACAACGTTGGAGACCGGGAGGACCAGTCAAATAGAAAAGAAAAATGAGATATAACTTGGCAGTTCTCGCAATCAGAGTCACGCATTAGACCCAAGCTGAACAGCAGAACAGCTGAACAACATATTACCTGGTAGTGCGGACCACAGAATTACAGACATACCAGGCGGATTCAAAGCAGAAAAGCTAATGAATCGTTGCAAGCGAATATAGAAGCAATTTTATTGTCACAACAAATAATGACACGGAGAATTAAAGCACAGGTTGTTCTTATAATACGGACACATATATATGAGAACTCCACTTCGAGCTCTTTCACGGCTACTGCCGGGCCCAAGTCCTAGTCAAGAAGAAGGGTTGAGCGTGTAGTCGGCAAACTCATCCCATAAAGAAGAACCTTGTTAAAAATCACTAACTAGAGCAAACAATTTAAACCATCTGAACTCTGTTCTCCAACTTCCAGGAAGAATTGTAACGCCTCATGATGAAAGCAGAGATTCTTACGAATTCACGAATCCGACTCCCATTCCAACAACCAGAACAACAATTTTCATAGGTACATAGAACGTCCGGAGAGCAAAGGTTAGGTACAGCTGAGATGCTGCTGTATCCCGGTCATGAAGATGAAAACGTTCCATACACTCAGGGAGTTGTTCTGATACCGTTCAAAGAAGCACGAATTGCACTTATGTGATGGGAATCTCATGGATCCAGGATCATCAAAGCATCCTACAGAACAAAGTAGGAGGAAATAACAATGAATGTTTTCCAATGTTTTGCACCCACCAATTATAGCAATGACAACGATGAAGATTAATTCTACGAGAAGCTGCAGTCAATCATAGCGAAGTGCCCATGAAAGGATCTTACCGTTCTGATGCGAGACCTAGACACCGAAATCGGAGTGGACGACGACGGTTATGAAGATATGGTGCGACGACATGGATAAGGCAAAGGGAACGAGAATGGCGAGAGATTCGCAAATTCATGTGTATTCAACAAATTGGTTGCAGGTAGCAGAATATTCCCACACAAATGCATGCACAAAACTACATGGATGTCACTGGATCACACTAGTCAGAACCATATTGATCATATTTGTATTTAAAAAATATCAGAATGACAATGGCAGATGTGACAACCAGGAGAAGATCTAACATAGCTTCAGATCATCACCAACTGGTGGTTGTGCAGAATTACAGTCTACTATGATATTAGTACTGCTCTAACATAAGACATAATCCTAAAATTGTGGATTTGTCATGATATATCTGCCTAATGTATAAGATCTGAATACAAGTCACACCATTGTCTGCACTGGCTCATCGGACCGTAACAATTACCAATATATGATGGAGAACAAACTCAGGCTAGAGATACAATAATATACCTAATATTAATAAAAGATTATGTCACAACAGTTAAGAGTGACCAGGCCTGCGAAATCGATCCATGCGGTCCGATATATTAGAATTCACTCTATTCATTCTTCCAGCCTTCTCCATCGTTGGGTTTTTCTGCGCGTTAAGTATTGAACATCTGTTTTCCCAGTTGTCTCGTGTTCAGTTTTGAGGATTGTGTGGTTAGGGCACAATGCCACTACAGTTGCCAACATGAAACTGAAGCTAAAAAACATTGGACAACTGGACAAACAGCATTGTGCAACTGAAGAAACAGCACTATAAAGTTTCGATTCAGACTTCCTTCGACATACTGACAAACTCAGCCAATGCATCATAGTTCTCAACAACAGGTTCCAAGCATAAGAAGAGCTAGTGAAAGAAGCAGCAGAATACTATGAAGTGTGACTGGTAAGAGATCAAAGAAGTACTAGCCTCAACGTGTCAGGAGGTTACAGACCGCAAGAAGCATCATCATGAAGAATGGATCTCTATGGAAAACCTAGGCAGGATTCAATAAAGAAAGGAGAATAAGAATAGAGCAAGTCAAGGCACAAGCTGAATACAGTGAAGCAAACAAGCAAGTGAAGAACAGTATTAGATCCGACAAGGAGAGACACGTACAAGAATTAGTGACGAAAAAGCCACAAGAGAATGGAATATGGAACAAGTATACGATACAATGAAGAAACTAGCAGGGGGATATAGTAAACCAGAGAGACCGGACAAGGACAAAGAAGGAAAAACAATCACAGAGATTCAAGAACAGAGGAACGGATGGTTGGAGTAATTCGAGTAACTGTTGAATAGGCCAGCTCAATCGAAGCCGTTGGACATCGAAGCGGCACCTACAGATATTGCTCTAGATGTCACTCCACCAACGATTGGAAAAATCAGGATGACCACCAGACAAATCAAGAGTGAGAGAGCGGCCGGACCTTAAAATATCCCGGCCGAAGCGCTGAAGTCACACATAGGAACAAAAGCTGAGGTATTCCAAATTTTATTCGGGAAGATTTTGGAGGACGAACAAGTGATACTGACAGACTGGAAAGAAGGATACCTCATCAAGATATGAAAGAAAGGAGATCTGAGCAAATGTGAAAACTACAAAAGCATCACACTATTATCGGTAGAAGGAGACGTTTTCAACAGAGTGTTATTGAGCCGGCTGAAAGATTCAGTAGACACTCAGCTTCGACCGGATTCCGCAAGGACCGGTCGTGCACAGACCAAATCGCGACACGATGGATCATCGTTGAACAACCAATTGAGTGGAATTCATCACTATACTTCAACTTCCTCGACTATGAGAAGGCGTTTGACAGAGTGCACAGGAGAACCTTACGGAACCTTCTAGGCACTGTGATGTGAGTAGCTGAGGAAATCGTCAACATCATACGGAATCCATGCTACGGACAACACTGCAGAGTCGTGCACAGAGGACAGCTGACAGACTCATTCAAAGTGAGAACTGGAGTCAGACAGAGCTGCTTACTACCACTCTTTCTTCTAGTGGTTGATTGGATTATGAAGACCGACATCTGAGGGGAATCACGGAATATAATGGACAGGTTGGATGCAACTAAACGATCTGGTCGTCGCAGACAACCTACCACTTTTATCCCACACGCACAAACAAATGCAGCTGAAGACAAACAGTGTAGCAGCAGCCTTTGAAGCAGTAGACCTCAACATTTACGAGCGAAAAAGTATGATCCTCAAATGTAACACAGAGAACACGCACCTAATCACGTTTGATGGAGAAACTCTGAATGTGATGGAAAGTTTCACATACCTGGTAAGCAGCATCGTCGATGAAAAATGAGAACTTGATGTAGACGTAAAGGTGAGGATTAGTAAATCAATGGCGGCATGCCTACAGTTGAACAACATACATTGTGGAAATCACCAAAGTGCATCACTAGGCAAGTGCTAACTTAAGATAATGATGGGAAACGGAAATGTAGAAGGCTGAACAACACAGTGTTGAGAATCGTAGGCAGACATGCAAAATGATGAATAGTAACTGGAGACAACTGGGAAGGGTTGTTCAGGACAGAGTTGGATGGAAAATGATGGTAAGTGGTCTATGCTCCTCTATGAATAGTAAAAGGTGTACTCTACTCTACTCTTCACGTGTCTGTGACTTACTTTTATCTGGCTACAAACATTGAGTATTCTCTGATAAGACAGTATTGGCTCACTTGCCTTCTCCAATCTGCTTCGCCCACCTTTCTGTGTTTTGTCTCTGTGATTGCCTGTTCATAAAAGTGAGTTCATGAAATATACGCATTCAAAATCCATTCTTATATTTGGCTTAATTAATTCCGTTATTCACTAGAGCGGATTAATTCGATAATTACATACGAAGATCTCTGACATGTGTATTTCAATAATAATAAGCAACAGTCTTCATGGATTCAGACCAGAGTTGTACTACGGTAAAATATCAGGAAACAATCGCACTGTCCAATGTGACACATGGGATGGATTTTTCAAATAATTTATCCAGTTACAGTTCTAACAATGCCAGGTTAAAATTTAACTCAAATATCTTTACTGTAACCCTCAGTAACGACGCTGTGTTTTAAGAACAAAATGGGTGGTCGATTTATATCGATTTTGAAAGACAATCTGTTTTAAAGTTAATTTGGTGTCGGACGACACAGAATAGGGCAGCTGTACCTATGAATATCCTGTGAGAGTCATAGGTAGATTTGTTCTGTGACTTTCAGGTTAATATATAGTGTACATTTACACAGTGAGAGTACATATCAAGTTGATGTTGAACTTTTAAGTCTACCTGGTGTAGGTTGTCCTAAACATCTGACATTTCCAAACGTTTAGTATTTCAACGCCTGTTGCTAACTGGATGTCTTAAGTCAGCTTTGTTGATAATATTGAAAGTAATCTTTTTTATCATGACAGCTAGGACTAAAAATGTGCCAATTAGGAATTCTTTGTTCGTAAATATCTAGTCTATGCCTGACAAAGACTTCTGACTTTACATTTGAAAATAATGTCAAGTCCTAAATTTGGTCAAAAAACATAAAACGGAGCGAAATTTATGAAAAATACTCACGACTACTTTGAAATTGAAAACGGTGATTATTTCTTTGTTATGCTGTTGTTTGTTTTTATGTAGCATCTAAAATTTACCATAGCCATAATTTCAAAATATTGACCAATCGTATTTGAGCTTGGTACAGCTGATTCAAGGTCATAAGGGTCTCCTATTTACAACCTTTCTTTGTGAGTTCATTCTTGCATTTTCTAGTTTCCAATTCATGTTACACAAAAGCTGAGACATTAGGTTCCTTCTGCTATCATTGGATTTTCTCTTTTTCTAGTTTCGTAAGATAAGGTTATGTAAACTTGATGATAACAAGTATGCATTTCTGTCATCTTTAATTCTTCTCATTATTTCGATCCGGAGAAATGTTTTTTTATGAAGCAGAAGATAACTTTTTATCATGTTGTTTCATGTCGTGGTGCTTGACATCTTCCATAAAGTTGTTTTCAACTTAGCTACACTTGTAAAGAAGTTTTTGTTCTTACTACAATCTTTTTACCTGAATATAACATCATAGCCGTTATTTGGCTGTAAGGCATATCTTCCCAATAGGGAGTGTGCCAGTCGTTCTTTGGTGAAGATATCAAGGGATCTCCAATAAATAAGGAGTCAAAGCTGCAAACTATTCCACAAAATACTTGTCACAACTCTGTGAATAATATTTTTTCCTTTCAAGAGTTTACTTCAGAGCACATTTGGTCTTTTTCCATGTGGATGAAAGGTTTATTAGCCTGTCTTGAACCTCATCGCTCATATCTCTATGTTTATCTAATTTTCTTCTTAAAGGACTCATTAATCATAGATGTTACGCTTTTTTGTTAGAATTTTCCAGTGGTTGACCACTCAGAAAGACAACTGTGGGCACAGCCTGGGTTAATGCAATAATGGTTTACAGACCCATTACGGCTGTATCACAGTCGAATAATTCTAAATAAAGGAGAAGTTTTTAAATCTTAGCATTCAAATTATTGTACTGAATCACTTTGTATTCTGCGACACCACAAAAAAGTATCTTGGAGCTCAAATCCCTTCTCGTAAATGACGTTGAGATGTCCTACTACGGACATAATACTTAAGCTTTGTACTATGAGACTTGAATGAAATGTGGGCTGGGTGCGTGGTTGAAATACCATCAATAAAGTTTCACGTTTGTAGAGTGTATAATCATAACTATATCTGTGCCCAAATATTTGAAGGCTGTGCAAAATGATTACATCAAATGAAACACCCAGTTATCCGCCAAATTGTATTATATTGCCTTCTTCAAGTCATGGCTTGCGACTACTCTTCATTCATTTCTTCCTAAACCACATGGCAGTGGTTTCCCATGTATGATGCATTGATAACAGATGTTAGTCTGTAAAACCTGCCTAAAATTAGTTTTTGAGCATCACACCATCAACAGCCTAACCAATTAATTCAAATCAGATTAAGTCTCTGAAAGAGACTTGGAAAAGTATTTCTCTAAATCGTTCACAATAGAGCAGCTGCATTTAATCTTTATTGTTCTCTCAATCTTGAATTTTATTATTTTGTTAAATATGTATTTGTTTCAATTACATCTAATGTATTCATACGTTCTGTCTTCTGCCACAAAGATAGTCCTCTATTCTATGTTGGTCACTCGATACTTTCATTATTTGGAAATGTCTTGTAAATGTGCGTTCAAAAATTAAGAACCGACCTGTCGTTAACCTTCGAAGCCATAACCAACTACAAACCAAAGCTGTAAAATTCGAGCTGCACGGTTGTCTACCACCCACTTTGTCTTGGAGTACTCTCCTACATAGTAGGTTGACCAGATCTATACGTGCGATCAATCTACATAATCACTGACTATTAGGCTGCGTCATGTTGTTAACGCAGGCTTTGTCGTTGGAAGTTTTGTAATAGTCGTAATATATAGTTAGAAATGCTACGTGATATGGTTTAAAATCAATTTCGGTACCAGTAGTAGTAATAATACAGATGGATATATTATTTATCCCCCTCTTCATCTTAACTTCTAGGTCGTTACGTACTTTTCATCCTTTGGTTTCAACTTTTGGTTTTGAACGATATATCTGGTGCATATATCCTTAAACGGTTGGTATAATTGAACTCTTCTACTTTTCGCTTTGTTGATTTTCTGTCGATACACTGATGTAACTTGGATTATTGCACAAACCCTATTTGTTTCCGTTTTTCTATGCTTAAGTTATAGGTGCACTGTTTCCAAACATATTTACTTGGATTTTGGTTTCTATATTCGATAAACACGAATAATTAAATTTATCATGCTTTTAGGTAAAATATATTGATTCAATTTTGCAGAAACAATTATTTGTCACTTCTAACCATGATGAAAGCCTGGCAATTAGTCGATATTAATGGTGAGGTGATCAATGAAGAAGATATTTCAAGTGTTGGTATGTTCAACATTCTTTTTTTGATATTTGTTTTCTTTTTATCTTGATAATTATAAAAATCTCTTGAGCCTTAGCTGTTACTAACCTGATATAACTTTTCTGATTATTTTTCACCCATTGGTCTGTGTTTCCTTATAAGGCAATGCATATATTATGGCAAGTTGTCTTAAGGGCAAAGCTAATGTTGACATCCGATTGTTTATTTGCTTAAATATTTCACATTTTTGGTGAATTCTCACAAGCAGTCTTGTATGAGATAAATGTACGATGGAAAAAAGAAGTGCACTAAATCGTGCGGTTACTGAGTACTAGGATAATTCAGACGTACTAAAATGTTACTTATTATCGGGGATTTTTGCAGAAACATGAATGACAGAATATCCGTACACTCATGTTTCTTGTTCATATAAGGTTTTCTGTTAAGTAATATCTTATCCCTATATCTTTTTAAAACTTTGGTAAGCTTATATTATGATAAGTGTTTGATGTGTCAGTGCTATTTTAAACCGTGTTATTCGCCCATAGTCCAACACTCAGATTTTAGTCTGAATGAAAAATGTCAAATCGCAGCTTTTCGTATCAACACTGATTATCTCCTCTTGGTAGGCTGTATAATCGAATTAAAAAGGCACTTAAATAGTATTCGAATCTTATTTATCTTTTTTAAACAGACCACTAAACTTCCACTTACAAATTGCTATGAGATCCGTTGGTATTGGGATATGATAAGATTCATAACCTGAAATCCTTATTATATTAAAGTTTAGCGTGTGAATGTCTAACGGATACAAAACTTGTATCAGTCTTTCTTTCTTTAACTTATCAGTGTACAAGCAAACGAGCAGTTTAATTTATTGTGAATAAAATGAGGTTAAGTTTGATTGCTTGTCGATTTACCATCTCATAGTCTCCAAAGCAAGTTAGTGGTATCACTTAGTAGTTCGTTATTTACAATATAAAATGACCTGATTGTCATTATTCGTTCTGTATTTTTTACTGCATAAATATTGCAACAGATAATATGACCAGTAATTAAACAGTTTTAGGAATTATATTGTAGCTTTATACCGTAGTACACATCCCAATAGTATGTAGTAGATTATTTATTTGCACTATTTGCAATAAATATTCACAATTACACACCGAAACAGGTGAGCTTTTAATTTCATGCAACCTAGCAGCTAAAACTAGATTTCAGGTTTTTAATTACATTTTTGTTCCATTGCGTCAAAAATATTGTATATTATTGTTTCATCAATTTTATTTAGAATAAAATTATGTATCGTTACCTTTACCATAGTTTTCATGGCGGTCCAAACATTTATTTTAGTACTTTAGAGTTGACTGTTACAAATTTGTAGTGATTAGTCTTTGTGTTATACAATGAACAATACAAAGCTAGAGTTCAGTTATTATTATTATTATTATTATTATTTTAACACATAGATATTGGTACAAGAAGGTACCAAATACATATGCGCCACACATCTCATTTGATATGTGTGAGGGCTGTGATACTGCCCGGGTGCCCAAACCGAAGCAGGTGGTTTTCTTAGGGGGCCACATTCCGAGCCTTCGACCTGAAGATCTGATCCACAAGGTAGTGGAGCATCGTAAGGAGATGCAGTCCCATGGTAGCCGGTGACCGATGATTGGTTCATACGCCATTTGTTCCCGCAGGATACTGGAGCCCATGTGCACCAATGGTTTGGAGTCCGGTTAAAGCTCTGGACATTCGCTTTTCGTCCTCTCATTTTCGTAAACAACCGTAATGCCACGTGATGGCAGTGAGTAGGACTTCCCTGACAGAGGCTACATGCGCGTGGCCATGTGAGAGCATTTCGAGAGAGAGGGAGAGAGAGAGAGCGGACTCTTCCCACTCTCGGCCGTACCAGGGCATTTGGGGGCAGTGAGTTCAGTACACAAATTGTAAGAATTTTAAATGAAATTCTAAAAAAGACGAGAGGTGGGTTAAAATTTGTCATTACTTGGTGCAGCTAGCGTATGACTACCCTAGTAATTAAAGTCACCATGCAATACAAAAGAGCTCTTTGCCTGTGAGAAATGTCATCTTAAACTTTGTGATTTACTGATGACATGTAGATTGTTTTAATACTTGGAACAAGAGAGTTCATCAATATTTCTTCTCTAATGAAATTTTAATTCAACACTTCAGGTACTTTTCAGTTGCGTATTCATTTTACCTCATAAAACTACCAAAAAATTGTTAGCTTTACTCTTGATTTGACAGAGTAATTCATCATATGAACTTGTGTAAACTATAACTCTGATCCCCTCCCTACATCTGTTTAAACAAACGGGTACTATATTTTGTTTCTCACACAAATTTTAACTGAAAATCAAGTATAGGGTTTCGGATTAATATTGAATTGATACTAGCCAGGCTATAATATAATTATGTTCTTTTTACAGAAAAGTTCAATGTATGTGATCATAAGGAAGTGATCTAATTCTAAATAAGAACCATATCAAACTCTTTAGTATTGCATTTGTCTGCAATGTTAAATAATTTGATTTAGTGTATGTAAAAAGATAATTACTACCTGAAAACTGACGATACTTCTTGTTGATGAATTCTAAAATCCTCATAACTGTTGGATAATACAATTTTAATCAAACTATTAATAAATGTAAGGTAGATTGTAAGACTTGATTGTTAGTTGGTACACTCTTTATAACGTCCTTTCGATTATTTACTTAGTTCGAAAATAACTAACGAACCAAATTATCGGTTACTTTCAATTCTCACACTATATGATTACTGAATGGTAAAATAGTTTGAATTTTTTTATTTGACTGTATTCAAATCGATCTTCGTACAATATGTACATGGCATGCGTTACTACATGTATATGTACGTATATTATTTCTTTTAATGGTACTTTATTTTAAGTATGCTTGTGTGTGTGTGTTTACTGACAAACTATGATATCATGTCGATAATTAAAAAAATGACTAGACTTTGTTATTAGTTTATGTTTTGCCGATTTCCTAATCAAATATCTCTTTGAATTTGTCTAGTTTGATGATATAAAAATATCCAAGGATAAGTGTTAAGGCTTAGAAAATAACGGTCTATTGTTTCCGTCATAATGTTATTGGAGTAGTGTCATTTTAAAAAGCGTTGAAAATAGTTATAAACATGGAAACATTAATGGTATCTGTTGGCTTTTTTCTATGTACAAATTGTTTGTGATGTTACAAGAAATCCATTATGTTAAGAATCTTCAAAATGTAAGAATTGAGAGTTATATTGAATTTCTGATTATGTTTGTGAAGTGCGAAATGATTGTAGTAACTTGACATCATAAAGTTAATCATTAAGCTTTCCATGTCTTTTTAGGACTTACTAGCTAAGTATATATATATGAGTAATGATGCATACTAAAGCATAGTTTTGCTTAAGTTTTTTATTCACAGTACTATAGAGAATATCGGAAGTTTAAATATTTTTTTGCTTGCAAATAACCAAGTACTGAATCGTTTAGATTGTTAAACATCAAATATATTCTTAATTAGATCAATTGTTTGTTCACACACTCACTTTATTTCTTATTTTTTAATTAAAAGTTTACAGATTTAATTATCGAATTTCTTTTTTGTTTTGGAGACGAATTATTATTCCTTTTATAATCAATTTTTTTATTTCCTTGATCTAATCAATTTCGCAAAACTTTATTTCACTCGGTACTATTCAATTTTTTCTCTTGAAAGGAAATCATATGATTCATGACAAATGTACAGTCATATGATGACATACACAATTAATGTGATGTTAAAAATGTGTGGATTTTATAATTTTTCTAGCCTTTAGCTTACTATCGATTGATCTTTTTTATCCAATGTTTGTGCACTTGTGTATATATATACAAACACACTTATGACCATTTTACATATTGTACTTTCTATTTTTATAGGACGGTAACATTACATAATTATATAGATATATGTAATGGAAGACAACATTTGTAACATATAGTCCAAAAGATTTTGACTGAATGGAATTTCCTGATTGTTGATTTCCCACTTTTGTTTATTTATTTCACACAGTTGGATGATTTACTTGATCAATATCACTAAAAAAATGTATAGCTGCTGGAAAAAGTACTGATTTCCTTATTGTTACTTAAACATGTTTAATTGCCACAATATGTATGGACCATATGATAGGTATAATTCTGTAACACAGAATTATGCTAGGCTGTTTGAGTTCTTGTAAAGCTTGAAAGAAGTTCTCATTAATAGTCGATATGAGTTGAAAGATGGACCATACATAAAATATATATATATATATATATATTTGGGGGGGGGGACTAAAATAGTGTTCATTTTCCTTATTGTATTAAGCAAGTGTAGAGTGTCATGACTGTTTACATAGTAAACGTTCCACGTTATAGAATGCAACAAGTAACATGAATAATAGACCTAGTAGTCAGTTAAGACAATAATATGTACTGTGTAATAGGTGATTAGAGTTAACATCTTGCTTTCACGTTTGACAGAATTGTTATTTTCATTTAATAAACGGAATTATATATGTATTAGCTTAAAAGTGAAGAAGAAACGGAATTTCTCTCAAATTAGTGATTCAATTATTCATTTACTGTTGAACAGTCATGTGATCATTTTCCCACCCTTTATTCTTTATTACCATGATAATGTGACTTCCATTCACATTTTACTGAATTTATTTGTATAAGATTAATAAATTATCGATTGTTCCACATATCGAAAAGGAAGTGGATTATTATGATCTTGAATAAAGCGAAAACAACAATTGACGCGGAAACTGATAATATTTGTCATTTTTAAATTGATCAGTTACTATTGTTTTATGATCATGTTTTTCGGCTTATAGGTTATTTTCCAAATTCTGTACATATCTAAATAAACGAATCATTTTATGGTCACTAGTGATCGACAGGAGATCCTAGACCATGATTTTATGCTAATTATTCTTCCTTCATCCTCAGTGCTTATCTACATCAAAAATGCTAATTTTGTTCTTCCATCGCCAAATTTAGCAATGTTTATCATTGGTGTATGTATACCAAGACTATAGTCTATACAAGTAGATCAAGCACATTAATCAGTCCTTAAAAAACAGTCACCTGTGTGATTTATTTCTTTTTTTTTCTCAAATCAATTGAATTCTAAGGAGCACATTTGTACTGTTTTTTTTAAGCTATGTAGCTCGATGGTCCAGTAGAATGTAATTACCGTCACAATATATTAACTAATTAGTGAATAAGGCCCAGTTTCCATTCCCTTTTTTCTTGTAACACTTACTTATGGGGTAAATGTACATTTTTTTTCATTCTAATCACCGTTGTATTTTAACAAATAATTGAGTTTTATTATTTCTCATTCTGTCTCAATTATTCGAATAAGTCTAGGTTTGTAATTTTAGTAATAATAATAATAGTAGTGGTAATAAATAAATACTTGATTTTATAAAAATTAAAGTAGTTTAGTAATTGTGGACATGATAAGTAGATATTTTAAATGTACTGTTATCCAAACAATTATACGATAAAGCTTATTTCCTCCTACCTCAGCTACTGTATGTGTATACATACTGAATTTCTTAGACAGCTAGTTAAAAATGTAGGTTTTTTTATATTAGACTAGCATAACTTTTTCACTCTATTCATTGAGCTGTAACCAATATCGCAGTTGTCTAGTCCTTAGTGCTGATCGAATTTTAGCGATTGAGGTATAATCTAGCTACTAGTCTAAGTGACTTGCAAACACGTGCATTAGATTCTGATGTGAAGTGATTAGATATAGTCAGGACAAAGTGTTAGATCTAGTTTCCAGGTTAGTTAGCGTTCATCAATAAGGCATATCTGTAATTTCACTGGAAATATCGCCTCTCATGAGATTCGAATTCGTGTCACTTAATTTCAAAGTAGCAAACAGCTGCTGGTTATTGAATTTTTTTCCTCCTATAAATAAATATATCATTTCTAAGCAAAGCAGAAGCTGAAGTTGAATTATGGAGCGATCGTTTGAGATGTTACAGTAAACTTTTAGTACGAAATCCTCGATTGAAGATTTGTAAAGTATTTTTAGTTCGTGTAATTTTCTTTATCTTTCTCATAACGAACATTTAAATGTGATTAAGTAATACTTATTTTTACCAGACTAACTACTCATCCATGTCTTCAGGACTATGACTGCTTATTCAATTACTACTTGTTTAAATCATGGAACGACGCAGACTGTCATTTAACTTTACTCATCTCTGTATATGGGGATCTGTCTGATTAATTATCAATCAAATTGCTCATTTTGACTGAAGTAGGCCAGATATCTATACCAGTTAAAGGACAGTAGTTTGCTCCCTTCTCCTTTATGGCTGTGAAAAATGGCTTTTAAATATAGAGGATATTCACAGGTTAGTAGTATTCGATATTAGGTAGCTTCGAACTATTGATCGTATATTTTAGGACCATCGAGTTAGGAATTCTGAGTTTAAACGCAGAGTACTAAGTACATATGACAAACTGGCTGACAGGGTAGTAAATTTCTATAGACTTGGATATTCGGAGCATCAGTCACGTGTGCCTATCCACCGGCTACCTCGACGCTCAATAAAGGGCTGGTACAGTAAGAAGCTAGGGGTGGATAAACCAAGACATGAAGTCAGTCCATGAAAACATTGATTGTTGGATTGAGCCATGCAGGTAGGTACAAACTACTTCATATACAACTGACTGACTAACATCTCACCTTGTTTAGCTTGATAATAAACGGAAAATACTTGACTGAACAGTTATTATAAAATACGGCTAATTGTATACTTATCTATTATATGTCAGTTAAGCATAACACTTCATAGTACATCGAACTTTGACATCTTAAGCGGCTAGCTCCTTCAGATAGTAGGTAGTTCATTGGTTTCTGACCTCATTCATGGTACTAATTAAATTTTCTATCTCACAACTATAACTGTTCATTTGTATTGTTTGTTTGAATCTGCCCATTGATATTTAGGAGTACAATCGATCAGTCTCGTATGACATTTGGGCATCCTGTGTGGATCGCCTCGATATTACTATCAGGTCACAAGCATTATAAGCATTTGTATGGTGGTTAGGAGTGAAATCCAAGACACATGTCTCACCCCATTTCAAACTCGTTAGCTGGATGTGCCTTCACCCCAGAGTTGATGTTTACTCCGAGACTATTTGGACTCAGCAGCCAAGTGGATAACGCGATAGCGTTTGAAGTAAACGGCATTGGGTGAGAGTCCCACTACAGGTGCATCCAGTTGATAATTCCCAAATGTGACGAAGTCCGCGTCCTGTTTCTTATTGCTAACCACCATTCAACTCTGCTTATAATGATTGTATCATTATAGATTTATCTATCTTGCTTTATTTTTCCTCGTACTCAAACTTGTCAATCAGAACTATTGTACAGTTAATCAGTGTTAAAATACTTTTGCATAATCAAACAAATAGTGTTTGGAAAATCATCGCATTGTTAAATACTATCAGTTACTTGGTTGTTTTACTGCAAATGATTATCCTTTTTTTTATTAGCTTGTTTAACGTGATTTAAGGTATGTATAGTGTGAACTAATTTCCAATGATCCACTAATATTATTGATTTTGATTACTATGGTTATCACGTTGTATGAATAAAACAATAGCAATTGTAACCTATAATCGGATTTGAATATAAATTTTTGTTCTTTATGTAATCAACTAATCTTAACCAGATTTTAAACAGTGGAGGCAGTATCCAAATTTTATCTGCTCATATCTGTCTACACTAATGGTTGTATGATCTGATCTATTCTTGTTTTCGTGCAAAATGTTTCATTAGTCTTTCTTTTTAGTATTACTGATATCTGTCTGTTATCGTTTAAATAGCTGTGGTAGTGATCAATGTTTACTTTGTGAGTGATAATGTATGATTCGTAAGAAGAAAGTCTCAATATGCCAAGTATTATTTAGAACGATATTTTAGTATACATAAAGAAGTTATAAACGGCTTTACTAATCATTGATTACTTGTGTCGCTTTTTGTTCTAATTTTAATCACTGTATCCTTTCAAGATGTTGCAAAAGACATCAACTCAAAAAGATGTAATCTTATCGGCCAAGTCAACAATAGTTTTCTTTGTTGTCTCTATCACTATTACTACTGCTAATGCTGCCAATGATAACTTCAGTATTCTTAGTGAAATAGTACAGAGATAATGATGATGCTTATGATGAAGATTGATGAGAACCCTGGGTCAGACCACAATTTAAATAAGTTATCTTTGTTTGGGAGGGCAATTTGTTGAATCGCATTTCCTCTAAAAACTTTAGTATCGTAACATATTAAAATCAATCTACAACTCATGGATGATTCAATAAAAAATGTCCTACTTTTGAAATCTGGGAAGGGGTTTTTGACTTTAAAGTCTGATCATTTGATAGATTCCACGTGATTTTCTGCTTGTATTCTTTTTTATAAAATGGAATCATTTGATAGATGACTATCACTTAATAATAAAATGCTAGAAAGACTTCCTATCCTTAACTATCACAAAGCCATAACAATATATGTAGATGTTAATTATTGAGTTTGCATCTTGAGTAATCTGTGCTTAAAAGTGTCTTCAGATTTTAATTATTTAAGCGTGAAGGTGATTATTGCAGCTAACAAATTATACTATCTAACAAACGAGCCTGTTTGAATAGTAACAACTGTAATTATTTTGATATTTATGATAAGGAACATTGTTCCATAATGGTTACTCAGCTTACGAATTGACGTATAACACTACTTATAACTTTGGATTATTGATTGACATATACAGCTAATAACATCTGTGAAATTTTAACACAGTAAACTGAAAAATGCATTAGGTGTCAGCCTATTACACTCACCAAAATAAAGGGAGCCAACGCAAACTGTGAAATTCATTAGCATTTCCTCTTTAATGACAAGAAATTTCATATATTCCTTATATTTAATGATTCTAAATATTTAAAAGGAAGGTGTAATGCAAATTACATTCGATATAGATAGGTAAAAGAAATTTTAACTGCGATTGCTTAATTAGTATTAAATAACGAAAAAATTACTTGTTGATCTAATTTTTCCTGAAGAATTCAGGAAATCATGAATCGTTATTTTTAAGTTCTCAAAAACACACTTTGTTGTCAAACAACATCCGTTAATATATACATAATCATATATTTACTTGTGAATAACTCCTGAATGCATCTCTTAGACAATTAATTTGAAGTTTTAACCCATAGATTCTACTGAATTGGGAGTGAAACATTAATTTATAGGCGTAATTGAGAGAATAACGCGCTTTATTCATCAGCCTAAATATTTCTTACTTACTCTTGGACCTGATTAAGTTCGATTTCATGTTGGGTTGTAGGTGTGCACAGCGGGTAATTTCAAAACTAGGAGAAATACGGTGGTTTATTAATTCGTTTCTTACCAAAGCTTTTGATAAATGATTTTTCGAGCAAGAAAACTTTAAATATTGGAAAGAAATACCTTATTGTGAATGGATATTTGAAAGTTAGTGCTATAGGGTATTCTATAAAAGTTTTTTCTAATTCAATGACTGCTTAACAAGATTTACTATAACTATCATCATGAAAATGTTTAAATAGTATCTATTTTGTCATTTGTCTTTTTTCATCAATTAGGAAATCTGACACACTGATTATTAAGAATCAAAGAAATAATTTAAAATATAGGTTAGTTTTAAAATGAACATTAATAACAGCAACTAGGAAAAATGAACTATTTCAATCAGATATTTATGTGACGACCTCTTAAATTAATAATTCTTTTGGTAATAAAAGGAAAAAAATGAATGATAGTTTGTGTGTGAGAGATAGTGAGTAAGTTAGTTTTAATTTAATTGTCTAGGTGCACGCTCTTGTTTATGATTTCGTATAATGACATTTTGGTGGTCGGTATTCTACATAATGCTTAAACTTCGTATACAGTTCGTTTTGATAACCGTCACTAGATAATACCCCAACGGTGTATTAATCAGAAGGTGAATACGAAGTGTTGATCACGTTTATTATGAGACCACACACAGATATCCAATTTACAAGTACGTTAAGCAAGCATGAAATAGTAGTACCGAAAATCTTGCAGGCAAGCCAGCGAACGAGTCAGCGAATACGAATACGAGTAAGCGAGTACAATGAACATGAATAAAATGTACATATATATATACATAGTGAAATGAATGAACCGTCGAATCAATTAAGCAACTAATAGTAAGGCTATCAGAGTGAATATATACGGTAGGCAGTAAGTAATGCTTAGGCATACATATTCATACAAGTGTAACAATAATAAAGGTACAATGATTTAGATAAGCTGTTATTGTACGAATGACTCTGTCTGTTAAGTAAGTTAACAAAAGGGCTTAACCAAATTAAATGTGAACAGACTCAATTTCACGTGAGTTGCTATAACTTTTATGTGTATGAAGTCGATTTTCAGGATGTCTTATATGTATCCAACACTATACACTAACAATAATAATAGTAATAATAATTATGATCTTTACTATGTATCATGAATTTAATTAAATTGATTATGTCATTAATTATTTTAATTTTTCAATAAATGAACTTACATTGAAATAATGTAATATTGACAATTCGTTACTACACTCATTTTCTTATTGTATAATTGATCTTTTGTCCATTGATTAAATTTATGCAAATATTCATGAACTCAAATATTTATACTGAAATAGTCATTTTTTTTAAATGAAAAGAGATATTCCCTTTTAGTAATGATAATGTATTACAACAGACCTTATCAACCATTAATTTTCACATATTCTCATTAGTATTAAAACCAATCGAAGTGTTAGAATATGTACAAGCTCATTGAACTTTTTAAGATTGTAAGCTAGTTAGAAATGATTTACAGATTTCTATTATATTTTACAGTTTTGAGTTTTCTTTCTTTTTTTCTTTTCAAGTTATCATAAAACTCTACTATTTTAAGAATAAACCATTCATCTAGATTATTGATAAATCTTTTAATTGAATGCTAGATTCAGTTTCCTAAGCTCTCTAGTAACCTTCAGGCTAAATCGATACAGTAACTTGAACACGAGAGAAAAGGAAACACTTTACTCCAAGGGTTTGTTGATGTACAGAAAATCTAGGGTATTTATAGTATTTTGGATCGCCTTCGGCTTCCGGAAGTTTCTGGAATGCTACTAAATGTAGTAGCAGTATAGGTAATCTTCAGTCAGAAACTCGACATGTGACTTTTCACTTTCTAGATTCTTCTGGCGAAATTCCTATTGAATGTTAATTAGATAAGATGCTTCTCGGCATTTTCAGAGCCCATTTTGCTTTTTTTCGAGGAAGTTTCTGGGTCTCTTCAACAATTATATGCCATACTTATATAAATCATGTTTTCCTTGAAACGGGAGACTTATTATTATCATTATTATGGAGTTTTATTGCAATCATTTTTCATCATCCAGTCTATAAACTAATTGGATTTTTTGTTCTAATGTTATCTAGTCTTATTTAACTTAACAGAATTGTTGTTGTTGACATAAAATGAAAATCGATTCATGTTTTTGTGAATTTTACAAATAAGTTTAGTGACCTGTTTATTACTGGCTTATATTTGTTAACCTTGAACTATTACATTGTACTAATTACTATGGTAGCAACTGGGTAACAGTTGAGACTTTCTCTTCCATTCCATTAACAAACGATATTTTGATTGGTTACTTCAATTAGGGAAAATAATATTAAGAACTTTTTAACAAAATCAATGAAATTACTATTTTCTTCAGTTTCTTTCAAAATATCTTTTCTCATTAGAATGAAATTAATTAAAAACCAGGAAACAAATATTAAACATAGATGTCTAGTTCTAGTTCAACATTGCTAATTATTGCAGAGCTATTTCTTTGCAAGACCATGAGATCATCTATGATTCTTATGTCCTGCTATTTAGCTTTTGGTTCGGGATTCATTTGTTATTGACTTCAGATAATCTCTGTTGTTCAGTCATCTATCTCACATCTGGACGAGGTTTCTTGCCGCACTGATAAATAAAGCGAAAGGAAAACTTCGAAGATATTTTAGTTGACTCTAGACCATCACTTCTGATGAACTACAACTAATATAAAGCCTTATTTAATCATTTCCTTCTAGTTACACTCAGAAATTAATGAATTCCACTTTTACATCATTCTGTATTTAAAGATTATAAACAAGAGATAGTTAGGGTTGTATAGTCTTCGAAGCTTTTGGTTTTAATGATTAGTATTATATCTACAGTTAAAGAAAGCTATTGCTTCATGAAGCAACATATAAACAATTTGACGAATAGAATTTTTCTTTCGACGATTTCATTTACTAAAGCTGTATAATCGTATCTATAATCACTGTTTGAATTTGGTGGTCTTTAATAGAAATATGCTTGATTGGTTTTTAGAAGCCTTGTTAATAGTGCATCAACTTTCTATTTTGTGTCAAAGTTACGCAATAACCAATGGTTAATAAGAAAATAGTAATTTATCGATTTAAGCCTGATCAGATGTAATATGTTCTGTCCATTATTTTACCACGGTACTGACTATTCTTCTAATTTTGTAAGTTGTTTGTAATAGGTGTTTATCTTTTCTTTATCTTCTCTATACTTAACAATTGTCTTCTGTTTCTTTCTTTCATAATTCATTTCAATTTCACTTACTTCTTATAACCATACAGTTATTATGTAGCTTAGATTCAACACCTAAACATATTTTTGGCTAATTTTTGTTAATGATTTTATTATGGGCAACTGTTTAGAAAACAACTACAAACACGACTGTACACTCCGAATAAATAACATTTTTGCAAAGATTTGTATAATTTTATTACAGTTTTGATTACTGAATAACAACACCGTTGGATGCCGGCTTAGTGGTCTAATGCTTAAGCGCTCGCGCGCGAGACCGATAGGTCCTGGGTCCGAATCCCAAGAGCGTGATCGTAGATACGCACTGCTGAGGAGTCCCACAATAGGACGAAACGGCCGTCCAGTGCTCCCAGGTTTTCCATGGTGGTCTAGCATCAATTGACTCATGCTCTCAACTATTGAAATTACTACATTCTCCACAAAGCCCCTTCTGATACTAATCAACATATACTCACTAGTGACTGGCTTCAGGATGTATATCCTGGAGTTCTAGTGAGAAGCAGTGACTTGTGGAGTTCAACCGGGTAAGTTGTGAGATAGTAACTAACTGAAGACAATGGTGGGTGTGTCGCTCAATTTATAGATTAGTTAAAGTTAGACATCAACACCATTCGATGCCGGCTCAGTGGTCTAGTTGGTTAGGCGCTCGTGCGTGAAACTGATAGGTTGTGGGTTCAACTCCTGCGGATGGCGGGTTCGTGGATACGCACTGCTGAGGAGTTCCACAATGGGACGAAACGGCCGTCCAGTGCTTCTAGGTTTTCCATGGTTGTCTAGCTTCAATTAACTCATGATTTCAATTATTGAAATTACTACAGTCTTCAAAAAACCCCTTCTGAATAATAACAGAAAAATCATAAAGTATTGAAGTAAACACAGTTTCATTCTAATTTGAAATTTTTTGTCAATGGACAACCTTAGTCTCATATATAATTATTAAATTATCTAATTACTTGATAAGTAAGTATCCATTAGTTTATCATACAATATTTGAATAAAGTAAGAAAGAAAGAAAAATTTGTAGTAGAATAATATGAATCTATTTATTTAATAAATTTTCTTCATCTGTTTACAATATAAGAATGATAATATAAATTATTTAATAAAATAGCGTACATACTATATAAGATAAATAAGTAAATAACTTTTGTAAATGTAATAGATAATACTGTTGGCTTAAAGAATTTATGACCGATGTTGGAATTTCTTCGTTTTCGTTTTCTTTTTCATTTTTATTATTGTAAATTTTAAGACAGTCAATCATATGCTTTTTAGAAAAATAAAATTCTAGATAATAAATTAATTTGAATATAATTTTTGAGAAATATTTGTTAGTCTATGACATCATTGGTAATGTTACTAGTTGATTTTATTAAGTTTATTTATATTGTTATTATATTCTTATTAATTAGTCATATTTATATAGTTGAAAGCTAAACAAACAAAAAACTAAGTGGGGATTACTCAGTCAGTCAGTAATAACGTAGAACTTCGTACGTACGTACATCAGTTCGAGTTGCCATACCACATTAGCACAGAGATTCAGTTGTCGATTCAAATCCTATAATGGTAGAGGTAGTGAAAGTATAAGTAGTAATAGGGAACATTAAGGTTTGATGATGTTATTCAAGGAGCATAATTCAGTGGAATAGATTTGGAAAGAAAATTAAGGACATGAAGAATTCAGAAGGTTAGAGTTTGGGAGAACACAAAGAGTGGATGCACCTGAGCTATTGCAAAGTATTTCGAGCCATGTCATTCAGGGTGTCTAGCCATCGGTTGCTATTGTCTCGCGGATCCCAACCAGGTAGTCTACACCTACCGACATGGCTCAGTCCGATTGTCAGTGACTTCATGGATTTGTGTCATGTTTTGGTCTGGCCGCTCCTAGCTTTCTTCCAACCTACTTCTACACCATAAAACATCGCACGTCGGGGCAGTCGGTGGTTGGGCATACGTAACACATGTCCCAGCCATCTCAACTGATTAAGTTTCACTATTTCATCTATTGATTTGCCATCCTTACCTAGTACCGTTTCCTAACAACTGCATTACTTACTCGGTGGACCCAGGATGTACGAGCAATGCTTCGAAGACATCTATGATCGAATACTAGTAACCTACGAATATCCTCCACTCTCACCGGTCATGTTTTACTGCCATAAAGTAGGACGGAACGAACTGCTGTGCGGTAAGTACGTCCTTTAGTTGATAGACAGATATCTCGCCTACGCCACAAATGACGCAAGTTGGCAAAAGCTAGTCGAGCCTTCTGTATCTGTGCTGAGATTTCGTCACACACCAGACCACAAGGGCTGATGAGAGTTCCATGTAAGTGAAGCGGTCGACACGCTCAACTACCTCATTCCCTATCATTAGTTCAAGTGTTGTTGCGACTCAATCCTGAAGCAAAATTTTGCATTTCGAGGGAGAAAATCGCATGCCGAACATGCCTGCATTGTTGCTTACAGTGGTCAGCAGACTCTACATTTTGTCAGCGTCTTCACCAAATCGAACTATGTCATCGGCATATTCTAAGTCAACAAGTGGATCTCCCGGTAGAAGTTCAACTCCTGGAAATTTAGATGAGGAAAGTGTCATCTCTAAAAGGACGTCAACGACAAAGTTAAACAAGAATGGAGAGAGTGGACTGTCCTGACGAACACCACTTGAGGTAATCAGTTCTGATGACAGTTCACCGTAAGCTCTCACTCGACCAGTTGTGTTCGATTAGAGAGCCTTTATAGGGTTAATGTACTTCTTTGGTACTCCTTTCAGTGACAAACACTGCCATAGAACCTCACGGTCAACAGAGTCAAATGCCGCCTTAAGGTCGAGAAATACTACGATTATGGGGCGTCTGAATGTGTGTCTATGTTCTAAGATCTGACGTAGTGTGAATATCTGATCTATGCAACCACGTTCATGTCAAAAACCAGCCTGGTTTTCTTTAGTCTGCTCTTCACGAGCTTTGGTTAGACGTCGAAGTATTATTGAAGCTAATATTTTAGACACTATATAAGTCAAACTGATTTCTCTGTGATTATCACAAGAGGACTTTTGTTCTTTTTAGACTGGCACAATCAGTGATTGAGACCAGTCAGATGGAATTAGGTCCAGTTCCCAGATGTGGAGATTACTAACATTTAATAAAATTTATCTATGTTACTAAATGATAGTTTATTTTGGTTTTGATAGCTTCTAAACTTAATGTAAATAATGTGTAATTAGTACGAATATTCCTCAAGATTAGAACGAATTGTTTGACAGAAATTTGTCGCTGAGTATAGAGAAGTCATTATATTAGGAATAATCTCAGCGATTGAAAAGGAAATAATTCCAACGTTTCGTCCAGCCAACTTGTATGGATTTCTTCAGCGTATTACTCAACATCAAAATCATATATATATATATATATATATATATATATATATATATATATATATCAGATATAATTGTCACATATAATGGATGTGTAATTAGATTTCGTTTCTAGCAGTATATATGTTGATATTATTTCTTTTTAACGCGTTCAGTTATGGAGCCTAATATTAAACTTTGTTATCATTTATTGATATTTGTTAAAATGCATTGTGGATCCTTGAGGAAATACACATCATAAAGTTTCTTGAAGTTTATTTTAAGAAAAGCAGTTTATGATGTTACTGTTGGGCAGCTGGAAATCTAACAGAACCTTATTAGATGAAAGTTAGTTGTCAAATAATGATCAGTGTTCTCTTGTACACTTCATTGATGAATGAATTAATTCCGTAACCACAAATTTTTTTGCCATTTCTCTTTAAATTTCTGGTAGTCTATATAGTACGCTGTACTGTTACATGGTCTGAGTAAAACTCTAAATTAAACTAAAATGTAACTTAACTCATCAACCAACTATTTTGTCAAATAAAATTAACTACAAATACGATCGTATAGCTTTAGTAAATGAGATAATCGAAAAGAAAATTTTCTTTGCTTAATTGTCTTGGGTGACACTATTCATCTTTCGTTATTTATACAACTATGAATTTGGCTACCTAAATTTAAGGCCTCCTAGTTGTATGAGAAAAAAAGAAACTACCCATCTATGAAAATTGAATCAGAAGGATCGGTATTTGGAATTACTATTTATTTGAAAGTCTAGAGAGAGTGAGTCTAAACTTCTAAGTCACGGCTTAGCCTAGATTTTAAATGTTCGATTTGGTTTTTTTCAAAATAGTCAAAGTAATTTTGAAAGTTTAATTATGTCTCATCAGATACTATTAATAGTTGTTAACCATTCTCAATTTCGATCATTGTTTTGTAGGTTCTGATTGGTCATTCATGCAGTTCGATCGAGATGATGGATATCCAAGTCGCCCACATTCGGTAGCTGGTCGACGATCAGACACTGAAGTTGATTATGAATCTCGTTCACCTTCTGCGAACAGTGATTATAACTGTTATAGCTCTCATTGTAGTCTGGACAGATATAATGAGCCTCCCGTAAGATCAAAAAATACTAACAAATTATCAAAAAATAAACATTTGTCTGGGACTATTCCTGGAAATACAGTAATTCCTATAACGTCAAAAACCGAAATATTAAAATCTCATCCACGTAATGGATTGCGACCTGGTCATATACATCAGTCCTCCGCTAGAAATTCCAATGGAACACGTCAAGCGTTGGCACGTTGGAATGCTTGTCGTAAACAAAATAATCATACAAACCTATGTGTTGATTCTCAACGTTCCAAATGTTTGCGCCGTGGTCCACTAATCAATCATGGTTTTCAACGTCGTCAAGTTCGTATGGGCAACGGCGGTCATATACCTCATCAAAGAAGTTAATAAAAAACCAAGGAATTAATTGGTTTTTTGTGATATTTTGCTCCTACAACATTGTAATAGCGGATATTTGGTGTTCTTTTTGTTTGTCACACTGATTTAATGGCAATAAGAACTTATATATGATTCTTTTAAATTACTCAGTGTCTTAGTGTTATAAATAAAAAAATAAACACGAAAAATATACACTCAATCAACAGCTATATTCTATATTAAAGTTTAGTTATTTTACTCATTTTTCTTGTGTTCTATCTGTTCTTCGGAATATTCATATTTTTCTTCTTCAGATATACTACTCACATTCTAATGACTGCTACATTTAAACCTATTCCCCACATGTTACCCATAAAAAATATATAGACATGGGTCATGAAAATTGCTCCTTTCTGTTATAATATTTACGATGTTGTGTCCTATTGGTTTGTTACATTATTTGTTTATATTTGTGTGTTAGTTATTATATTGCTATATTTGATGTAATTGTAATATGTTTACTGGTTAGTAGTATATTTTCAATAATTTGTTCGGATTGCTTTCTGATATATTTATTCTATGGATTTTCATATTTCCATTTGTATCTATATGCAGCTAGAATATATGTTAATTAGTCTCTCATATTTTCATGTGTTCTTGCTGTACTCACTGATATTTGTTTATTTCTAGTGCTCTTCTTTTTTTTTGACTGTCTTCACTTTCAAGACAGTTTGCTCAAATTATACAATATTTAATTAATATTGTTGTTATGCAAGTTTATTTATCGAAAAAACGTAATGGAACTTCATTTTCACTGTGTGAAGTTATCAGGAAATAGTTGAATCTGGCTATTTAACATTTTGTTTATACCCTACATGTTATATTAGAGCATTTCCATCCGTTGTTCAGTACATAATGGGTTATATAAAGTCAGAATTAGTTCTAGGGTTTTGTTAATCATTTTTGGTTATTTGTTCTAATGTTTGTATTTTTCTGTCAAATAACACCTCATTTCAATAGCATACTTTATTATCTAAGCTACTAGGCGAAATATCATCAACTTAATTAGAAATTGTTTTTTATATGGTAATTATGTAACATTATTCATGTGTAACCAATTTGAGAAAAAAGACAGCTTGATTGTTAATACATTTTAGGCGAGATATTTTCTTTGGAAAGGGTAATTCATGTTTTGAAATCCCTAACTGTTATGTCTTGTGAATGTTTTCCGAAATCCCCGTCGACAGTTGTTATGTCTTGCGTATCGAATCGAATACTACTTTTTGTATCTGGTCGTCTCTGATTGTTGTGTCGCAAAACGCTGACCACTTATGCTAGGAACGAAGGGACCTCCACAATTCCCACGATGCGAAAGTAAGAACACAAGACTGGTATAAGTGAAGTTTTATTAGCCCAAAACACTATGATGACGACGACGACCTTAGTCGAAAATACACTCATTTATATATTGATTGTACACCCATTTTGATTAATAATTAGAATGAAATAACATACATGAAAAATACTCAGTTATCATAAATCACATATAGAGCATAGTTCATGTCAACTGAATACAAGAATATCGTATATTAACAGAATAAAATATCATACGAGAAAAGAAAATAAATACTACATTGAGTAATAATTACATTAAATCAACACGGATGTAATGTTGAATAAAACTCATAATGAGTAAATCAATCGAATATTGACTTTCTTTCCATCATATCACTAACAGAGTGAAGTTCCAGTCACATACTCAAGACTTAATGTAAGGTAGGAAGCATTTGATGAATTTACACTATGGGAAAATGATGCATAATAAGGCGTTCCACCTTAACGCTCTTTGAGACCCAATGCACCACAGGTAACTTACTTTGACGACGGTATTAGCAATGGAAAGGCTCTGTAAAGAACGCATCTCAACAAAGATTATTTGGGAGCTAAGTGCCCATATGTGTATAATGTAAACCTCAATACTTACATACTTATCACAAAACAGCCATGTTTGGCGTCGCTTCTGTGCCACATGTGAAGTACATGAATGGTGATAGCCAACCGTAGTTAACAAATTAAATTATGAATAATCGAAGACGCTCGAACAATTTATGATACGGCAAGTCAGTAGTAGGCTGGTTACAATCATAGGTTCTACCCCACACCGTCATTCACTGTAAAATATGGTAGCAACCTAGACGAAAATATGGGACCGTTCTCACTGTAAAATAAACTATTTTTTATGAAAAATACGGTAGACGTCAAAGGAAATCATTTAACAGATAATTTTGTAATCATCCTTATTCTTCTTCATAAGTTCATATTAATTGCATTTTATTGTGGAACATTCAAAAAATATCACGAGCTGTTTGAAAAAGATGGTGACATTTTGCCTCACTGAGTTACTTTTATTGATTTGATAGTTTATTACTCATCAAAACAGTTGTTTTTGCTCTAACTAAATTTGTTTTAGTTAAAGTAATCGCTAAGTATATCGTTTTTCTCGAAAGTAATTTATCATCTGTACTTTTGAGTACATTGGTTCTTTTTGTATTTTTTTGCACTTTTGGTTCTAAAAATTTACAGATTTTAACTTTTTCCGGTCATCAGTTTCTTTTGTCTCTAGGTATTGTTTATGCATAGATTCTTTTTGAAAACCTTTGATTGATGAATGTTCAGTGAAAAAAATCAATACTCAACACACAGACTCTCGATGCCCTGTGGAAAGCGGCATACAGTGCGATGAGTACAAAGGATAGTACCACGAAGTTTGAACGAATTTAACACCTGCGTATTTCAAACTATTTGATAAAAATGGTTGTATGTGTTTGTGCCAGCAGTGCTGCTGGAACGCAAACAGCTTGCTAGCCGAAGCCACTGAATTGGTGAATGCTGCTAAAAAGCATATTTACAAACGTAATTATGATAAATAAAATGGTGCTCACATCGATCCACAAATCGATGTGAAATTACCTCAAATAAGCTCAGAGTCTGTTGACTTACACGGGTAGATGGAGGAAGGTCTATAAAGAGGTTTGTTAGAAACAAAAACTGAAGAAAGTAAGCTTCTTCTGTTCGTTACCCTCCAAATAGCAGCGAACAAGAAACACCTAGAAGACGTAGTCGTAACGCCAGGTCTGTTTCTATCAGGAAAAACAACCTGACTACTCGAGTCATAGACAATCATTCAAGATCTCACAGACAGTAACGCGACTCTGATTGCTACTCCAGTGAAAGCTGATGAGAATATATTTATCTGGAATAAGAAACGACCTAATGTCGTTAAAGAAATGCCAGTCCTTCGAACTGTAGCTGAGAAATTAAAGGCTAATCATAATGCCAGGTCAGTTGTCTTTTAGAGTCAAGGAGATTGAAACTCCAGAATACTGAACTCGCTTTAAGCATGACGTAAGATTCATAAAAGATCTGTTAAACTAATTAATGCGTCAGGACAACTCTGGAATCGCTCTGCTTAAGGTATATAAACTAAATAGCCAAGAGGATTTATAAAAATCAAACCGGGCCGCTAAAAGTGGTATTTAATTGTCTAAGTGAAAGGGACTTGTTAATGCGGAACTGACATAAACTTAGGAAGTCAGAGATATTTACCCGTAAAGGCTTGCTGCTCGCGGATTATTTAAGAAGACGAGAGGGCAAGAAAAAAAACTATAACTTAGGTTAGATTCTGACAGAAAGAACCTTAAATTTATAAATTTTTGGGTATTGATGCTTCGACAGATGATCATGCTAACCCCACATTGTGTGTAACGAATTGCCATTTAAATGATCCTTGGGTCTGTTATATGAACCTCCGAAGCTTGTTCAACAGGCAATAGAGTATAAGTGTGTAGTGACCTACTTTCGTTAACAGAACGCGATTGGTTCGATGAAAACAATTATTATTATAACCAATTGTACCAGTGACTGTTTTACTGTGCTCGTTTGTTTAACTGTGCTAATGACAGCCATTATACTTACTTAATCTCCCGTTGACTTTGAACTTGTACGAATTCGGTTACGCTCAGTAACCACGCTTGTACTCCTTTGGCACGATCTAGGTATTCTTTCGATACCACGAGATTGCCAACAAATATATTACAACTACTATTATCATCTGCCTTCTGATTTTTGGCCTACCGGAATCTTATTGGTCTATTGGCACGTAGTCTTGTAGCGGTGTTCATAGTCAAGCTCAACTCGACACCACGCTACATTTGGTGAGCCAAATATTGGAACAAGCCTCAACTTTGGTCAAATCTTCTGCAACTGGTGGATCTACATCTACGACCACTTGGCAATCGCAACCAAACCTTCCAAAGAAGTCAATTTTGGTGAGTCTATCGCTTATCTATCCACGTCTGTCATATATTTTCATATTAATTTTTAACATAAAATATATTTGACATGACGGATAACGATAAGAATAGTATTAACGTAATAGGCAAATCCGGTTCATACGTGGGTAGAACAAATTATTTTTAAAACCACTGAAGAAAATTGTATTCACAACAATGTCTTATAGTTACCCTAAAGCTTTGAGTTTCTTCGATCACGTGATCCAAAATTTTGTCGTCTACCCTTCATAACTACAGATCGCAGTTTACAATTACGGTCAGTGTTCTTCCTCGACAAATCTTTTGACCGTAACAGCTTTGTAACCCCAGTCAGTCCAGAAGTCAGGAACAAAGAAGCACAAAGATATATTTGGAAGATAGTCAATATATCAAGAAATGTGTGATCTAAATTGGATTGTTGTGAGGGATATGTATTACAGCTTAGCCAATTGTGATCTGGTGCGGATGCGCAACAAAGCACCTCCAACTGTATTCAGTAAAGCTAGTGAAATCATAATCAATGTTCCTTTCACTTGTTGCACAAGGGCACATGTTTTAATCTCATCAACTAGTTTCAGTTCAAAAGAATTTGCTGATAATTCAGTCCTCAAATTAAATACCGACTACTTCTTGACTAAGTATTTAAATAGTTTGGGAAGACCTTGTTCATCTCATAGTTTATACTATGATAGACCAAACTAGTCAGTAGCTCTCTACTTTTGCATCTCAAGTGGAAGCTAACTAATTCGCACGGGTATATTATAAATCATGAAAAATGGGTGAGTGTTTATAATGAAAAAAACTACACCTCCTCTACAATTCTGAATTCTGTAGGCTCTTACCTATGCGAAACTTTTGAAATCACGTTCCCTACTGTTTACACACCAAAAAAGCATGTTTCTTGAGGGCGATTCAATTCAGCTTGGTGGAGTCTATCTGTACACTTGTAGCGTGGTGTCGAGTTGAGCTTGACTATGAACACCGCTACAAGACTACGTGCCAATAGACCAATAAGATTCCGGTAGGCCAAAAATCAGAAGGCAGATGATAATAGTAGTTGTAATATATTTGTTGGCAATCTCGTGGTATCGAAAGAATACCTAGATCGTGCCAAAGGAGTACAAGCGTGGTTACTGAGCGTAACCGAATTCGTACAAGTTCAAAGTCAACGGGAGATTAAGTAAGTATAATGGCTGTCATTAGCACAGTTAAACAAACGAGCACAGTAAAACAGTCACTGGTACAATTGGTTATAATAATAATTGTTTTCATCGAACCAATCGCGTTCTGTTAACAAAAGTAGGTCACTACAGGAGCCCCCCGCTAGAAAGGGTTTACACTTTCGATAGGTAGCGGTTTGATTCGTGGGACTGATCGGCAGAAGTGCGGTTGTAGGACGGAGGAAATTGGCGGAACAGTAAGTGATCGTTGATCCTCGAGTTGCCAACGAAGGTCTTTTGCGCAGAACGGTACCAGGATAAGTGTGCTGTATTTGTTGGTCGAATTAGCATACCACACCAGAGTGGTTTGTATCCAGGATCTGATGATTGCGTTCGTAGGGATGCGAACCAGAAAACGCTGCAGACGTAGGACGAAACCACGTTGAGCCAAGAAACCGGACGCGACCATAACGACCAAGCGTATGCCAGGCGAATTCGGGACCAGAGCATGGGTGGCCAAACCAGCTTTTGCCAAAGTTGACGTTATCAAACGGGCGATGGTCGGAGGCGTGGGCTCAGGATACAAAAAAAATCAAAAAAAAGAAAAGTGTAGCATGCGTGTAGTATAGGAATAATCCTACACCGTATCCGTTATTGACTGTGCGTTTAGTCGCGAAAGCGTACGGGTAAGTGTACTCGGCGACCGGAACGTGAGACGGTGGTCTCGTTCGTACTTCGTGAGCCTGCGATCTTATCCGAGGTCATGGGCGGCGTGGTCTGCTGATCTGGACGTGAGACGGAAGTCTCGTCCGTAGATGGTGCAGATGACGCGTGCTGTTGACCGGGACGTGAGAACGAGGTCTCTGATGTATCTAGCGTGGGATCCGAGGTAGATGTAGAGATCCCGCTAGTAGGTTTGATGGGTCTAGCATTGAGTCTCAAGTTATTGGGTAGGGCACTGTCATCGACGTGTGCTGGTTTGAGACGATCAATGCTGACGATCTCGACGCGGCCGTGTCGATCAACCTTGAAGGTCTTTTCGTGACGAGAGATCACGTGAAAAGGGCCTTCGTAAGGCTGTTGCAAAGGTTTGCGTACCGAATCTACTCGTATGAAAACATGTGAACAGGTAGATAAATCTCGAGGGAGAGCGACCTGTCGATGTTGTATTCGAGTTGACACCGGGACAGCGTTCGCATAAATGCAGACAGTCGATGGACGTAGTCTGATTCACCGAAATCATTACTACTCCGTGATGTGAAGAATTCCCCAGGCAGACGCAATGTCGTGCCGTATACAAGTTCAGCGGCGGAACATTGGATATCTGCCTTCAAACTCGTTCTGATGCCTAAAAGAACGAGCGGTAAGGTCACGTACCAATTATCGTTTTCGTGTGCTCGAAGAGCACTTTTAAGTTGGCGATGAAACCGTTCGACTAAACCATTCGATGCTGGATGGTAGGCGGTGGTGCGTATGCGTTCCGTACCAAGCAGCCGGGTCAGTGAGGAGAATAATGCGGACTCAAATTGTTGTCCTCGGTCAGTCGTGACAGTCGAGGGACAACCGTACAATGCTATCCATCGTTCTACGAAGCGGTGAGCAACTGTCTCCGCCGTGATAGACGTGATGGGAATAGCTTCGGGCCCATCTTGTAAACGGTCAATGCACGTGAGTATGTGATCATACCCATGCGATGGTGGCAATGGTCCTACAATGTCTATATGAACGTGATCAAAGCGAGCATCAGGCGTAGCGAACGTGCCAATGGGGGCAGCTACGTGCCTGTGCACTTTTGATCATTGACACTGTAAGCACTGCTTTACCCACATACGGACATCTTTATTCATGGACGGCCAGACGTATCGTGCAGCGATGAGACGTAATGTGGCTGCGATACCTGGATGAGACAATCCATGAAGGGCATCGAACACGAGACGGAGATAGGTAGAGGGTACGATGGATCGAGGAAGACCGGTAGAAATATCACATAGGATAGTACCTGAGCTAGTAGCTAGAGGTACTTCCTGACACTGAAGGGACGAAGATTGTGGTGCTTCTGTACAGTCAGGATCGTTTGCTTGCGCGGCCGCCATAGCAGGAAGATCGAGCACCGGTAAGGTAACTGCATTCGTCTGGATACGTGAAAGAGCATCGGCAACATAGTTCGACTCGCCTTTAATGTGACGAAGGTCTGTCGTGAACTGGGAGATATAGTCCAAATGTCTGCACTCTCGTGGTGAGTAGCGGTCAGACTTGGTCTGCAGGGCATACGTTAAGGGCTTATGGTCGGTGAATAAAATGAATTGGCGTCCTTCTACTGCGTGCCGGAAATGTTTGATGGCGCAGTAGGCTGCAAGCAGCTCGCGACCAAAAGCGCTATATCTCGTCTCCGTGAGAGTAAGGCGTCGTGAGTAAAATTCAAGCGGTTGCCAACTACCGGAGATATTCTGTTGCATAACGGCTCCTATAGCGAAATCTGATGCATCAACCGCTATACTAAGCGTGGCTGATGGGTCAGGATGAGCGAGGAGTGTAACTTCAGCGAGAGCCGTTTTGATATCTGAGAATGCAGTACGTGCGGTATCGTTCAATTCTAATTTGCGTGGATTACCGCGTAGTAAGTCGGTTAATGGTCGTAACCGTTCTGCCGCGTGAGGGATAAAACGTCGGTAGAAGTTAACCAAACCGAGAAAAGCCTTCAGTTCCTTGATTGAGGACGGCACGTTGTACTCCTTGATTGCTCGAACTTTGTCCTCGCAAGGCAGAATACCCTCTTGTTTGATGATGTGACCCAGAAATATTATTTCTGATTTACCCAATTCACATTTCTCTGGGTTGACTACTATTCCATTATCCGAAAGACGTTGGAATAATAGCGTAAGATGTTGATAATGTTCATCTACGTTTGATGATGCGATCAGCAGGTCATCAATATAGACGTGAACAAAATCCAAGTCTCGTACTATGCTATCGATAAACATTTGGAAAGTTTGAGCAGCATTCCGTAATCCAAATGGCATTCGTAGGAACTCAAACAGACCGAAAGGAGTCGTGATAGCAGTTTTTTCGATGTCTTCAAGAGCGACTGGGATCTGGTGATATGCTCGTACCAGATCGATTTTAGAAAAGATAGTCGTGCCCTTGAGCGATGCCGTGATGTCGTGTATGTGGGGGATGGGGTAACTATCAAAGCGCGTAACTACGTTTAATGCTCGGTAGTCGCCGCATGGTCTCCAACTAACCCCATCCTTTTTGCGCACCATGTGTGAAGGAGAGGACCAAGGACTGTGAGAAGGACGAATAATACCAGCAGATAGTAAATTGTCAAACTCACGTTTAGCGAAGGCTAATTTGTCTGGTGCCAGTCGGCGTGGTCTTGCCGTGACTGGTGGTCCGCGGGTGACTATGTGGTGTACCACACGATTGGTCACCGATGAAATCTCCTCGAGTGGTTTAGTTAATCTGGGGAATTTCTCGAATAAGGCGTGGAATTATCGTCACGCGAATAAAAAGTGCCGAGGATTCGGTACGCGTTTGTGTGAGCTTTAAAGCCCATGAGTTTATTGTTCGACGAAGTATCGATTAGCTGCAGCCTACGTGAATCGACTAGCAATTCATAGTGCTGTAGGAAATCAATACCTAGTATGGCTGTGGGAACATCAGCAATGATGAACGTCCACAGATACCGTCGTCGGTTGCCCAGGTTGACCGCGAGTTGTCGTGTACCGTAGGTAGGACTGGCTGAGCCATTTGCAGCGCGTAGTCGAAGCATTGTAGCTTGTGACTTGATGCTACCTCGTGGTACGACAGAAACTTGGGCACCTGTATCCACTAGGTACCTAGCCTTTGTGCGATAATCGTGCACGTAAAATAAACGGCCAACCTGGGTGGCAGGGCCGGCGAGTACGGCCGCTTTTACTCGCCGGCTTTGGAGTTTCCCGCCTTGTATGAGCACGGGGCTCGACAACAGTGGGTACCAGATCCGAAGGATCGATGAACCAGCACCAACCCTCACTCGCTTCCGAAGCCGCCTTTTGGCGTGGCCTGGAAGATGCCCTCGTTGGGCGAGTGTTGACGGCTTTCCGAGAGCGTGTGCGGACCCGAGGGACGTAGGGTTGGGGTACGTTACAACGGTCTCGAAAACTAAGACGTGTGTGAATACACCCTTCCCTGTCACCTTGAGCCGAGGAGTGGCTGCCGTCGATATCGACTTTCGGACGCGACGTTGAGGCAACTACGTAGTTGTCTCGATTGCCAGTCCTAGCTAGAATTTTGTATGCTGTGAAGGCTACCTGTTTCAGTGGTGCGCCCTCGAGCAGGGCCGTAACTGTAGGTTGGATAAATGCTGGTAGAGATTCGAGCCACAGTTCTTTAACGATTTCAGAATCGGCTGCCGTGGGTCCTGCAAGAGATTGCAGGCGCGTGAGGTGGTGGCTCGGTTTAGCATCACCCAGGGGGTGACTTGCTAATAACGTCCTCAATCGTTCCTCCCTCGATGGGAGGAAATGTCTGAGGATCGCCTCCTTGAGACGATCGTAAACATTGGGCACATTGGAATTGAGGACAACCTCACGGACAGCTACTCAATGGTCTCCCGGTAAACATTCGAGAGCGTTGGCTTGTAATATGATGTGTCTCAAAGTGAGACTCCATAGCAGCAAACCAAACTTCGGGATCGTGAGGAATAAAAGATACAGGTCGAAAGTGTATAACCTGTACGTCAGAGTCTATTACGTTAATACTATTCTTATCGTTATCCGTCATGTCAAATATATTTTATGTTAAAAATTAATATGAAAATATATGACAGACGTGGATAGATAAGCGATAGACTCACCAAAATTGACTTCTTTGGAAGGTTTGGTTGCGATTGCCAAGTGGTCGTAGATGTAGATCCACCAGTTGCAGAAGATTTGACCAAAGTTGAGGCTTGTTCCAATATTTGGCTCACCAAATGTAGCGTGGTGTCGAGTTGAGCTTGACTATGAACACCGCTACAAGACTACGTGCCAATAGACCAATAAGATTCCGGTAGGCCAAAAATCAGAAGGCAGATGATAATAGTAGTTGTAATATATTTGTTGGCAATCTCGTGGTATCGAAAGAATACCTAGATCGTGCCAAAGGAGTACAAGCGTGGTTACTGAGCGTAACCGAATTCGTACAAGTTCAAAGTCAACGGGAGATTAAGTAAGTATAATGGCTGTCATTAGCACAGTTAAACAAACGAGCACAGTAAAACAGTCACTGGTACAATTGGTTATAATAATAATTGTTTTCATCGAACCAATCGCGTTCTGTTAACGAAAGTAGGTCACTACACACTTATACTCTATTGCCTGTTGAACAAGCTTCGGAGGTTCATATAACAGACCCAAGGATCATTTAAATGGCAATTCGTTACACACAATGTGGGGTTAGCATGATCATCTGTCGAAGCATCAATACCCAAAAATTTATAAATTTAAGGTTCTTTCTGTCAGAATCTAACCTAAGTTATAGTTTTTTTTCTTGCCCTCTCGTCTTCTTAAATAATCCGCGAGCAGCAAGCCTTTACGGGTAAATATCTCTGACTTCCTAAGTTTATGTCAGTTCCGCATTAACAAGTCCCTTTCACTTAGACAATTAAATACCACTTTTAGCGGCCCGGTTTGATTTTTATAAATCCTCTTGGCTATTTAGTTTATATACCTTAAGCAGAGCGATTCCAGAGTTGTCCTGACGCATTAATTAGTTTAACAGATCTTTTATGAATCTTACGTCATGCTTAAAGCGAGTTCAGTATTCTGGAGTTTCAATCTCCTTGACTCTAAAAGACAACTGACCTGGCATTATGATTAGCCTTTAATTTCTCAGCTACAGTTCGAAGGACTGGCATTTCTTTAACGACATTAGGTCGTTTCTTATTCCAGATAAATATATTCTCATCAGCTTTCACTGGAGTAGCAATCAGAGTCGCGTTACTGTCTGTGAGATCTTGAATGATTGTCTATGACTCGAGTAGTCAGGTTGTTTTTCCTGATAGAAACAGACCTGGCGTTACGACTACGTCTTCTAGGTGTTTCTTGTTCGCTGCTATTTGGAGGGTAACGAACAGAAGAAGCTTACTTTCTTCAGTTTTTGTTTCTAACAAACCTCTTTATAGACCTTCCTCCATCTACCCGTGTAAGTCAACAGACTCTGAGCTTATTTGAGGTAATTTCACATCGATTTGTGGATCGATGTGAGCACCATTTTATTTATCATAATTACGTTTGTAAATATGCTTTTTAGCAGCATTCACCAATTCAGTGGCTTCGGCTAGCAAGCTGTTTGCGTTCCAGCAGCACTGCTGGCACAAACACATACAACCATTTTTATCAAATAGTTTGAAATACGCAGGTGTTAAATTCGTTCAAACTTCGTGGTACTATCCTTTGTACTCATCGCACTGTATGCCGCTTTCCACAGGGCATCGAGAGTCTGTGTGTTGAGTATTGATTTTTTTCACTGAACATTCATCAATCAAAGGTTTTCAAAAAGAATCTATGCATAAACAATACCTAGAGACAAAAGAAACTGATGACCGGAAAAAGTTAAAATCTGTAAATTTTTAGAACCAAAAGTGCAAAAAAATACAAAAAGAACCAATGTACTCAAAAGTACAGATGATAAATTACTTTCGAGAAAAACGATATACTTAGCGATTACTTTAACTAAAACAAATTTAGTTAGAGCAAAAACAACTGTTTTGATGAGTAATAAACTATCAAATCAATAAAAGTAACTCAGTGAGGCAAAATGTCACCATCTTTTTCAAACAGCTCGTGATATTTTTTGAATGTTCCACAATAAAATGCAATTAATATGAACTTATGAAGAAGAATAAGGATGATTACAAAATTATCTGTTAAATGATTTCCTTTGACGTCTACCGTATTTTTCATAAAAAATAGTTTATTTTACAGTGAGAACGGTCCCATATTTTCGTCTAGGTTGCTACCATATTTTACAGTGAATGACGGTGTGGGGTAGAACCTATGATTGTAACCAGCCTTTTAATTTGCACATTGTTAAGTATTTTGAAATCTTCAATATGGAGGAGACACATATGAATTGGGTGTTTGGAAATTCAATAATAAAATTCGGATATTTAGGAATTGAAGAGTTGATTTTCATGTTCTTTGGTTGTAGAAGGATTTATCGAAACGTAGAAAAATTTCTAAGAACATTGAATATGCATTATTGAGTCAAGTTCCATCGATAATCAGACGAGGTAATCGACTAATGATGCTGGGTACATTAATTAGTGTATGGGCTGGAAATTAGGGGATCATTTTCGCACAGAGAACCAAAACCCAACCTGTTAGTTATTTTGTCCATAAAACTTGATAACGTCTCCACATTGCATCTTTCAAACTTCAAATAGATGAAGTAACACAATAATGTGGTTTCCATGTTCTTGAACGGTAATTATGCGCCGGTTCCAGAAGTTCTTCTGTATGGATACCGAAAGGTTAACATCACTGACCTAAAGACATACTCTCATTATATCAACCGGAAAATTCGAAGCAATCAGGGGGTTTGCCCAAATTTTCAGCTGTTCTGTTTCTGCTACAATAAATATCCATGAAATTGGAATCTCAGTTCCATTATCAGAGTTTATTCCCCGCATACACGGATGTTCGTTTTACATTTTGCTTGAATACCTGTACTGCTATCAAAAATGACACTCCACCAAGAAAGCTTCAGTGGAATAATACTGATATCGATAACCATACCTAATAATAATACAACACCGAAAGCGTCATAAAAAATTTGGGGTTGTCGGCTTATTTGGTTGTCATTTGCAGTCGCCCCAGAATTTAATGATTAATCCTTCGTATTGCATAAGTCATTTCAAACATGTGCATGTACGAATGCATGTGAAATTCGTGAATGCAGTAATAAGTTAACATGGGTATGAAGCGATAAGGTCTAGCAATTACCCCTACTTGATAGTCACGCATTTTGATATCAACTATGGAGTATTTCATTGATTATAGTTATCAGGTGTTAGGAGTATATTAGGGTTTAAACCAAAGGTCAGTACTGATAGACTTACATTCTACTTGATATGGAGAACTGCTATATAATGTGGCAACTTAATTTGTATTATCTTGCGCTATATCAGTAGTTAGTGCGGTGATGCCATGAGGTTGCAATAATGTTTCCAGGTTGACCTTCTGACCTTAACTATTTTTCTCCATTATAAACTAAATGCCAATTTTCTCCCGTTTAACATGGGAATGGTTTTATTTTTGTTATTGATGAGTGGTGAAGATTCAGTGCTATTAAGCTATCATTACAGTATCACTATATCATATCACGATTTAACACATATAAAGGTTGTGCGAATCTCCCCGCAAATGATGAAGCAGCATTAGACATGAAAAAGTAATTGTAACAACAACTAGGATTCTCTTGCTCCCTTAGTAAAATTTTGCGTTTTCAGTCAGCCTACTACTACTGATGTAATTGGATGCTGGGATATTTGGATAGAATACAATCAACAAAACAGCCTGATTGTAAAATGAAGATACATAAAACTATGGAAGTCATAAGCAATAAATCGATCGTTTTCCATTAATGTATTATTATGTTTACACAGACATATTGTGGCATTTACATGTAAAACAGCCGTTCAGTAGAATGCAGTTTCGTGTAAACTGTAGAATTATATTTGAATGTCAAATCGTTTCCCGATATCACTAAACTGGATCGTTCCGCACTCAGAGAGCAACGGTTAGCGAGTGCTGGCTCATATGGTGGTGGTCACAGTTTGTACTCCCTTCTTCTTTATCATAAACAATATTCTGGTATGGCTTTATCTGTTACATAAAAAAAATACAAAATCAAAATAACATAAGCAACGCTTTATAGTAGGTTAGGTAAGGAAGTAGACAAATGGAGACTGCTACTCCCCCGAACCTTTCAATCGATGTTGACCCACCAACAATTGAAGAGATCAGCATGGCCATCAGGTAATTCAAGAGCAGCAAAGCAGCGGGACCAGACAACATCACAGCAGAAACACTGAAAGCAGATTTAGCAATAACTGCAAAGATACACCACATTCTCTTCAGTAAAATTTAGGACGAAGAACAAGTACCAACAGACTGGAAAGAAGGACACCTGATCAAAACACCAAAGAAAGGCGATCTCAGCTAGTGTGGTAGCTCCAGAAGTATCACTCTTCTTACAATACCAGGAAAAGTCTTCAACAGGGTAGTATTAAGCAGAATGAAAAGCTCCGTAGACACCCAACTTCGAAACCAACAGGCTGGATCATGTACAGACCAAATCGCAACTCTACGGATAATTGTGGAACAATCAATTGAATGGAATTCACCACCCTACATCAAATTCATTGACTACGAAAAAGCATTTGATAGCGTGGAGAGGACAACGCTATGGAAGCTTCTGCGACACTACGTGGTGCTTGAGAAGATAGTCAATAATATACAGCATTCCTATGATGGATTGAACTGCAAAATCGTGCACGGAGGACAGCTGGCAGACTCGTTCAAAGTAAAGACAAGTAAACACAAGACGCACTAATCAAATCACACTTGATGGAGAAGATGTGGAAGATGTATAAACTCTTACATATTCGGGCAGCGTCATCGATGAACACGGTAGATCTGATGCAGATGTGAAGGCACGGATCGGCAAAGCAAGGGCAGTATATTTACAACTGAAGAACATCTGGAACTCAAAACAATTGGCAACCAACACCAAAGTCAGAATTTTCAATACAAATATCAAGACAGTTCTACTCTATGGGGCCGAAACCTGGAAAACTACGAAATCCATCACCCAAAAGATACAAGTGTTTATTAACAGTTGTCTACGCAAAATACTTCAGATCCGTTGGCCAGACACTATTAGCAACAACCTACTGTGAGAGAGAACAAATCAGATCCCAGTGGAGGAAAAAATCAGGAAGAGGCGCTGGAAGTGGATAGGACATACATTGAGGAAAGCACCCAACTGCGTCACAAGACAAGCCCTCATATGGAATCCTCAAGGTCGAAGGAGGAGAGGAAGACCAAAGAATAGATTACGCCGAGAAATGGAGATAGACATGAGAAAAATGAACAAGAATTGGATTGAACTAGAAGGGAAAGCCCATTTGTGAGTGGGTTGGAGAATGCTGGTCGGCGGCCTATGCCCCATTGGGAGTAACAGGCGTAAGTAAGTAATGTTTAATTACTCGATTACATATTTAGGTGCATCGGCCAGTCCAGGCGTGAAACCGATTGCTAGGCATTAGTCGTCCTTGACTTTGACAACGATCAGTACACTTTTCGATCTTCAGTGACCTGGTAACTAGATGGATAGTCTAGGACCATGTCATTCCATTGTCCTATACGGTGGATACAATTTTCGATGGAAGCACGACCGCCGACAACATTTATCCCGTACAATAAAAAAACAATATGTGTAAAAATTTCCAAATATAATAAAGATTTTTATGTACTCGTGAAATTGAAAAACAGGTTTGAAATTGTTTGAAATCACCTATACCTCAGATTCATGCAGCGTAGTTTTGTCAAAATTTTAAAATGAGTGGGTGTTACCGCTTATGATGGACCGAAAATCATCAGTTAATCGTAAGTGTTCAAATATTTTTAAAGGACATTCAATATTTACAATAACGTTTCTTACTTCAACAATCATTTGTCATCAGTTGTCTGCGGAACACTTCTGTAACAAGAGAACAAAAAATACTGATTTCATACTGGTAGCAAACACTTTCTCCTCGTATATGTTCAAATAATGACCATTTTTGCACTTATTAAAAGGAAGCAACATCATCTGTATTGCTTTTTAACTTACCGAAAAAGTTTTTGTGTGTCATTTTTAATTTCATACTTCGTACCTCGGTTTATTTTTCTGTTTAGGATTGTCACTGCCGTGATAGAATCCATTTCACTATAAACTTTGTTAGTTGAAACCATCAACATTTAATTTTTGTTTAAAAAAAGTCTGACCTGCGGATGGTTACCTTAATTTTATGGAAAAGTACAGTATGGTTTTCAGTCATTCATGAATATTTAAAGGGAAAAGCACTTCGGATTGATCTACGAGTTCTTAACTGACCGTCTTGTAAACTAAAAGCTTACTTTGTACGTATTTGGTTAGTTGCATGAAGTATCCTATTAGCCAATATGGACCAGCTCTAATCTGTCTACTGTTCTTCAGTGGGAATGTATTGCTTTAGGTCACTGATCGACTCACAATAATGTATTTCCGTACCCTCTAGTTCATACAAAGTGAAAATCAATACGTCGGTAATTAAACTTTAGGCACTGAGGTATGAAACAAGAGTCAGTTTTGCAACGAGTGGAATAATATTTTCAAATTTTATAAAGACAAAAATCAATAATTCGAAGTGATCGATTATTTTCAGTTGCAAAAAAGTTCATTCAGCCATTAAACATCACTTTTGAGAACGATGTAAAAGGCTGCGATGCCGCTCCCTCATTTGACACTAAAATATAAGCAAGATAGTTGTCAGGTGAAGATGAGAGGCTTCTAGTTTCTGATTTCGAAGTCACCTTTAATTTTTACAATGTTTTCCGGCATTTGTCATATATATATATATATATATATATATATATATATCAGACGTTCATTTTATAACCTCATAATCAAAGTGCATTCCTGGCCTAATAGTTCTAGTTAGTGAGAAAATTTTTTTCTATGAATTCGTGTTTGAATTTAATGTCCAAACCACTAAATTACAGCTCAGTAAATTATTTAATGTGGTGCTTCAAATAAACAAGTTTTTACTGGTCCTACATAGTTATATCAAAACATCAGTCTTGATACAACCAGTTTTTAGATATGCTTTCTCCATAGAAAACATGGAACATGGAGCATCACAATGTTCAGTTGAAAAGTTCTTATACAGTTTCACTATGAAAAAGGTGAGGGATTAGGTGGCCTGTTTTAGTCCTGGAAATTTTTGTTTTTCATTCGACTCAGCTTTCTTCTGAAGGCGTCGACAGGTGAAGCTTTAATCACGTGTTCAGGTAACGAATTTCATTTGTCGGTGATTCAACAGAAAAGTTGATAGTCAGTTGATGACTAATTTGCTATGGGTTTGTACACTTTCTTAGAGTGTCCTTATGAATTCTCTGTTTCGGAAGACAACAAAAATGAGGGCATTCCAGATTTAAGAAATGCAATCGATTTACCTCTGGTTCTTCGATATGTAAAAGGAAATAGGTTTAGTTTAGCCAGTCGAACATCATACGGGAGGTTCGCGATTCCGGGTATCTGCTTAGTTGTGGTTCTCTGAATTCTTTTAAACAGTTCACTGTTTCGTTTTAGGCAAATGTTGTTCGCTTGTATTCAGCGCTGGAGTTTAAGATGAACGAATATTACATAAAAAGTCAAGGGGTTCCAGCATCGACTTGTCCAAAAGCTCTACGTATGAACCATAGGATTGTAAAAGCTTTAACAGCTGTCTCACGGCAGTGTGCAGTGGATTTTAAGTCTTGGCAACGATGACTCATAAGTCATTATGTGTGAACAACAGGTAGATCGCTGTTATTCACCGTGTACGTATCTGAATCTTGGTGATCAATATGAGTTGTAATGCACTGCCAAGTTCTAGATAATTTCGGTAATTTTTCCAAGTCATTTTGACGCTCTAAAGTATCACCTTGACTTTCCATCTCACTCCATATCTTGACAGGGTCTGCATATAAAAGAATGATGATAGGAGACTAGGAAGGTCATTTACTCATAGGAGGGACAACACCGGTTGCAGAACTGTACCCTGAAGCATTCCGCTAAATATAGTTTTCCGGCTCGACAACTTTGATTTTATTTGTGCTCTTTGTTGACGCCCAACCAGGAAGTCTTTTTTCTACATTAGTGAAGTGCCTCCAAACCCAATACCACCCAATTTATATGTCAGTCGGTTGGGAAGATTTTTATTAAAAGCCTTACTGAAGTCAATATAGGCTACATCTATAGGTAGCTTTGGATCTTTATGAGCTTATTAACTTTCACTGGCTACGAAGAAGTTATTGAGACATGAATAATTTGTTCTAAAGCCATGGCGCTTTTCAGAAAAAGTCCGGTTCTTATCGTGTTACTTATACAACCTCTTCCGAATATTCTTTTTTAAAACTAACAGTCACACTAGTTAGTCTTATGGGTTAATAGTTCTCAGGTTTGTGTCTTGTACCTGTTTTGAAGACTGGACTTACTATGGCATTCTTCTATATATTATGGGTTTCGGATAGACCTAAGCATATTCGTAAGGAGTTTGTGATAAAATTTTCTAATTCCTGTAGCAAATTAGGAGGTGTTTCATCAAGTTTCATGGATTTGTCTATATCAAGCTCATTTAGTAGACCAAAGACATCGAGTTCTTAAATGGTCACGGAGTTCTCAGTGTGTATAAGGAGTTGTATGGGAGGAAGGAGAAAGCATCTATGCGGTATATACATTGTTAAAGTAATTTGAGAATGCCTGAGCTTTATCATAGTCGTCCTTTACTAATGATGTAGTATTTCTGCTCTCCATCTTTCTATGTAACATCGTTCTAACACGTCTTTTAGAATAAATGGTCGTCAATTGATTCATATTTCTGAGTGGAATAAATTGGGTGGTTGCTTGATGAATTGAATAAAATAGTTTAGTTTAAATGCTGGGTTAACCAGTTGATTTTTTATGCCCAACTAAGTACGTTAAATATTCCACTTAGTGACCCACATTTTTATGTACTTACTTACTTAGGCCTGTTACTTCCAACAGAGCATAGGCTGTTGACTAGTACTCTTCAACCCACAATTTTATATAATGATTGATAATTTTATTTAATTGTCTATCACATGTTCGAACTATTTCATTGGACATCTGATCCTTTATTAACTAGTTGTAAACTTCGCGACAGATTTAATACCTGTTGAACTTTAGCCTTTAGCTAAAAGTCTCTTGGTTCCACCTTTTATATTCGCATCGACATTTATACCCGCTGACTATTACTCTTAAATCCGTATGGGATAATCAATTAAATAAGAAGACCAGATAACCACTGACATTTTTAGTTAAAAGACAATAGATATGTAAGCTGGTTTACATCCACGGTTCTTTTTAGATATTAGTAATTTGAAGTTCTTATTATGAGAAACAAAAATATTCAAAACCTGGAAAACAAATTTATTTCTGTTGTTTCTGTCTGCACACAGTAATTTAGGAAAAAAAACGAGTTGAGATTTGAAATTATAATGAATGGACTTTAGTCTTGCTTTAAAAACTAAAACCATGGAGGAAGTAGAAACAAGAGCAAAACGTTCATGTTATCGATAAAAACTACTAAAAATATTTTTCAAGCTGTCATAAGATATTTTGGTCAACAAACAATCATGAAATTTCAGCGAAAAATTTCTTTTCATGAAGTAATTTACTTTAGATGTACACTAGAATTTATAGTTGTTTGATTAAACGTATAATTTACTTAAAGAGCAGAAAGAGACTACATCATCTAGCAATCGGAAATTTCAAACAGCAAAATAAGGTTAGCTGGTGACTAAGTAGTTAGATAAGAAGGCAGGATGAAAATAGCTTACGGGTTAGAAATATGAAATATGACGGTGGTCTAACATCAATAGGTTTGTGATGTCAATCAAAAACTTAACAATCTCCACAACACCATTCTGAATAAGAAATGAACAGCATTATATTACAATAATTGATGTTATTTAGTTTTTCAGATATCTCTTGATTGTTTAGACATATCTACCATATTGATTCTATAAATTCAAAGATTGCTTCACGATCCTATATTTTTTCTCAACCTGAAAAAGTGTGCTTTGCGCTATGTAATACACCTAAAAGATACACCCATTTAAGATTGTAAATTTATATGTTAAGTAGTTGAATGTAGTAAGTAGTAGACTTGAACCTATATTTCGTGCTAATTTGTATTGGTCAGCGCGGTGTGCCAGTAATCTTGGGCCAATCGATGTTCTTTGTGAAGTTCAAACTCGCGTAATTCAGTCTCAGAGTCTGGAATATTAGCACTAATCCATTTGGAAGCGACTAAAGCCCTATAGGACTGAGATATTTTCAATCGAATGACCACTCATTCATGGCTATTGTCATATTTTCTAGTCTTTAAGTTCTGACGGAATAAAATCTGTTACATTGGTACACAAAATAACAGACAATTTAATTTGTGAAACTGATCACTTTAACAATTTAAAATGACTTAAAAGAGACGAGAATTATAGAGTAATAAGTGACGCATTTATTTCGACTTATAACCATTTATCGTTTGAACTTAAATCAGAATATCCTATAATGCAACCACGTATTAAACAGGTCTCTGAATAACTGAAAGTGAATCAACAGACTTGAATTTTCATTTTGATTTAAGTCATGATGCAGCTCAATTTGTTTAGAAATATCATTTGTGAACCTGTGATCTTATTGCTCTTAAGAATGTTACAATTTCTGTAATTATAACTTTCTAAGATGCTAAAATATTTTAAACTTGAATAATATTTAGAAGACATCATATCTTTTGAGAGGTAATGTACATTAACTGTTGAATTTGTTGACTGTATGACCCTGTAAATAACTTTTACGCTATATGTACATTGAATAATTAATATCCAAAAAATAAACTAATTTATGGTAATTTGTATATGTTAATATTTTAACTGTCAAGTAAAATTATATACAGTAAAGTATTTTTATCGTGTTTATTTTTTCCACTAAGAAAGGAGATTAAGTTTCTTGCTGTTTGTATCCGATTTTTGATGTAATCCTTATGTTTATAACTGCAAGTATGACACACAAAAAGTTATTTGATCAGTATGAAATTTTAGTGAGACTCATTTGAAGTGGACATTTGTTTACACATGTTAGCTTATGCAGGAAATACTTTTTAATGAGAGTAATTCGTTTTGAATATCATTAGATTTAGGTTATGGGTGTGAATTAACATAACCTTTCTTTTTAGCAAAATGAATAACACAGGCGTCATTAATTAAATGAAAATCTGTAATTGACTTAATGGTCTTGCATCTTGTAGTAAAAAAACCAAATTAACTGAAACATGTCGCTGGATATAGGCCCCCTCTTTGATTGTTTTCTTCTGTGTGTAAATAATCATGACTGTAAGCAAATCTGTGTTTTTGGCATTCAAATTTCACGGTTCTGCAGCTGTTCAAGTTTTATAGTTTAATCTGTTAAGAAAGTATTCACGTACCAAATAAATGAGTTTAAATCATAAGTTAATCTGTTATAAAATAAAGATCTATAGTTAGAAAGACTTTTCAACAAGTTTACATAAGGTTCTACTGTTTTGAGTTTAGTTCAATGATCCAGATAAATAGTCAAGTTTGAAGCCAAGTTATATTTTGTAATACAAAATATGGAGTTAAGATTGATGATGAAATGTGTTAGCGTCTATTAATATTGACATGAGTAATGTGTAATTTATACTTGTATTAGCTCATATTTCAGTTTAAAGTAGGAAGCTAAAATTAAGAATAATAACATGTAACCTAAAGTGATAGAAGTAAACATGTAATTATTAATTAGGTTAAATTTCCAAATAAAAATTCTTCACTCAAACGTATTGATAAAATGTAAACTTTCAGGTAACTGAAAATTTCTACAAAATGGCTTATAACTACCATTATACCCCTTATATTGTATAGTTTACTTGGTAAGTTTATTACTTGAAACAGCCATAGGCTGCAAAGTGCTTTTCAGGCAACGATCATTGTATTACTTCTAATAATAACATAAATAATACAATATTAACGGATTTTTAGTATAAATTTAACACATTTAATATATTAGTAAATAATTGTGGAGATTGTTGAGTTTTTAATTGAGATCATAAATCGATCAATTTTTAACCACCACTGAAATCCTGGAAGCACTGAACGGCAGTATCATCCTAGTATGGAACTCCTCTGCAAGTACACTCACGACCCCTTACACGGGATTAGAACCAAGCACCTGTGGTCTGGCGCGTGGAAGCCTAACCTCTAGACCGCCGAGCCGGAATTCAATGGTGCTATTCTCTAACCTCAACGATTTCACCAAATCGGGCAGATCTCTCCGATTGTCAGAGGTAATAACCTGTCTCTACCGGACACTTATTAGCTTTACCGGCCAGGGCTTCTTACTAAAGCTCCGAGATTGCCCTCATGAAGCTGGTGGACTGTCGAGCAATATCGTGGATTGTTTGACATGCCGGCTCAGTGATCTAGAGGTTAAGTGTTCACGAGCGAGAGCGACGGTCCTGGGCTCGAGTCCTGCGTGAGGGATCGTGGATGCGCACTGCTGAGGAGTTTTATACTAGGACGAACCGATCGTCCAGTGCTTCCAGGTTTTCAATGTTGATTTAAAATCGATCCATTCATGATACGAATCCAATCAAAGCGTATAACCGTTTTGACACAATGTAAATTGTTCAAGCAATAAAGTTAATCTATGTGAATTTCTATATAAAATACAAACAAACAAGAGAATAAATAAATCGGTCTATTGATAATATGTATATAGATCTAATGTTTCTCAATTTCTGTACCACGATAATTACAATAACTTTCAATGTTTGACTATTTCGATTAAATAACAAAGAAATATTCAAATCTAATTAAATTCGTAAACCAGAAAGAGATAGCATTGCTACAGTGCAAAATCTGCTTTTATTTACTTTCTGCAATAAGAAAAAAATGATTAATGCCAGAACGAAACAACTGAAAGCTATAAAAACAGTATGATGTGTTTTTTTCAGATAAATAAAATTACTGAAAAAGATGTATTTTATACGATGCTATTATTGTTTTGTGTTCTGTTTTCATTACTCTCTGTCTCTCTCTTGAACAGCTTGTCACAAAAGAAAACTTATTCAATTATCATAATTTTTTTTGTGTGTGTATTCTTGTCAAAAAGTATTTCTTGTTTGATTCTTCTTTATATTTAGGTTGACGCAAATAAAAAGTGATACGAATAGATAACTTGATTACTATTTTTTTTATATCGTCATTAAAGATTTGAAAATAAAAGAAAAAAATATTACCAACCTATCAATAACTTTTACAATACAATAAATATTAAGAGTATTATTATTTTTATCATCATTATATAGTTAGATTGTGGTATAAAAACAGAATAAATATATGACATGTTAGAGAAGCGTTAATTGAATGGAAGGTCATCATTAAAAATATTTAAAAAAAATACAGAGAAAAAATAATAAAAAGTAAAAAAGGTATTTGTTTTCTAATCAACGATCGATACATAAAATTGTGATTAAGTTTTTTCTTTAAAATAATTTTTTTTAATAACACAATAAAATAAGTTTTATTCATTGATAATCGAAAAAAGTTGTCTTTGATTAATTACTCCTTGGTATAGTTTATTTTAGACGATCGTAGTGCTTTCATGTATGTATATGTCAGTAACTAACCATGTATTATTTATATTTTCACCAAGTTTAATAAAAAAGTTTGACTTTAAAATATACACAATAAAATAGAAAAAACATCTTTATTACAGTACATTCGATTAGTTTTTTTTAAAATCAATCACTACCAGCCAAACATTTTGAAATTTCGAGGACATATCAAATGTAATCGAACATTGGAAATGCAAGATTGTGATCAGAAAAGTGATTATCTTTACTAAACATTACAATCTAAACGTATGGACGAAACCGAGTATAAAATTATACATCTTAAAATATCAGCAACTTAAACTTACAATGTTATATGAAGCAATCTTATGCGGGCCTCTTTATAAAAACAATCAAGAATACTCGAACTAGATCCACAATAAGTATTTGGAAGTATGTAGATTTAAATAATGATGATTTATTAATGTATAATCTTATGCTCAATAGTACTAATTTCTTAATCCAATATTTCTCATCTATTGTTTCATTTTAAATATTTTTTGTTAAACTTTCATACTTTTGATAAATTAGTATTGATATCTCCTGTACACTTAACAAAATGTGATTGGAGAACAGGATAATGATATAACGTAGTGGTCAGTCACACATCTATGTAACAACTAGATTTAGAGTAACACATACTAGAAAAACTAGTGGAAGTGAATGTTTGCTTTTAATTATTTACATCATTCAGTATTTTATCAGTCAGTATCATGAGTCTAATAGATTTCGGGATTCTTCTTTGATAGAAGAAATACTTATTTTGATGTTTGGTCATGTGGTATGATGACTTAAAGTCATGTAGAAATTTGGAATAAAATACTGAACTTTTTTTCATCACCTCATTTATAACATCAAATAAAATTTTTCTTTACAAATAAAAATTAGAATCCTATGCTTTATCGTTTTTTTCAAATAAAATCAGACACATTTCACTGTTGTACATCAAACACCTCGAGCACATCAATCACTGACAAAGTTTCTGACCAAATTAAATAGTTTAGTTTTTTAGGATTAATAATATTCTTAATCAAATCACTTGATATTTCTATACCATTATTTTTTATAGTTTTTGTGCATTTCTGTTTTAAAAAATATTATTGCCTAACAATATGAAAACGTTAATGTTGACTTAAGTGCACTATGCTTTGTTAAGCTTGAATAACCTATTAATATTTTGTTAAAAAAAGAAAAGAATTGACAATTCGTTATTCTTGTCATTTAAATATGACGTAAAACAAATCATTTGTATATTAAAAAAATTATTATTTTAATTTCAAATAGTAATGATCGAGTTCAGACTAATCCATGTGTTCTTCCCTTTTTTGTTAGTGACACCTTAGTGTTTTCGTCATGTTTTTTTTTGTTGTTGACAAAGATGGAATTAATTCTGGCGGTTTTTTGTTACAAAATGTAACCATAACTTGAAGTTGATTTTTAATCGTTTTTTATTATTTACAATTTTTTTTCCAACTTTATTTCATTTTTATTTTAGTACACCCAAGTACATATGTAAACATTGGTTAAACAGTATAAAAACTTCAGTAGTTTGAATTAATCGATTAAAACTAGTATTTACTATTTTTTTATAGATGAAAGCTGGTCATCTATAGTCATCTGTTGTTTTCATACATAAAAAAATACATGAATCTGAATAAGACTCGTTCTATGACCTATACAACGTAATGTAAGAAAACAGTAGAATATCAAATAATCACGATAATTTTTTCATAGTTGAGTCCTTTTTCCTGTTACTATTATTATTATATATGATTATTGCGGTATTAAAAATCTTTTTTACCGTGACACACAACACACACAAAAAAAACAAAACACTTATAATGAAATAAATAGATAACTGGTAATCACAAAATATTAGAAACTCAGACAATTGTTACTCAGTTAATAAAAGTTTTCGTCTAAAAAAGCAACACTAAAATCATTTATGATTTATTTAAAAATATGAAAACCATGATAATTTTTTATGTAACAATAAATTTTTTCAAACTATTAGTATTTATAATAAGATAATTTAATTAAATAATTCTCATATAACTCACTTGCCGAATTCGGCTTTACGAGTTTAGTTTTAAGTCGTTCATTTTAAGAGTGTTATTAATAATATTTGGCTGACTAGAGCAGGCATAGGAGGGATTTATATAAGAAAAGAACGAACTGAAAGTCAGGCGATTTAACTAGTGACTATATCCTATTTTTACCAAAAAAACTGTAAGATTATTTTAGAAGCCCGATCAGAAATGTAATTCACAGTAATCTTTTGATGTCAACTGGAATTCTTAGCAAAACATCTATTTCAGACCAGGTACAGGAGGTAATAAACATTTTCTATGAAAAAGTGATGCCTATTTTTAATTAGAAATGATTTCAGGCAATAAATAGGAAACAGTTTCATGTTGGTCTCTCTATGCACTTTATCAAACAGTGAACAACGAGTAAGGCAGGATATTTATAAGTTGTTTTTATCTAGTGGTTTCTTAACAGCTAATTACAACCGTATAAAGTGATGTTTTAACATATATACTGTTTTAAACAGCAGATGAGAAACTGTAAACTTTGAATAAAAGGTAAACAACGATTTCATTCCCTTCTTGAATTCTCGATTCCACTGAATATTATACTCTCATTTAACAAAATCGTGAATATGTAATCCAATTACCTTATAAGATTTACGAAAGCTAACAAGCACGCTCATTATCGCTGACATCATTGGGGAATCTCATTACTTATAGATAACGATATATATATATATATTTCACATTTGCTCAGATCTCCTTTCTTTTGCATCTTGATGAGGCATCCTTCTTTTCACTATACCAGTGGCACTCGTTCTTCCTCCCAAATCTTCCTAAATAGAACGTGGAGTATCTTTGCTTTTATTTCAATGTGCCAGTTTAGTACTTCGGCTGGTATATTGTCAGGTCCTGTTGCATTCTCACTCATGATTTTTCTCATGGTCGGCCACCCGTGACTGGTCACTATCATATACAATATTTTCCTGTTAGGTTCTTCGTTCTGTCAGGTCGTTGTCTCATATTTCCTTCTGCAGAATCTCTTTCCTCTGTCATTGCTAGGTCTTCCATGTATTTCTGCTGGTTTTGTCTTTAGTGTTCTTCTTCACTTGCTTGTTTGCCTCAGTGTATTCAGCTTATGCCTTGACTTGCTCTGTACTTATTTCGCTGTTGTTGGTTGTTTGCTGTCTCCTTATTATTCTTCCTTTCTTGAATCCTGCCTAGGGTTTCCATAGAGACCCATTCTTCATGATGGTGCTTCTTACGGCCCGTAACCTCCTGACACGTTGAAGCTAGTGCTTATTTGATCTCTTACCAGTCACACTCCATAGTATTCTGCTGCTTCTTTCACTAGCTCTTCTTATGCTTGGAACCTGTTGTTGAGAACTATGATGCATTGGTTGAGTTTGTCAGTATGTCGTAGGAAGTCTGTATCGAAACTTTATAGTGCTGTTTCTTCAGTTGCACAATGCTTCTTTAGCCTCAATTTCGTGTTAGCTATGTCAGCTTCTCTCCTCATTCTCATACCTTCCATTGTCCTTCTGAATTTTTCATTGATACAAATATGATCAATATGGTTCTCCGTGGTGTGGTTCGGTGAGACCCATGTAGTTTTGTGCATGCATTTTTGTGGGAATATTCTGCTACCTGCAACCAATTTGTTGAATACACATGGATTTGCGAATCTCTCGCCATTCTCGTTCCTTTTGCCTTATCCATGTCGTCGCACCATATCTTCATAACCGTCGTCGTCCACTCCGATTTCGGTGTCTAGGTCTCGCATCAGAACGGTGAGATCCTTTCATGGGCACTTCGCTATGATTGACTGCAGCTTCTCGTAGAATTAATCTTCATCGTTGTCATTGCTATAATTGGTGGGTGCAAAACATTGGAAAACATTCATTGTTATTTCCTCCTACTTTGTTCTGTAGGATGCTTTGATGATCCTGGATCCATGAGATTCCCATCACATAAGTGCAATTCGTGCTTCTTTGAGCGGTATCAGAACAACTCCCTGAGTGTATGGAACGTTTTCATCTTCATGACCGGGATACAGCAGCATCTCAACTGTACCTAACCTTTGCTCTCCGGACGTTCTATGTACCTATGGAAATTGTTGTTCTGGTTGTTGGAATGAGAGTCGGATTCGTGAATTCGTAAGAATCTCTGCTTTCATCATGAGGCGTTACAATTCTTCCTGGAAGTTGGAGAACAGAGTTCAGATGGTTTGAATTGTTTGCTCTAGTTAGTGATTTTTAACAAGGTTCTTCTTTATGGGATGAGTTTGCCGACTACACGCTCAACCCTCCTTCTTGACTCGGACTTGGGCCCGGCAGTAGCCGTGGAAGAGCTATAGGTGGAGTTAAATATCTCCTTTAGTATCTACATATAGGTTTTTGAAAAAATTTTTTTATCATAAAATCGAAGTAAAATTGAAAAGATAAAGTAAATATTTGATTTACGTAGGTTCATTTATCATGAATTATTTCTCATTGCTAGAGTGTTTCTTGATGTTGCTAACTCATGTATACAGTTTTACAGTTATAGAAAACTACTTGTAACAGGCTGCAGTAGTAGTTGAACTGATATACTAACTAGTAAGTCTCAGAACTATTCATTCCATACTCTAACAGTCAGGAATGGACAAATATTTAGGTGAGACCGAAATCACACAGCATATACAAAAGTATCGTTTTTAAGCTTCCGATCAGTTGTGTTATTATGTATAGAGAAATAATCTTTACAAACAAACATCATAGTACTGTAAAGTATGAATTATATTCATAATATATCTTTATTATTGATTTGACTGAAGTCAAAATAATTTTAACAAATTTTTAACATTTGTCAGACTTTGTGATCATAAACAGTCTACTTATCATTGATAATCACAATACACATAATAAAAATAAATTACAATGCAATACTGAATGGCAAATTATGTTTGAACTATTATTCAACACATGAACAGTAGAAACAATAACATTTCAAATGGATAATTAGGTTTATTTAATTAATTCCCCATAAAAAACAAAACCATTTGTAAGAAAGGTCCACTTAAATCAATAAATGTAAATCTCAGTCGAATAAATACTTTATTCATATTCAACAAGTTCAAGATAAAGTAACATTTTTCAGACGTAGAAAAAAAGTATTCAGTTAAAAAGCATTTACTTCATGATTTTTATGGTCAATCCGTCATAAAAACGTATATCCAGTTAGATATGTGCATCGGTTTAAGTTACTATATCCTATCAGTACAATGAAATGAAATTAACACAAGAGACTGTCAGCATAATAGAAATGGTAACAGTATCAGTAACAGTAGAAAGATTAGTAAAAGGCAGTATGGCTCTGAAAAAAATGAAAAGCTTAAGAATAATTTCAAATGGAATAGCTAAGCAAAGACAAAGGCGGAATTCATTTATTCGTATGATAATGATTCTGACTGATACAGTTTATCCAACTCTTAAATTAAATGGTTGCCATAACCGCGCAGACATTAACCAGGTATTCCGTACCATACTAATGTATTTTATTTCTATTGATTAAATTTTATTTCGGTACCAAAACCGTTTATCATTCATGCTAAGTATTATAAAAAGTAGCGAATTTATGGTTGGATACATTCATGTAAATAGCTATGATCTTCTGTGTGAATGATTGATATGTCAGTTGTTGCTTTCTATTTATTTCTCGCCCTGAAAATATATCCTGATTTGTTTTTAATTAAAGTATAAATCTGAATCGTTTGATTTAAACCTATTGGTCGTATCTTTCCACGCTTGCACTCAAAAGCCTACAGACACGCAGCTACAGTAATTGGTATAATACTTTGACTTTTGCATTTGCTAAGTATTACTCTCAATTTTTTTCTGGTTATTTTTCGTAGGGCTATTATGAAAATTGTAATAATTTGAAATACAGAAGTTAATTATATAGTTTATTCTCTGAAGAAGTGGCTTACAATAAGTCATGAAACGTCGGAAAATCTGATTTTTATATTCATTGGGATATTACAAATATATTATTTATTTATAAAAATCTACCCAATGTTCAATTTATTCGAAATTATGAAGTCAAACCTTGGTATTGATACCTGTAGAGTTTATTTTAGAATTCTCACTTGGTTCTTTTACTTCGGTTGTCTGTGATGTATTAAGCGCTAATACTTTCTTTACTTTATACGTGTTTTTTGAAGAGAGTTGAATATTTCATTTCTTAGTCATACACAGAATGTAGAATCATATGTAAATATGTCAAGTGATATATTTGAGAGAATGTCACAAGTCTACCGTCTACTCATTCAACACTTCGTCAATAAAACTGAAATATAATTTGATTGTCGTTTGTATTTTCTTCAAAATAAATTTACTTACTGGGACAAGATGAACTTAGTCAGAACAATGTAATACATTTTAGCACGGCGATCTAGTAAAGTATTTAAATAAGAAATAAAAGATTAAAATACACAAATAATAAACTTAAAAAGAACAAAGATGATGAGGAAATACATTCGTCAGACTACTTTATTAATTTGAAATCATTTTAATTAAGATAGGTTTAATGTAAGTACAGATTATATTTAAACAATTTAAAAAAGTTTGAATTCTTGTTCAGCTAAGCTTTCAATGAACATATGTATTGACCATAGACAATAGTATGAACTCAACAACCTTCACAACCCCATTCTGATAATTACCATTTGCTTATTAGCTTTGAGTGGTGATTCTCAGAGTTCTAGTGAAAAGCCGTGATCAATGGAACAGGTATCTACCTCAGACAATGGAATATAGTCACGCAATTTCGTGAATCGATTCAAGGTCGACATTAACATCGTCTGAAGGCTAAGTGTTCGAGAGCGAGGCCGAAGTTCATGGATTGGAGTTCCGCGTGAGGTATCATGGATGCGCACTGAAGAGGAGTCCCATATTAGGACAAGACGGTCGTCTAGTGCTTTCAGGCTTTCAATGGTGGTCTAACATTGTTCGATTCGTGATCTCAATTGAAATCTCAACAATCTCCACAACTCCACATTGATAATATGTTTGAGTTTAGATGAATCATGTGACCTGTTTCAATTATATGTTTAATGAATTATACTACCTGTTCTTATTAGGTTATTGGAATATATTTATTTTTGAAAACATTGTATTATGTTCACAGCATGTTCAAATCGCTTCCTAAAAGGTTCATAATAGTGCAAATCGTATTCTAGTTCGTCAGTCTAGTCACGTTTTTTATTTTTTTCTGTTTTATTTTAAACTGATTATTAAAACAATGCATTAAAAAATATTATGTAATATAAGTGGTATTAGTGGTAATACTTCGACATGTTTTATTTATATTCCACTTAGCATTTAATTCAGTATTAACTGAAAACAGTGAAATTATTCAATGAACTGATATAACACATCAAATAATAGAAGAGTGTGATAATTTATGATCTCGAAAAATAAAATGTCAGAAGCTAAGAATTTTGCATAAGTGTGCTTCTTAAATTTGCACTCAATAAAATAGAATGCTTTCTAGAATCTCGCTGAATATCTTGTCATATACATATCAAGTTCTAAAATAATGATGTATATTTACTGAAACTTAAGTTTTGTGACAAAAAAGCTAAGATAATTCCATATTATTTATGGAGATTTAAATCTCTTACCACTTTGACTCTATTATCCATGTTTTAAATAAAAGCTGATTGGTCACCATTGATATGATTCGGAATCAATTTTGTCCGCATTTATTATAAAGTTTTGTCTTGTGATATTTGTACAGATGAACTGAACTGGTGAATGATTAACATTGTCCTCACTTTAGATGATTAAAACAATATGCATTAAATTACATCAGAAATGTAAATTCTGATGCTAAATTATTAACGTTTTATTAGTAAGTAGATAAGTGAAACCTAGATTTAATTGCTTGTCAAACGACAGTCATATTATACCAATAGCAATAACTAATATGGAGTTCTAGAAATAGCAAACTAATTAACCAGTGCTACTGGGTTTTCAATAGTTCACGAGGTGATGCTAGTCTACTATCTTCAAATGAAATAAATTTGGACAAAATATCTATCTGAATGATAATTGCATGTTTGTTATCAAATGGCTTTAAGATAAACTTTACGAAGTATGATTATTTCACTGTTCGCTCTTTCAATTATCTGTAAACCAAGATAACGCTCACTTTCAATTACCTGAATTCAGAAACTCAAAAATGCTAAATGGAATGCATTTCAATAATTCCTAGTAAATTCTGATTTTAAAAAGATTGGATCCAAATTATATTGTTGGGAATTGTCTACAGAAAACTTAGCACTTAGTTTTTGTGTTATTTATTGCTCATTATTAAAATGTAAATGTAATGTTGAGGTAAGTGATGTTCCGTGTAAAATTCGGACCCGAATAATCTGGCTTCACAGTCTGAAATTTTACTACTGAGTTATTTGGGTAGCAATTAATCTTTCGTAGGAATAAGATTTTTACAGTTAACTGGTTGGAATTAGACATTAACACCATTGATTAACGGCTCAGTGGTCTAGAAGTTAAGTGTTCACGAGCGACATTGTGGGTGCGCACAGTTGAGGAGCCCCATATTAGGACGAAACGGCCGTCTAGTACTTCCACGTTTTCAATGGTGGTTTAACATTGATAAGATCATGATTCCAAAGAAGTTCAACAATCTACACAAACCCAAATGAACATAATTTTCAATTTACCTAAATCATTTTTATAATTCCATACATAAAATTCACTTAAATATCTACTTACTTAATGTATCATTATTATTCATTCATTTCACACATAGATACTAGTACAAGGAGGCACCAAATATATGTCCGCCACACAGATCTCATTTGATATGTGTGAGGGCTGTGACACTGCCCGGGTGCCCAAACCGGAGCAGGTAGTTTTCTTAGGGGGCTACACACCGAGTCTTCGACCTATAGGTCTGATCCACAAGGTTGTGGGGCATCGTGAGAAGATGCAGTCCCATGGTAGCCGGTGACCGACGATTGGTTCACACGTCATTTGTTACTTCAGGATACTGGAGCCCATGTGCACCATTGGTTTGGAGTCCGGTTAAAGCGCTGGACATTCGCCTTTCGTCCTCTCATTTTCGTAAACAACCGTAATGCCACGTGATGGCAGTGAGTAGGACTTCCCTGGCAGAGGCTATATACGCGTGGCCATGTGAGAGCATTTCGAGAGGGAGAGCGGACTCTCCCCACTCTCGGCGGTAACAGGGCATTTGGGGCAGTTCATGTAATTTGGAAAATTTTCATCTTTTGAAAATCTTATTTTATTCGAAATCTGGAGCTTTCAAATGTCAGTGGTACAGTTGGCTGTTCTTTGCTTCTGTGAATTTTTTACTATAAGAAATCGGGTTTTGAAATATTAGTGTGAGTTTGGACAATAAAATGTTATCAGCATGTTTTTTTCTGTTATTCCATTTGACTTATTTTCCCAATAAAATAATTCATATGAAACAGGTGAGTCCCAAAATCTGAGTCTCGGATCGGAAATCTTCTAAGAGGCAAATAAATGCAATACATCAAATGACATAATTTATGCAGTTTGTAAAACATTTCACTCTAGTACATTTTATCTAAGCTATATTTAGCAAGAATCATTTAAGCAACACAATTGAGGCTTCCGAAATATCGATATTTCATTTTTATTTCACTGACTTGTTGTTTACCAAATGATTTTCTTTACATTTTCTTGAAATTTCTCATATAAAACAGTACATTGTAACTGCCTCTTTCAATACACAAAACACTTCATAGTTAGAAAACTAAGTGATTCGGGTCATATGTTTAATTATTGTGAATTGTGTATATAAAAGACGGTAATAATTGCCAGTCAGTACAAAGTATCATGTTTATCTCAAGTAAAACAAATAGTTTATTTGTTGTATAATAAAGCTTAATATAGAATATATAAACAGTACGACGATGAACGCAGAATTATATATATATATATATATATATATATATATATATATATATATATATATATATATATATAATCAACTTGTATATTTTTCGTCAAAAACTAAACATCAGTTTCATTTATTCATGACTTTATAATGTGAATATTTTAAGTGACTAGTGAATATTTATAATTTCAAAGCTGTTCAAAAATTTTAACAGCTACATAGTCATTTAAATTTCATGTATGAAATTCATTAGATTTATACTTTTGTCGATCTTTTATCAATTAAAAGTATTAAATTACTGTTTATTAATTATTTACTAGTGGTTCAATTAAAACTCACTGTCCTTAAAAATAAGTTCTTTATTGATTGTAAGTAAGTAAGTAATCTTTCCAGGCCATGTACTTAGAAAAATTGACATTTATCCTTTTAAGATGTAAAATATATACTAGCTGAACGTATATATATATATATATATATATATATATATATATATATATATATATATATATATATATATATATATATATATATATATATATATATATATAAATATAAATTTGATTCCTCCACAACGACCTACCTGAATTACTTCATTCATTCAATAGTAATTAAGTTCTTGAACAAATATTCATAGTTTTTGCAGATTTCATTAAATATATGGAGTAGTATATGCAGAACCAAGACTAATTGCTTTATTCTAGATTAAAGCCCTGAAATACAGGTTTATAAGTCATTATTAATAGCTAAGTAATCCGAAAAATTTAAATCACATCATTTTATAGAGGATGATTAATGCTTTCGCTTCAAAAATGTCACCAATCATTTGTACAACTAGACAGAATTAACTTATATGAAATAATCATAATTACGCACTTCAAAATACAATGATCAGTATGTACGAACCAAACGATAAGTTGTTTCACTGTTTATCTTAAAGTTTCTCCTGATTATTGGACCATATATGTGTCAATATTTAATTGCAGAATCAATAGTAAAGTATTAGATTCGTGAGTTGGTTAGCATTATCAAGTGTTTTATAATCAACTATATGATTCATTGAATCACAATATTATCTGCTTTAGTTTAACTATGACACTAATCACATACTTATTTTAGCATCCTGATAGGTTTTGTTAATAAATAATTCTGCAAACAATAAGTATTCAGAAGGTTTCCACATTTTTACAACTTATTACAGTGAGCACTATCTGTGGTTTTCCTAGGCAGATGCCTTTTAAGGGATAAATATGGTTTCCGTAGTGAAAAGATACGATGAATAACCACCGATAATTTCAGCTTAAAAATGTGCTCTAACGTTTCAAAGAATTAGGCGGAAATGAAAAGTATTTACATTTGAGGATATTTAAACGATATTTTTTATAAAATCCAACGGTAATAAAACGGAGAGTCACCCATGTATCACTAATAAGTTAAAATCTTTAACCTGAGTAAATTCACGATATATTTTATTCGTATTTCATGTTATCATGGTAACTTCTCATTTGGGATTTTAAAGTAGTTTGCACCTGTATGGATATACAAATAAATAAAAAATGCTGTTTAATGATTTATTAATTTAAATACATTCAATTTTTTCTAGCACTTAGACCTTTTAAAGAAAACCAAATTATCGTGTGACAATAAGTACAATGTTACAACTCATACTTTACTATTTGTAATTTGGATTTCAGTTAAGTACTTGGATTCAGAGTTATATGTTATACGACAAAACTTAATTTGAGATATATCAGGCTAAATTTTATGATACTCTTGTGAAGTGCACAAAACCATATATTATCGCTTGAGTGATTTCTTTTCTTTAGGTCAAATAAACAAATAAGAACAGTAACATGTAACATGAAAATTTACTTACTCTTAGCTCTTCTAATTAACCAAGCTTAACTTAATAACTCCTCATTAGTTTGAAACTAGAAAAACAAGTAATAATACTCATTAACAAAGAGTTTTGTAGTGAAACTTTCATAACATTTTATTTTGTAATGTATAACACCAATTCACATTTGTAGAAGAAAATGAATATTTCTCTAACCTATCTATAAGTAGACAACAACGTTTGTTTGGACATTATATTAGTTGTTTACTCAAATAATAAGTAATAAATAATTGAATGTTTAGTTTATTCTTGGTTATGATATGAATATTGAAATTTGATTCACTATATACATTCTGTTCGATGAAATTCTCTAAAATGTTCACAGATATATATATTAAATAAATACACTTTGTTTTTTTTTCTATCACAAACACTGTTGTAATATAACAGTATCTTAAACTAGGATTAGAAGAAATCCCTAACAATATAATATATTAGTACGATCATAGCTTTATCACTAAAAAGGATGCCGATTAACTGTCATTTTAATATAGATTACTTACTCACTTACGTCTGTTACTCCTCTCTAGGGAGCATAGGTCGCTCACCATCATTCTCCATCCAACCCTGTCCTGGGCAATCCTTTCCAGCTCGCTTCAGCTTTTAATCATACTTTTCATATCCGATTCTATTTCCCGATGTAATTTGTTTTTTGGCCTTCCTCTTTTCCGCTTCCCTTCAGGATTCCAAGTTAGGGCTTTCCTCGTGATGCCGTTTGACGATTTGCGTAATGTATATCCTATCCATTTACATCGTCTTTTCCTAATTTCCTCTTCAGTTAGAAGCTGGTTGGTTCTCTCCTACAGTAGGCTGTTGCTGATGGTATCCGGCCAATGGATGTTGAATATCATGCGTAGACAACTATTTATAAATACTTGTACCTTCTTGATGGTGGTTGTTGTAGTTCTCCAAGTTCCAGCTGCGTACAGTAGAACTGCCTTGACGTTGGTATTGAAGATTCTGACTTTGATATTGGTTGAAAGTTGTTTTGAGTTCCATATGTTCTTTAATTGAAGAAATGCGGCCCTCGCTTTTACGTCTGCATCTGAACCTCCTTGTTTATCGACGATGCCTCCCAGGTATGTGAAGGATTCTACATCTTCCATAGTTTCGCCATCAAGAGTGGTTGGATTGCTGTTCTCCGTGTTTTATTTGAGGACCTTGGTTTTCCCCTTGTGTATGTTGAGGCCTACTGATGCAGAGATTACTGCTACACTGGCTGTCTTTATCTGCATTTGTTCGTGTGTATGCGATAGGAGGGCTAGGTCGTCTGCGAAGTTCAAATCATCCAATCGGTTCTGAGCTGTCCATTGCATGCCGTGTTTCCCCTCACATGTCGAGGTCTTCATAATCCAGTCGACCACCAGAAGAAAGAGGAAGGGAGAGAGTAAACAGCCTTGTCTGATTCCGGTCCTTACTTGGAATGCATCTGTCAGTTGTCCTCCATGTACTACATTGCACTGCAGACCGTCGTATGAGTTCCGGATAATATTGACAATCTTCTCAGAAACTCCTCAGTGTCTAAGAAGTTTCCATAACGTTTTTTTATCTACACTGTCAAATACTTTTTCATAATCAATGAAGTTGATGTACAGTGACGAGTTCCACTCAATTGATTGTTCAACGATGATCCATAGTGTCGCGATTTGGTCTGTGCACGAACTATCCTTACGGAATCCAGCTTGATGATCTCGAAATTAGGCGTCTACTGCGTTTTTCATCCGGTTCAGTAACACTCTGTTAAAGACTTTCCTAGGTACTGACAGTGGTGTAATGCCTCTGTAGTTTTCACACTTGCTCAGATCTCCTTTCTTTAGAATCTTGATGAAATGTCCTTCTTCCCAGTCCATCGGCAGTTGTTCCTCCTCCCAAATCTTCTTGAATAGAAGATGAAACATGCTTGTAAATACTTCGATATCTGACTTCAACGCTTCAGCTGGTATATTATCAGGTCCTGCTGCTTTCCCGCTCTTGATTTGTCTGATGGTCATTCTGATTTCTTCAGTCATTAGTGGATTAACATCTAAAGGAAGGTCTGTGTGTGCTGCTTCGATGTCCGGTGGATTCATTGGAGCCGGTCTATTCAGGAGTTCCTCGAAGTACTCTACCCATCTGTTGCGCTGTTGTTGAGTCTCAGTGATTGGTATTCCTTCTGTGTCTTTGACCGATCTCTCTAGTTTGCCATATTTCCCTGCTAGTTTCTTCGTTGTAACGTAAAGCTGTCTCATATTTCCTTCTCTTGAAGCTTTTTTCGCCGTCGTTGCTAGTTATTCCACGTATTTCTGCTTGTCGGCTCTAATGCTCTTCTTCACTTGCTTGTTTGCTTTTATGTACTCAGCTTGTGCTTGGATTTTCTCTGCTCGTGTTCAACTGTTGTTAATTGCTGTCTTCTTGTTCTTCCTTTCTTTGATCTTGTCCAGTGTTTATATAGAGATCCATTCCTTGTGATGATGCTTCTTGAAGCCTAGAACCTCTTGACACGTTGAAGTTAATGCTTCTTTCATACTTTTTCCGTTGTCTTCCATAGTAGTTTCTTCTTCCTTTAGTAGATCCTGTAAGGCTTGGAACCTGTTGCTGAGAGCTATCTTGAATTCATTGAGTTTGTCAGTATCTCGAAGGAAGGCTGTATTGAGTCTTTGTAGTGATGTTTGTCAATTTGTCCAGTGTTTCTTAAGTTTCCGTTTTAAATTGGCCACAACCAGGTGGTGATCTGAAGCTATATCCGCTCCTCTCGTCGTTCCCACATTTTCCATTGTCCTTCGGAACCTTTTATTGATTCAAATATTATCTATCTGGTTCTCTGTGGTGTGGTCCGGCGAGATCCATGTAGCTTTGTGTATACGTTTGTGTAGAAATATTGTGCCGCCTATGACCAATTTGTTGAATGCACACAGATTTGCAAGTCTTTCCCCGTTTTCGCTTCTCTCTCCCAGTTCATGTTGTCCTATGATATCTTCATATCCGGTGTTGTCTATTCCGACTTTGGCGTTTAGATCTCCCATCAGAATAGTGAGGTCCTTTGTTAGGCACTTCTCTATGATTGATTACAGCCTCTCATATAATTGATCCTTAACGTCGTCGTTGCTATCATTGGTGGGTGCATAACATTGGATAATGTTCATTGTGATCCCCTCCTTCTTTGTTTTGAATGATGATTTGATGATTCTGGATCCGTGAGATTCCCATCCTACAAGTGCATTTCTTGCTACTTTGGACAGCATTAGAGCAACTCCGTGAGTGTGTGGAGCATTTTCCTCTTCATGACCGGAGTATAACAGCATCTCTCTCGTATTTAGCCTTTGTTGTCCAGCTTGGGTTCAACAGGTTTCGCTGATTCCGAGTACTGCCAAGTTATATCTCCTCATTTCCGTTGCTGTTTGACTGGTCTTCCCGGTCTCCCGAATCGTCCGGACGTTCCGTGTACTGATAAAAATGGTTGCTCTGGCTGTCAGAAGGGACATCGGCCTCGTGGCTTTCTAAGGAGCTCGGCTCTCAGCATGAGGCGTCGTGTTTCTTCTAATTCCCAGGGAAGAGTTTAAATGGTTTGAATTATTTTTTCTGGTTAGCGTTTTTTTAGCGAGTTAGTTTTCTACGGGATGGGGTCGCTAACCCCATTCCCAACCTTCCTTCTTTACCCGAGCCTTGGACCGGCAGTAACTCTAGAAGAGCTGCAGGCGGAGATAAAGGTTAACCTTGTTTAAATGTTTTCATACAAAGACATGTTCACCTAGCTTATTATTGAGTTTTTTTTTATAAAAAATGGCTACTGGACAATTTATAATGATAAAATTTTTATGGGAAATAAATCTTAAATATAATTTAGAACTCTTCTAGTACTTTATAAATTTCTCATCAAAAACACTTCACATAATCCATGAATAAAAATTAAAAAAAGTTATTCACAGCTTATATCAAGATATTTCAATCTTTAGTTAAATATTTATTTATTCATTATTATTAGCTTTATTCAGTATAATAATTTTGGTACAATATAGAATTTTCAACACAAATTATTTCAAGAAGTTTTCATTTCTTACCTCTTGGTCAATCCTGATCGTCAGTTAGAAATTAACAGTCCAGTAAATCAACAACTAAATAATGTATATTGTTTTCACTGCATATTGCTAACAGTCACGATATCACTGATTGAACCTTTTGTTACTTGTACAACGAAGAGTTGTACACTTTTCAGAAACGCACCTGAATAGGTTATACGATTAAGAGACATAATGTTGTATCAAAACGAATAAAAATAGGTAATTTGTTGAAATATCTAGGTGGCAGGAACAGGTAGCCTAAATGCCAAAATAGGCCGCCAAATATTGTACTTAAAACATGAAGAATTTTATTATAAAATGAACTTATTATAGAAAGATATGTTTTCTCATTTTGTAATTTCAATTAGTCCATAATAAGTAAATATTATTTTCAATTAGATTAGTTAATTTGATCAAGTTCGAAAACATATTATTCTACAATATTTTTGAGGAACTTTTGTACAAGTACACAGTATTTAAGTATAGTTATGACTTTTACATATCTTGACGAAAGTGAACATTGAAGTCTGACAGCGATTTGTTGTGGCATCACAGCATTTAATTAACTATTCATATTACAAAGTTTATCAATAAAATTTCAACAGAACTTTAATAATAATAATAATAATTATTAATGATTTTGTTAAATATTATATTTTTGGTACAATATAAAATTCTCAGCACAAATTATTTCAACAAGTTTCCTTTTCTTATTTCTTGATCGATCCTGGCGACAAATATTGGGTGGTCGCCAGTTAAATGTAAGCAGTTTCGGAATCAACATATGAATAATGTTTATTCTTTTCAATTCATATTGTTAGCAATCACGATGTCACTGATTATAATTTTTTAGCTTGTACAGTGAAAAGTCGTAAACTTTTACAAACGCGCCTGAATAGGTTATGCGATTAACAGACATAATAATGTGTTAAAACAAGCAACAACAGATAACTTGCTAAAATATCTGGAAGGCAGGGCCAGGTAACCCAGATATTCAAGCAGGTCTCCAATATCTAGGCAGAATTTTAGAGATTTGAAATCTTTACTTACTGATCAATAAACTAATTGACATGATTTAATTATTTATGTGAAATATAATTTACAAATTCTTACAACTTGAAGTTTTATAAGCATAGATAGATATCGGTTGGCTGTGGAGTCCAGGATACGCATTTCTTCCTACTGAACTTAGTAAACAAGTGAATCATACGATAGTGTTTGAAACGAACAGTACTTGATTGGAGTCTCGGAGTGAACATCAACTTAAAGATGCAGATACATCCATCTGATGATTCCCAAATAGGACAAAATGCATGTTCCAGAATCTGCTGTTATTCGCCATCCATCTTAGCTTATAATGCTCGTTACTTATTGAAAATACTGAGTCAGTCCGAACAGAATGCACATATGCCAACAAATGACTGATCAATTACAGTCCTAAATATTAACTGGAAGATTCAAGCAATCAATTCAAATTAATTTTTGTCATTCTGTTGGAAAAGTTATGTAGTCGACTTTGATAATTCTTGAGAAAAAATTACACATTAAATTATCAAATCTTAATATATATATATATATATATATATATATATATATATATATTCAAACTTATTCTTGATAAGTTCACAGTAAACTTCAGGTAATAAGCCAGTTGTTACTTTTTACGAAGAAAATTATTTTCTCATTTAAACAAAATCTATAAGTTAACCAATGTATCTTTTATCGAAATACAAATTCTTATTTATGATAACTAAATAAATCATATTTTGTTACATCATAGTTAAATATTATGAACTTGAATGATTCTTTTTAAAAAAAACGAAAGAATTTTGATTTATAAGACTTTCGAAGAATATTTGAAACAAAGTGATCTTTTTCTCAGTCACTTGAAAGTTTCCAATTTCTTGAATTTATCAAAATAATAACCAGACATTGTTCAGGTTTACAAATACAGGTTCAACTTACGATGTAATTATCACCTGCTACAATTTAGCTGAGGACCAATTAATACATAAACCTTTTTAAACATGCTATACTCATATCAACTTTGTTAATTAAGCACTTTTTAGCCATTATAAATATTACCTGCAATTTCATCTGTAAATTACTAATTAAAAGTACTATTAAGGTGGTTGTACCTACGCACACAACGATTATACACATTATATTGTAAATGTAATCAATTACATCTGACCCCAAAGTTTTCTTTCACACAATTTGTATTTCTGAAAAAGTCTTATTCTATTTATTACGTGAAATTACGATCTGTAATAAAATGGATACCATAATCGTTGAGAAATTTTGTATGAATATTTTTGAATCCACAGTTTAATAATTATTTAAATGGTAGTTTTAACTTATAGTTATGTACCATATATCTGATGGAATATCATTTATTCATTAGTCTTACATTAATTTGAACATTTACTTTGAGAAGATATTAAATGAATCGTTTAAAACTGGAAAAATCAAGGATAGTTCATTTGATTGATCAGAGAATTTAAAAATCGAATGATTTAAACTGGAACGTTAACAATTCCATAATGATTTGTCCGATAACCAACTGATACCAAATTTATTAACCAGGTGGAATAGTATTTCACTAGAGAGATATTTTGAAATAAATTTGCAGAGATCTTTCGGATGAATTATTAGTTAACACTGATTTTAAAAGACTGATGAAAGTATATTACAAAAGTAGAGCGGTTTCGACAAAGTAAATTCTTTCCTTTCAGTTTATTTTTTATGACAGTTCAGTTATGCTTTTACGTAGTCATGTTTCTATGCTGGTTTAATTTGATCAATATCAACCATTATGTTTCAATGTTTATTTAATCTTTATATAAGCAAACAAGTTTATCGTTTTATTATGCATTTTTGTGATCACTTTTAGTTTATCAGTATTTTCCTAATTATTAGCAACAAAAAATCTTTTCGAACATTATTCACATTGTAGACACCACTTGAACCACCCTGGTAATTTACTTAATCTTGAACATTTCAAATAATTATTCCATTATTTCTATATGTATAACTAAGTTGAATTATATAGTCAAGTTCAGGGTTGAATGAATGTTATATTGTGTTTATAAGAAATAGTACTCTTTAGTATTTTTCAGGACCCAAATTAGTCAAACCATTTGGCTTACGAGAAAAACATTTGTCTTGATTCGTTTACTCATGAAAAGATTATCGATAATCTGGTGTTTTCAAAAATAAATGTGTGAATATTTATGGAGCTATTAATCGAAGAAATTGTGGGATATTGTCTTCTATTACATAACAGTCGGAATTGTCAGTACGCACTGCTGAGGAGTCTTATGCTAAGACGAAACAGAGGTCCAGTTCTTCCAGGTTCTCAACGGTGATCGCTGAAAACCGACTAAATTTTCACTTAATAAAACATTCTCAAGTTTCAAATGTTTGCCAGATGTGCTTTTAGCTATTCTTATCGGTTAAAAAAACTGTTTTCAACTAATTTAGAACTGTACATGTTTTTTAAATCTAGTTTTAGTTAATTAAATAAGACATTGAAGCCAAAAACACGCTATATGCTCCACTCTACTTCTTCAAACAACTGCTTTTTAATACGGATATATTAATTAATTATTTTATTTAGTGTTATCACTAAATAACTAATTTCATAGTAGACAACTCACATTAAATTACTAAAAACTCAGCTCAAATCATTAATTTAACAATCAAGAAATGACATTAAGTATTAATAAGTGACCATGATGACTTTGATCACTAGAACGAATTTTGTACTTATTGTCTGAGAGTTTATGATAGAAAGTATCAGTCCACTTCAACACTTATTGATGTCGATCAATAAGCATTTAAGAAAAAACATTTTCACTAGGATACAGAATACTCTTGAAATAATATCTCCAGAATTTTGAGAATATTAAGCCACAAATGAATAATCCGCCAAAGGTGAATATTTTAAAAATGGTTAATGATTATCCCACTGAATTTGTTTCATGAGGGTAAATTAGTTTCGAGGTTGAATTTAAAGTTTTGTTTTCTTCAGAAAAATTCCGTACTTTGCCATTAGCTTTCATCAAAGTAGAGTATAAGGTTTATATTATCAAGTATTATGAAGTTAGTAAAGTAATTCAACTTGCTATACAGTATTTGGATTAATAATATGTTATAAGCTTCGCACAAATATCTCGTTAGTGAATGATTTTTTCAATAAAGTAAAATTAACTTACAACTAGGATAATTTGCATTTTACACCTGCAGCCTGATTAGTATTTTGAGACTATTCTTATTGCACAAAATCTTAATAATGTATTCAATAGTTCAAATAAGAATAATAAATTATCAATGTTATTTATAGTAATAAAATGATGGAGCGTTATTTCATTTGTAATTATTTGTAAGGAGAAGTATCTATTGAAATTGTTTTTCTAACTACATTCAATGATGTTTTGGTTACATATTAAACTTATTTATCAATAAAATTCATTTATTGTCTGGATTTTTGTCAAGAATACATTTATACAGATATCTTAAAATTAACATACACGTGAAACAAAAACACATTCTAAACAAACTTTTGAAAGATTCCTTTACAGTATGTTAGTACTAATATCATTATTGTACCAAAAGTTTAAATTAGGATAAAGCATTGTTTATTATTTATTTTATGAACAAACGACCTACAAGTTATTCATGTAGAAACATAAACAACTATACTCTTATTGGAGAATAAATGTTAATATTTTAGATAAAAGTGAAATAAAATGACTGATATATAAAAGACCCTACTCATCAAACATCTACTGTTAAAAAGGTTTAACCGCATGTTCAACATTTTTCATGGATATTTTCTCATATTTTGCAGAAAATTTTCAATTTAAAATTAATTTAGTTTTGTAAATAAAATTGTTTACTGTAACAATCTTTTAATTCTGTTATATGTGTTATAAATGAACTTTATGATTCTCTTCACAGTTATTGTAGCTCAAAACTTTTCAATTACTAATCGAGTTAATTACCAGTCCTATATTTTAAGCAATATTATATCATACAATCTGTCAAAATCTTATTTTTTTTATCAAAAGTCCGTGGGATTAAAGATGATTTTTGAGAAGGGACACAACTAATATAATGCTATATTACACGTCAACAGTTCAGATGTTTTGAACTGGTTTTGCTTTATTATACTATCAGTGACCTTAATAGCCTGTCCATGAATTTTGTTACGACAACGCCAATCAACATATATTTGAGCGCCCTTAAAAATAATCATTTTAACTGTGCTTTAAGTTTTCCTTCCTGAAAATCATAAACCTTCATAGAAAATGAGTGACATTTAACTCTATGGAATTCCTACCAAACCTCAAAATATGATCTGTGTTGTCCGGTTATTAATAGTTACGGCTACATACGATCAGATACTAATGAATATATGAACAGATATCTCTATTTCGATTGTACCTGAAGGCGTTTTTTATGATTTTTGGTTATGTATTTCCACTCATATTCATGTTCACTCTGGTAATTAAACTCAGTACTCACTGCTTAAAATACTACTAAATGTAATTTCAATAGTATCTGTTATGACTTGATGGCTTGATGGAGGATGTTTCATATTTGTGTTCATGTGTAACAAGTCCCAGTAATAGTGTGGATAAAAGACATCGGTACAGGTATACATGAATGACTAATGTCAAATAGAATAAAATACCGTTTATTGATTCAGTCCCTATCCTCGACCTGGAATACAATCAAATAACATAGCTGATTCAATATACACTAAATATTATTAAATCAAGAAGAAAATTTCTGAAACGACTACTAATAAATTCTCAGCCTCGCAGCTGTTTTGTTAAAAACAATGATATGATTGTCTCCAAGGTACTGCACAGACACAATGTAGTATACGAACATATTTAAATAAGTTCAGCAAAAAAATCATAACAGTCTAAAATTGCTTAGTAATAGTCAACCTATAACCTTTCTTTCAATGCCAGCACGGATACACTTTTATAACTAAGTTGAGGATCAAGCAGTTTGATTGGCCAGAAATCGGTATATCTGTTTAAACGCTACTTAAATTATTGTATCTTCAGGTATGAAACGGTTTATATAAAAAAACTGAAAAAGCTATGAAAATCTTTAAGTGTTAAAATCTGCAATGGTAATATTTCAGCAACGCTTTTCTAATCGGCATAAAGTAGATGACTATTGAGCTAGATAACAGATGAAAAAGACTTATATGAATGTTTACAAGTTTTTAACATTCCGGACAGAATTACTCTGATGTACAGTAATTAAAAAATATAGGAAACAATATACTAAATTTGAGTTTTTTGTTGAACAATTAAGTAGGATTAAAAGTTGGGAACGTCATTTATCCAGTGAGTTAATTAATTTTTTACAAAAATGACTATTACAAAATAATTATTGAAGTGACCACAGTAAATTGATTACAAATTGATTTCATGGTTAACTTTCTGAAGTTACTTATTATTTAAATTTAATAAATAGTATATCACATGAATATTGTATTTCTCTGACCATTCAGTTTAATTTACACCACTCAAGAGATATTCAATAGCTCAATGTGTTGTCTCCGAGATCCATATTATGTACCAAGGAATAATAGAAAAATTTAATTGTAACCTAAATAATTATCAGATATAATGTGTGTAATTGTTAAGGTAAAATAACACATAAGTTCCTAATTTTTCAAAGTGCTTAATTGTGAAGCCAGAACTTGAAACATACATTGTGGTAATAAAAGCCACAAATACTTTTTCGCATGCTCAAAAACCTGTTCTGAGTCGCTTTTCCAAAATATTTATTAGCATGCAAAAGTCATTAACTATTAATCAAAAGCACGGCAGCCACGTGACTCAATAGTTTGAAACTAATTTAATAGTTTGTTTATAAGTTGATGATTGATCAGTATATATATATATAAACTTTGTCATGTCATTTGAATCATTTCAATACTAATTCCTTTGATCGTAACTTTTATTAACATGGTTATAAGGATCTGTATTTTCCCAATAATAATGTTCAGGACTGCAACTTGGCGTAAATCAAGAATCACTACTTATTGTCTATTACTATTAAATGTGTAATCTATATGATTGCTATAAATGAAAAACAAACTACCCCCAGTCAGTACTATTTCACATAATTATGAAAGTGTAACGGTGAAGTCATATGAAAATCTAATTCAAAATAATATTTTTTGCTTGTGTTTCTTACCATAAATCACACAGTTGGTCTTCTTCAAATTTTACTTGTAACAACAGATCACATTATTGGTGATTTAGTTTTCCTTAATAAAGATCATTTTCAGGTCATCCAGTATATAATCTAAAGGGGACATGATTTTGTGAAATTATTTTTATAAACCATATGACAAAGTTGAATTTCACCAACCATTGTATATAGTAGTTTGTTGAATCAAAAAGTACCCAATTTACCGTTACACTCCAATACAATATTCGTATACCTATAAATTTAAACTAAACATTATTTTTACCTAAAGCGCTTTCTTGATTAAAAAAATCAAAATTGACGAGTTTTAGAGCTCAAAATGTCTAACTCAAACATACTAAAGTCTTTAACAAAGACATCCGAACTTGAGCAGTCATACATTAGACGTTTTAAAGTCATTTAGCATAAACTATCAACAAAATTTTTCATGACGTTTCACCAAGGCTGCTTCTTTATAGAGTAATTAGTAATTGGTAGGACATCTAAATTCATACTATTTGAGTTCATAAGTTTTACTCATTCCATTTATAGGTAAATAGTCAGTTTTAAATGTTGACACAAATGTTGACCTCTTCACCTTAAATTTGACTGATCACGTTTACTAAATTTATTTGTATGTAAATTAAGTCTGCGATCTTTAAATCTTTCTTCATAAACGTATTTTCTAGTGTTGCCTCTTAAATTTTATGCAGATTTAAGTGTATTTCCATAAACGTTTATGACTGACTTTAGAAATTCAGCTACAGTTTTCCATAGAGACGTTTTGGGAATGTATGATATATCTGATGGATTATCTGTTTATACACAGGTAGTTAATTATTATTTGTAAAAAAATCCTCAGAGCATTCCAATATAAATATTTAGCTAAATTTTATATATATTACTCAAAATGTTATCCTAAATATGATTAATTACTTAATAAAAAATATTTGATTTATATGGCAAAATTTTCATTTTCATTTCGTGAATGTAATTCTATTAAACTATTATGTGTCTATCTAAATTATTTATTTAGTCGCAAACATTTTTTTGATTTCACACTTGTTGTTTTGTTTAAATTTGACTGAATTAAATTTGTTCTTTGAAAATGCTTTCACTTATAACATTGACAAAATATCAAACGTTTATCGCTTTATATAGCCGTGTGACTGGATTCAAAATCTTAAGCCGTTATGCACTTAACTGTTAGCTTAATCTTATTATTCTGAGCTTGAAATCTATTCGACAGTCAGTTTCGCATTTTCTTACAACTGAGAAGTATGATCTACAAAATGTAAAAGATACATTTATGTTCCATCACAAGTGTCTCTAAAGTGTTACTAACATGTGTCAGAAATACTTAGTGAGTAATGCTGAGGTTAGGAGCATGTCAGTTGTGAACTGTTACCTATTAGGGCGGTTATAACACGTATCACATTCAACACAGCATAACTTGTCTGATGATGAGGACCGATATATGAATAGAATGAGAAAGGGTAGGGGTGAGGAGATCAAGACATGAAGTCAATTCGTAAAGTTTATAAGTGTTGATTGAAGTTGCGTGAAAAAGTGTATGATGGTCCTATTCTGTATTTGGAGGCGTTCGAAAATATGGCTAAAACTTTTCATCAGTATAGTAGCGTCTACTCCGTATTTTCGTGAAAATGATTCCATTGTTTTATTCTCCAGCTTCATCCGTTCCTTTTTATATCTAACTTTTATTTCTGGCCAAATATATCAGTTGGTATCATTATTTCTTATGCTCTCATTTTTACCTCATCAATTTACTTTCTTGATCCGTTGTGAGATAGAGCTTTGGACAGAAATTTATGTTTGTCACGTGCTATATTTGCTATAACTGACCAACTTGGATATCATATAGTGGCATTTTGTTGGATTCTTTTCCATTCTGGCCAAAATCAAAATATTGATTTTTTTCATATTGCACAGTATTTTTATATGATATTCAGGTAATAAACACTTTGGAGATGCTGAATTCCATCACTTCAATATTTTGATTAAGAAGTCCTCATGTATATTTTTGCAAACGACCTTTTAAATAATTTGCTTTTTTCTGAACTAATTTGAAACATCTCTATATTCCGAAAAGTCTTAAGAGAATAGAAAGGAGAAAATTTCATACGACAAATGATAAATTGTGTTATGATAAGTTATGTCCTTTTTTGAAAACCACTTCCTTCAGCGTACTATATTTAAACTGTTTGTACTACCTACAATTTTTAAGTAGTAATAAATATTATGAGAAAAACATTAAGTTGTGAAGTTTTGTGTACTGGAAATTACTGAACGGTTTTTACCCCTAAGGATTTCTGAATATGGACCACTACTATCTTAAGTGAAAATTGCTTCGAATATTGTTTAAGATATAATCAGTATTGGGTGCATCGAAAATTTATTTATAACATTCCCTTCTTGAGAACTTGTTTCTTCCATTAACAGGTCATGATTAGCAAATTTATTATTGGAGTTATCGGTTCAACTAACTAAAAAACTGTGATCCGAAGCTTTTAATTCTTTGAAACGTCATTAAGCTAAATTAGTGCTAAGACGTGGCAAATACATTCTTTGTCAGATTTCTGGAAGACTTTATATACTTGATGTTGGAAAGTGAGGTCAGTCAAATATTTGAAGCTGGTTACATATTAAATAAATTTAAGTTTGGAAAGCCAGTTTTCAAGCTTTAGATATAAATTATCACATCTCCTGTCATTAATCTTGATTTGTCTCATATTATATCTCCATATGAATGCACATTGGCTATAAAATCCAGTATCAGTGTAAAGTTTGACTTTTGTCTGCCGTTCACATACATCTGTCCCAAAATATACATTTCACAGTCGATTTCGCCTCACCCTTCCACAAACTGTGTTTTTCTTCCAAAGCCTCATGACAGTACTTCTGTGACTTCACAGGGATTCGTATTTAGAAGTTCTAGGTCTTTTATTCAACACAGTATTCAATTTTCTAGGTTACTTCTTAACAATTTGTTTTTTCTATTTTATGTAAAAAAATTACTTGCTGTATTGTAGTTCAATCAGTTATCATTCATACATTCTTTTTTTCGTCTTTGAAACTTGAAATTTCATATATGAATAATAATTTATAACCATAATATATATATTTTTCTACAAAAAGCGTTGGCACAATCACGTAAAGCATCTGAAGTCTCTATCATTGAAGAATTATCACAAGGTCAAAAGCCACTACCTAAAGGCATTGGTAGATTATGTAAGCAAATAATTTAATAATAAATTGATTTATTAAAATAAACTTTGCATATTACCAACTTATCAAATAATAAAATAGCACTAAAATTTTCGTGAATTAACCATATGAATTTGTGAAATTTTACATATTTTTTTAATCTTCAATTTCCTTATCAAACTTTAAGGATTTGCCTAAACCATTTACTCTTTATAAGATTCATTTAATTTTATATTCACATAGGCATTTGTATAATATTGTCAAATATTAATATTATAAATTAAAATTATTACATTGCATATGTTTCATGTTTGTTATTTTGCTCAGTACAATTATCTATGTATAACATTATTTCAATATAAACTTTTGTTTTAATAACTTTAAACTGAACACAATCAAAATAAGGTTGTACTATTTTATTCATCTACGTGTTTAAATGAGTGGTTGACAGTTTGCAGAAATTTGTGTAATATATATATATATATATATATATATTTAATGGTTGAATTCATGAGTCAATTAAAGCTAGACCACCATGGGAAACATTGGATGGCCGTTTGGTATTAGTATGGAACTCCTCAGCAGTTCGTACCCACGACCCCCATCCCGCAGCTGCTTAACCTCTAGACCAATGAGCCAACATTCAACGGTGTTAATGTATGTAAATGAACATTTATTTGATTTATATCAACTGATTTTATTTTGTAGTTTAGTTAAAATAAAATTTTTAAAAATTTCATAAATTCTTATTTTGGATTTTATTTTAAATGGTTTTGACTTCTTTTATTAAAAAGGATTTTTTTTCTTAGACAACTACATCTATCCATTTTTTTGCATCTGTTATCATTAATACATTTGTTTATGCCAACATACTTTTAGAAAGTGTTATCTTTTATAAACTTTATCAATCAGATAAGTTAACTAAATATAATACACACTTTAGGTTGAGTTAATTTTTAATATTTGTTTAAGTAGTTTTTTTAATTTTAGATTACAGTTTAAAACCAATACGGTTTATTGGAGAAATGAGAATGTTTCTAATTCAATATTTTTTCTTTTACACACTTTACTGAATTCAAGTTTACTGTGTACTTTTAATTGAATCTATTCACTGATTTGGTGATAAACAACAGCACACAGAGGAACACTTTACTATTAATCGCGTATTGATTCTAGAATTTTTATTTCTGTTATTTGATTAAAACTAACTATTATGTATTATTACATTGGTGAATAGATTGAAACACTAATTTATTCTTATCCTTTTTTCTTTTTAAACTTTTCCTCATCAATTATGTGCAGCCGTATTCAAGGATACAGGTTTGTCAGTTATGCAAACTAAATACTGTTTATTTACGTATATTGATGAAATAAATCACGTTTGTTTAGTTTAGGGAAAAAAGTCGCTTAACTAACCTACTACGTAACCACGCGAATTCAAGCTTTGTTGGCAATACGTTTAAGATATTTATTCCAATCTGAGTAATTACTCACGTGGAAATTAGTAATATATAAAAGCATAGACATTCTTTATTCATTTTTGAGAAAAGATAACATTTTGGACATAATCGTTTCCTTTCATAGTGTAAAACGAATTCGCTGTTTTGCTGTTGATAAAAAGGAGATCAGTCAGTCTTCAGTCTCCAGTGATAAGGATAGTAGTCTGGTGGACCGGCGTTAATCCTGACAGTTTGCCTTCTAGTGATGGTCTAGCTTATCGAAAATGTTTACTGATGGGACTGATTCTACTTACTCGGGTAAGGCGCCCCAGTCATTGACTGGGACGAAACTCCACTTTAAGTTTATTAGATCGTGGTTTGTGAACCTTCTTGGTATGACCTTGGAGATTATTAGTGGTGGAGGGACCAAAATGATAAGACGTATCAACATCCAAATTGTAATTAAAAGTATAAAATGCCGATATAAGGTCACCTTGCGTCCTACGATACGACAGTCAGATAACTAAAGAATATTACATAAATGTTGTTTAAAGTTTGGTGAAGACATTTGACCGGTCTTAATTGTCACAAATTCTTTTAGCAAAATCTAAACTAGTATACAAGATTTTTGGTAATTCTAGAATTTTCACAATTTCGATCATGAAACTACTAGCTATACTACCACTGAAGATATAAAAGTACTGGACGGTCGTTCGTAGTTGGGCGCCATTAGGGATTATTGAATGTTTCCTAATTTTTAAAGATTTTCAAGCTTAGGTCCTTAATTTCTGGAAAATAACAACACATTTTGAGTAATTTCATTGATTTCCATATGAATGGAATCAAATAAATAACAACAGCTACAATACTGCCGTAATCACGCGTCATTTATCCAGCAAGTAATTCAGTGAATAAACGTTTGTGAGCATAAATAATCATCAGATAACATAAATTTAGTATATTAATGTGAAATTATTGTTCAGTATATATTAACTGGTCAAATTTGTACAAATCGGAGATATCTGCATATAAGCTCTACGATCATCTCAGTAACCTCAGTTTGCTATACCTTTCCACAAAGTATTTAATCAAACTGATCTCTAAATGTCAGTTAAGAAGCATTTTCGGGGCTGTAAATCAAGAGTAAATAACTCGTACCAAGAGTCATGATGAACTAAAAAATCTCTGTGACTAAGTTAGCGTTCTTGCTTCAAACACACAGGTAAAGCAGAATTTCCTGAGTGTGATATTACTTGATATCGCTCTCTGCTTTTATGCTTTAGAAATAAAATAGTAATATCCTGGCGGCTAAACGTTCCAATATTTTAAAATACCCACAGAATAGACCAGATATTGTGATCCTAAAGTCTGATAAAGGTTCTAATGCACTTGTTATGATTAAATGTGGCTACAAATATAGAACGTTATCCCTTCTAAGTGTAGAAAATAGGTTTCTGTTAGCTAGAGTACAGCTAAGGCTTTGCAGAGCGCCTCTTTAACAGAACTCATGAAATATGCACCGAATATGCTTTGAAATAAGACATGAAGCTGCTAATTAAAACACTGATACTAAAGAGTTTTTCGCTGAAGCTTATAAATCAGTATAAAAGTCAGTTAGCAGTTAGCAAAACTGCTCTCACCGACGCGTTGTAGATTCGACCTTTTACAGCCAGACTAACATCATGAAGGCGCCAAAGATGGCCCAGATTGGTATAAGCCGCTCTGGCTTTCACTATACGTGCATTGATCTCATCACTCACACCACCACCAGCACTTATGCAGCTACCCAGATACACGAACTTCTCGACTACTTCTATCTGCTCATCATCCAGAGTGAGTACAGGATTATAATCCTGCCAGTCTTGTAGAAGTACTCTGCACTTCGAAGGTGCAAAGCACATACCATACCTACGGACATTGATTGCCAACTGATTAAGTGCGGATCGCATGGCTTGGACATTCTCGCACAGTAAGAAAACATCCGCATACTCAAGGTCGAGAAGTCTTTCTCTAGGCAACAGATCCACACCACCATTACTTACATCCATCAGAGCTGTTTCCAGAATGTCATCGATGGCAAAGTTGAAGAGGAATGGTGAGATTGGGCAACTCTGCCTAACCCCACTGCTTGAATGGAATAATGGAGAAAGGTGGTTGTATGTCCTCACTTCACCTGAGGTGTTTTGTATAGGGCTTTTAGGATGTTAATAAACTTATCAGGCACACCCTTCTTCAATAGACAATCCCAGAGAACAGTTCTGTCCAACGAATCGAAGGCAACCCTCATGTCAAGAAACACTACGATTGTTGGCCTGTGATAAGTATGGCGGTGTTCTAACATTTGGCGGAGGGTGAATATATGATCAATACATCCTCGACTAGAACGAAACCCAGCCTGCTCCTCGCGAGTCGATCTTTCTCGGGTTTTGAACAACCTACGAAGTATGACGGAAGCCAATAGCTTGGACGCAATCGGAAGTAGACTTATCCTACGATAGTTGTTAAGGGAGCGACGTGAACCCTTTTTAAAGATAGGGACTCATTCCATGATGTTGGAACACTCTAGCTCTCAGACCTTTGTAAACAACTTCGTCAGTCCCTTAGTCAGAAAGTCACCACCATTTTTAAAAAGAGCCGGAGGTAAGTCATCTGGGCCCGGTGATTTGTAGCGCTTCAAGAGTTGGAGTTCCTCATATGATGGATCAGTCGTCAGTGGCCATGGAGGGCAGGACAGTCTGACCTATGTTGCCGGGGCAGAAAACCAGTTGAACTGTCACTCGGAAGACTATGCCCGTCGTCCAAGACGTCATCTTAACATATTTTTTCGTTCACACCAGACTTCTTGCTGCCAGTGGCTCGGATGAGTTGAAAGAGCTTCCGACAGTTACAAAATGCAACCGCTGCTTCCAAGTCATTGACACGCTCCGACCACCAAACTTCTCGGTCCTTACGCAAGTTTCGTCGAACTCACGTGAAACAAGCTTTTCAAAGCGACAGATGGAGAGTAAATTTGTAGTACTTCATTAGAGTCTTGAATATGGGTCTCGGTAGACAACAAACATCGATATTAGGACTTTCGAAAGACAGCCAACCCTATGTGTTGTCTGATCCTCATTAGTGTGCGAACGTTGAAGCAGGCCAGTTTCAGTGATATAAATGGTTTCAGAAAGACTTTTAGTATTCGTAGTCGGTGGTAGCATTCAACTTTCGACCGGTCAGTAACTCGAGATCGTTTAGATTGAACAGAGTTTCCACCTTAGGTGAGCTTCTGTATAAGTTGAAAAATAAGGATGCACAAGGTGAGAATAAATTATAGTAGTGCATAAAAAAGGAAAAAGAAAAATGAATGTGAATTGTCTGAGTTTTAATTGAGGCGAGAATATTATTTTCAGTAATTATCTTCATTTCATTTTATTTGTGTGTGGACTGTGATACTACCCAGGTGCCCAGATCGAAGCAGATGGTTTTCTTAAGGGGCCTCAACCGGGGCCTTTGACCAAATGGTATAGTCCACAAGGCAGTGGAGCAAAATAAAGAGATGCAATCTCATGGTTGCTGGTGGCCAACAATAGGCCTTTTGCTCCCTTAGGATCCTGTATCCCATATGCACCATTGGTTTGGAATGAGGGTATCCCAACTCCCCTAGGTGGATCCTCCGTGTCCACCAATCTGTGTAAAGCACCGGACATTAGCTTTTCGTCCTATCAATTTCGTAAACAACACCCCTTCCTCGAGAAGGTAGTGAGTAAGACTTCCCTAGTAGTTGTTATATGCACGTGGCCATTTGAGAGCATTTCGAGAGGGAGAGTTGTCTTTCCCTACTCTCGGTCGTACATATATAAATAAACACATCTCCCCTTTGATTTGAATAATTGGACATAAAAATGATCAAATTTGTATTTTGATTTGTTCGTCTATACCAATTAAAATGTTCATTTATTTTAATTATTTATTCTCTGAAAAAACAATTTAATCTAAGTTGTGTAACGTTAGAAATTCAATTTTCTACTCATTGGAATATAAAAAATTTATTACTTTTCTTATGATAAATAACGTACTTCATGTTCTGGTTATTTGAGTACATCAAGTCAAACTTTGGTAATGATACTTATAAACAGTTTTTTTATTATACAGAATTATAATTTTACTTGATTTTTTAATAATCCTTAGGTATTTTGTTTTCTTAAGACTTAATATAACTTGTAAACATTATTTTAAACGTATCTAAACAATATTAGATGTTAACTGTTAACAGAAAACTTATTGGCTGATTTGCTTAGCAAAAAAACAATAATTTACTCCAACAGTATGAATGATTATATTAGCTACACAGATTATTTTTAGTTAATCAAATGCTTTATACCACGACTTGCATGGGTATAAAACGTTTTTACAAAAGGAAACGTACTATAAAGCAGATTAAATGTGAGGTTAACAATTGGATGGAATATATTATTTTTTTTCGTAATTTAACCTTGCCTCTCAATTATGTGTGAAGATGATAAGACAATATTCCGGAATAAATCAACAAATAAACAGCTCTATATTATATTTATTTACGTTTTAGAAGAATTTTTACTATTCACTTATCAGGTATTTTATATTACAGCACTGTCATCAGAAAAAAGGAGATATTCAGTACAGAATGCATCCGGATCTGGAGGTCAGTTTATTCCACTTGTTAATCTGTTCTTTTTTCCATTGATTCTCTATCTTAAAAGTTCGATTACTCACTAAACGGTATATTTTAAAATCTTTGCTACTCTGGTCAATCAGTAAATGAATCATCAAACCAATGATAAGAGAACCGTGGGCTCAGTGGAGCATATCTTCGAAATTAAACATTTCCTTTAGACAATATAAACAAGTTTCTCACTATATATTAATCTGTAGGTCGGTTATTTCTTGTTATATTTGAATCTTTTTGTTATACTGTTAATTAGTTCAGATATATAAGTAAAAGCACCATAGTTACTGGTTTTAGTTAGTTTGATCAAATAGAAGATGTCTGGATCACAACATTACTAATTAGTGATTCTTGGTGTCGATTTGTTGATTTTCCTTGCTAACATAATATCAAAAATTGAGATTTGGGGCACATTGAAACAAAAGAAATTATATATTTCAAGAAAGAGCAGATTTTACATAAACTGAAATTCTATTATAGTTTACTTATCAAGTAACATTCAAATAACTTTACGTAGAATATATATATATATATATATATATATACTCTAAAATTAAAAGAACTGTATGAATCAGTAAACGTGATGAGTTAACTCCCTATTATGTTTAATTTCAACTAAACGGCCATGAATATCATAATAATCTAGTTATATTATCAGTTTTTCTAGTTGAATTTTATTTTATTAAAATAACAACAACATTTCGCCGAAAAGAGCACTCTTCGCAGAACTAATCTTTCTTACTTTATAAAAAAATTTAAGAAATTAGCTGTCGATTTAGATAATACATCTGCCTAAAAAATGTTTGGTTTTTTTATTTTATTATTTAAATCAGCCCTTCCTCCAAGAAACAGTCCACGTGTAACACCATATGTAAATACACCGGTTACATCAGCTGGACGTAAGTAATTTCACTTTCCATTCTTTTGTTTCTATCATTTGTTTATCAAAGATTCATTAAATCTAGTTTATTATACATATATTCATAATCGCTAATCATAAGTTAGTGGTGTTTAGTTTCAAGACAATAAGGATTAATTTTAGTGGGTCATTGTTCTAAAGTAACTAGCGACTCAAGAAAAAATCAATAGAGGTTTTGGTTGCTTGGATGGGACTAAACCATTCAGTTTATATATTTGAAAGATTTTAAAGGCAATCATAATTCAATTACTTTTAAACTCAATAAAATTCGTGGTACCTTCGGAAATTTTTAATTTGTTCCACTCGTACACATTGTAATTGAGCAACTTAGTTTATCTGAAATTAACTTATACACTGTGAAAACTGTAGTGTTCGTAGTTTCGTTAAACGTTCATCCTGACATCCGTTATTACGGGAACCCCATGGGAGTGAATTCAGAAGGCGACAGGAAGCTGCAACTACAACTTATTAACTGGTAGTGCGGACCACAGAATTACAGACACACCAGGCGGATTCGAAGCGGAAAAGCTAATGAATCGTTGCAAGCGAATTTAGAGGCAATTTTATTGTCACTGTGGTGTGTGCTACTTATGTAGACATAAGTAGTATATGACGTGAGTTACGAACGTAATGTCTGGCAGCAGAAGATGGAGGAAGATCAAAAAAAAGAGAGGAAACACAGTGGAATTTGTATGGAAACTGATGAACTATGAATGGACAGACAATCGATTGATGTTTGCAACAGAAACAGTCAAGTTTGATATGATGGATTGTTATTTTGTAAATTAGTGATTCACCATATGGTTGTTAGATTTTACTAACTAGTTCTGGAATTTGTTACAAATTATATAAGATTGTCCCCATTCGTGTTCTTGTTCCCTACAACACAACAAATAGTGGCACGGCTATTTAAAGTACAGGTTGTTCTTATAATACGGGCGCATATATGTGAGAACTCCATCTATAGCTCTTCCACGGCTACTGCCGGGCCCAAGTCCGAGTCAAGAAGGAGGGTTGAGCGTGTAGTCGGTAAACTCATCCCATAAAGAAGAACCTTGTTAAAAATCACTAACTAGAGCAAACAATTCAAACCATCTGAACTCTGTTCTCCAACTTCCAGGAAGAATTGTAACGCCTCATGATGAAAGCAGAGATTCTTACGAATTCACGAATCCGACTCTCATTCCAACAACCAGAACAACAATTTCCATAGGTACATAGAACGTCCGGAGAGCAAAGGTTAGGTACAGTTGAGATGCTGCTGTATCCCGGTCATGAAGATGAAAACGTTCCATACACTCAGGGAGTTGTTCTGATACCGCTCAAAGAAGCACGAATTGCACTTATGTGATGGGAATCTCATGGATCCAGGATCATCAAAGCATCCTACAGAACAAAGTAGGAGGAAATAACAATGAATGTTTTCCAATGTTTTGCACCCACCAATTATAGCAATGACAACGATGAAGATTAATTCTACGAGAAGCTGCAGTCAATCATAGCGAAGTGCCCATGAAAGGATCTCACCGTTCTGATGCGAGACCTAGACACCGAAATCGGAGTGGACGACGACGGTTATGAAGATATGGTGCGACGACATGGATAAGGCAAAAGGAACGAGAATGGCGAGAGATTCGCAAATCCATGTGTATTCAACAAATTGGTTGCAGGTAGCAGAATATTCCCACAAAAATGCATGCACAAAACTACATGGGTCTCACCGAACCACACCACGGAGAACCATATTGATCATATTTGTATCAATGAAAAATTCAGAAGGACAATGGAAGGTATGAGAATGAGGAGAGAAGCTGACATAGCTAACACGAAATTGAGGCTAAAGAAGCATTGTGCAACTGAAGAAACAGCACTATAAAGTTTCGATACAGACTTCCTACGACATACTGACAAACTCAACCAATGCATCATAGTTCTCAACAACAGGTTCCAGGCATAAGAAGAGCTAGTGAAAGAAGCAGCAGAATACTATGGAGTGTGACTGGTAAGAGATCAAATAAGCACTAGCTTCAACGTGTCAGGAGGTTACGGGCCGTAAGAAGCACCATCATGAAGAATGGGTCTCTATGGAAACCCTAGGCAGGATTCAAGAAAGAAAGGAGAATAAGAACAGAACAAGTCAAGGCATAATCTGAATACACTGAAACAAACAAACAAGTGAAGAACAGTATTAGATCCGACAAGCAGAGACACGTAAAAGAATTGGCGACGACGTCAGAAAAAGCCACAAGAGAATGGAATTTGGAACAAGTATACGATACAACGAAGAAACTAGCAGGGGGATATAGTAAACCAGAGAGACCGGACAAGGACAAAGAAGGAAAAAACATCACAGAGATTCAAGAACAGAGGAACAGATGGGTGTAATAATTCGAGGAACTGTTGAATAGGCCCGCTCAATTGAAGCCGTTGGACATCGAAGCGACACCTACAGATATTGCTCTAGATGTCACTCCACCAAAGATCAAGGGAGTCAGGATGGCTATCAAGCCGAGTTTCTCCATCGGCTTGCATGCAACTGGACTATTTGAACTTCGCAGTCCATCTAACACTTCTAACCCTTGCACATCAACAAATAATGTTCAGGACAACCAGTGTAGCAGCAGCAGCCTCTGCAGCAGTAGACATTGACATACAGTCAGCCAGTCAGTAGCAACGTGGAACTTCGTACGTACGTACATCTGTTCGAGTTGCCATACCACATTAGCACAGAGATTCAGTTGTCGATTCAAATCCTATAATGGTAGAGGTAGTGAAAGTATAAGTAGTAATAGGGAACATTGAGGTTTGATGATGTTATTCAAGGAGCATAATTCAGTGGAATAGATTTGGAAAGAAAATTAAGGACATGAAGAATTCAGAAGGTTAGAGTTTGGGAGAACACAAAGAGTGGATGCACCTGAGCTATTGCAAAGTATTTTGAGTCATGTCATTCAGAGTGTCTAGCCATCGGTTGCTATTGTCTCGCGGATCCCAACCAGGTAGTCTACACCTACCAACATGGCTCAGTCCGATTGTCAGTGACTTCATGGATTTGTGTCATGTTTTGGTCTGGCCGCTCCTAGCTTTCTTCCAACCTACTTCTACACCATAAAACATCGCACGTCGGGGCAGTCGGTGGTTGGGCATACGTAAAACATGTCCCAGCCATCTCAACTGATTAAGTTTCACTACTTCCTCAAATGATTTGCCATCCTTACCTAGTACCCGTTTCATAACAACTGCATTACTTGCTCGGTGGTCCCAGTGTGGTGTGTGCTACTTATGTAGACATAAGTAGTATATGACGTGAGCACTGAACAGAATGTCTGGCGGCAGAGAGATAAGAAGATTGAACAATAAAGAATGAAGACAGAATGCAATTTGTATGAAAATTCAAGAACAAGGGGATTCTGAGTGATTTGAGACAATTGATGAACAATGTGCAAATTAACGATTCAATATATGGTTGTTTGATTTTACTAACTAGCTCTGTAATTTGTTGTTAAATACATTGGATTGTCCTCACTGGTGTTTTATTTCACTACACCAGGATATACGAGCAATGGTCAAATACTAGTAACCTACGAATATCCTCCACTCTCACCGGTCATGTAGGACGGAACGAACTGCTGTGCAGTAAGCACGTCCTTTGTTTGATAGACAGATATCTCACCTACGCCACAAATGACGCAAGTTGGCAAAAGCTAGTCTAGCCTTCTGTATCTGTGCTGAGATTTCGTTACACACCAGATCACAAGGGCTGATGAGACTTCCATGTAAGTGAAGCGGTCGACACGCTCAACTACTTCATTCCCTATCATTAGTTCAGGTGTTGTTGCGACTCAATCCTGAAGCAAAATTTTGCATTTCGAGGGAGAAAATCGCATGCCGAACATGCCTGCATTGTTGCTTACAGTGGTCAGCAGACTCTGCATTTTGTCAGCGTCTTCACCAAATCGAACTATGTCATCGGCATATTCTAAGTCAACAAGTGGATCTCCCGGTAGAAGTTCAACTCCTGGAAATTTAGATGAGGAAAGTGTTATCTCTAAAAGGACGTCAACGACAAAGTTAAACAAGAATGGAGAGAGTGGACTGTCCTGACGAACACCACTTGAGGTAATCAGTTCTGAAGACATTTCGCCATAAGCTCTCACTCGACCAGTTGTGTTCGAGTAGAGAGCCTTTATAGGGTTAATGTACTTCTTTGGTACTCCTTTCAGTGACAAACATTGCCATAGAACCTCACGGTCAACAGAATCAAATGCCGCCTTAAGGTCGAGAAATACTACGATTATGGGGCGTCTGAATATGTGTCTATGTTCTAGGATCTGACGTAGTGTGAATATCTGATCTATACAACCACGTTCATGTCAAAAACCAGCCTGGTTTTCTTTAGTCTGCTCTTCACGAGCTTTGGTTAGACGTCGAAGTATTATTGAAGCTAATATTTTAGACACTATATAAGTCAAACTGATTTCTCTGTGATTGTCACAAGAGGACTTTTGTTCTTTTTAGACTGGCACAATCAGTGATTGAGACCAGTCAGATGGAATTAGGTCCAGTTCCCAGATTCTACCTAAGACCTCAGTCATTCTCGCTGTTAATGCTGGACCGCCGTCCTTAAAAATCTCAGAAACAGACCTTTCAGGGCCTGCTGCTCTACCACGCTTCAAATTTCCTATAGCTTTTTCAACTTCGTAAAGACTCGGAGGACTTACATTTACTTGCCATTCTGGTAGATTGGAGATCGTGGGAAACCGAAGTGTGGCTGAAGGCCAGTTGAACTGATCCCTAAAGTGTTCTGCCCATCGATCCAATCTCCTGGATTGAGAATGAATAATATGTCCATCTTTCTCTGAGATTGTTTCGCTAACAGTTGGGTTCCTAATACCGGTTTCCTTAACAAGTCTGAACAGTTGTCTGCTGTTATCCATTGCCGCTGCCTTTTCCATCTCTCTTGCTTTCGCTACCCACCACTGTTCACAATCATTGAGTAAGCTTCTAGTCAGATTACACTTAAGCTGACTCCGCTCTTCGTTATGTTCAGAGCTAGATGGAATGAGTTTACGAGCATCTATCAGTGAGGTAGACGCTGCTGAGATCCAGTGTTTCTCCCTAACCTTATGGTTTACCGTACTTGCTGACATCACTGCTGTTTCTACAGCTTTTCGGATGTCATTCCATGCTGCCTCGGGGTGGGTATCACTTACATGGCTGCCTAACTGTTTTTCTAGATGTTCCTGAAATATACTCTTAGCTTGACTATCATTAAGTAGGACCCTAAGGGGTTTCCTTACAGCATGTTTCCTACGTCCAGTAAGGAGTAGACAAATACGCGCTCGCACTAGAGCATGATCTGAGTCTAAGCATGTGTTCCAGAATGAGCGACAGTCTTCTATCGAGCCCCTCCATCGGTGGCTGATAGCGATGTGATCTATTTGGGTCCAGCGTTGAGACGAATTAGGGGGTCGCCATGTCAAAAGATGTTTTTCCTTATGCTTAAAGTTAGTGTTTGCAAGAAACAGGCGGTTATCTGAGCATAGCTGCAACAGACGGTCGCCGTTATCTGTTCTTTGAGCCGCGACATCATAAGATCCACCCAGGTGTCTTTCCTTTTCGCTTAGTTTACCAGCCACTATTACTACATCAGAGCGCCTAGCTTTTCGGAGAAGGTCGGAAAGCTTTCTGTAAAACTCATCTTTTACATTATCTGAGCTGCAGTTAGTGGGAGAGTAGGCAGAGACGACGAAGAGGCAACGACGAGTGTCCCTATCTTTCCGAGTCCTTACTGTTCCGTTTAGTCGGACAGCACACAAACGACTGTCTACTGGAATTCAGTCTAAGAGAGATAGTTCTGCCCTAGGACTCAATGCTATACCTAAGCCAGCGAGGCCACGGGAAGCAGCATCAGGGCTTCCAGATACACGAAGCGTAAATCGAGTTGGTTCGTTACTTTGGCATGGTGAGGTCAAATGAATGACACTACTCGGATCTAGTGTGCGCGATTCGGAAACGCAGCACACATCGATGGAGTGAGATTCTAAAGTCCTAGCTAAGGAATCCTGTTATCCTATTTGGCACAGTGTTCGGACTTTTAAAGCTTTAACGTGTAGTTTGTAGCGTGGTTTCAGGAGACCAGGAAAAGCTCTGGAATAGGTGGAATCTTTCACGTACCTGTAAAGCATCATCGATGAGCAAGAAGGATCTCATGCAGACGTAAAGGTGAGGATTGATAAAGCATGGATAGCATTCCTTAACTTGAAGAACATATGGAACTGAAAACGACTGTCTGTCAACCAATATCAAGTCAGAATCTTTAATACGAACGTCAGGATAGTTCTACTGTACAGAACTGAAACTTGGAGAACTACCACAACCATCATCAAAATTGCACAAGTATTTCTAAACAATTGTTTATGCAAGATACTAAATGTCCTTTGGTCGAATACGATCAGCAACACCTTGCTGTGGGAGAGAACAAACCAACTTCCAGCTGATGTGGAAAAGACGTTGGAAGTGGATAGGACGCAAATTTAGAAAATCATCAAACTGCATCACGAGGCAAGCCTTAACTTGGAATCCTGAAGAAAAAAAGAAAAGGGAAAGGCCAAAAGCACACCGCGTTTGGAATTGGAAGCAGACATGAAGAGGATGATTAGCGTCTGGAAATAATTGCTTAGGAACGAGTTTATTGGAGAATGCTGGTGAGTTGCCTATGCTCCTCCACGAAGGATAACAGGCGTAAGTAAGTATATTTATATGACGGATGGGGAATTATACATCGAGATATATTTAAGTGATCAAGATTTGGGTCAGACACATATACGTAGGCTGTAGTAAACAAAGAACTGAGCAATTAACTTTGAATATTGATGTATATATATTTAAAGATTTGTGGTGACACTTGATTGGCCACCAAACAGTAATCAATATTATGCTGTTTAATCTTTGGTGATGATCAGTAGAAATCGACTAGATGTCTATCAATAGTTTAGCGAAAAGCACCAAAGTATTATAGTAGTAAGAATAATTAACATGAAAACAATTTATTCTGTGTTTTTATTATTTGTTGTTTGTATTCACACATTGCTTAGTATTTGACCTGAAAGAATTTTTCATAAGAATCATTTGTAATCTCCCTTTTTTGTGTGTAATTTAATTGTGTTTTATAACATAGTCTCTAAATTCTATTGACGGTGATCCATTTTCTTGAAAATATACCAACTGTTTAGTAAACACTGGCTAATAAAACTCTTGTAAAACATAAGCAGATTTAAAAAAGTTATGTAAAGCATAAAAAATTATTTCAAAATACTGGCATCCATAATTTTTAAATTGTCACCATTTAGATAACCTTAATAGTATCTTTCATTACACAACATTAGCAAAACCTCCCAGAGGTGTTCATTTCTACAGCTTACTGACAACAGTACATAGTTTGCTAGATAAAACTTGTGCAACACTGAAAATCAATGTAAAAACACTAATTATCATTTGATGTTTTATATGCTTCACTACAACTGAGGGTAAACAAAAATCCAAACTTTCAATTGCTTTATTCAAAATGGAAACAGATTATTGTAAATAAGTGATAATTTTATAAATAAGAAGTCTACAGCCTTCTAAGAATTATTTCCCAGTAGTTAACATATAACTATTAGTAGTTTTAAACTACAAAATGTAAACCAATATATGTTAAAATGTTAATTGGTTATTCAGTTTTATTTTCATTATTTTTAACTAAATCATCATCAGCAGGAAAATACAAATACTATGAGATCTATGTTTTGGCCCATCATTATTTTTAGCACATTATAGATTATAACTCTTGATATTTCTGTGGTCTGATAGTGTAATATTTTAGTGAACTTATTGTTAAACAGACTCGACACACATGGTTCAAATAATAGTAGATCTATGCAATGCATAGATGTGAACATTTAGATGTTTTCAGTCAAATATGATTTGTAAGTAACCGCAAGAATTTTCAAAAACATGCACATTCATAATTTATCTTTGGAACAAAGTATCAAGTTATCTTTAAAAGTGTTCATTAATGACTCAAAAATTTGTAGCCTAAAAAATCATTTTTCTCTGGGCTTACTTCATAATTTACGCTTGTTGTGAAAAAGGCATTTCAAAATGATATAATTTCAATAAAGCTGAGTGATTAAAAAAATTAAGTATTTAATCTTAAGAATATATATATAAACACTTATAACAATGGTTTTTTTCTAAAATAAAACTATATACTTGTTTATAATTCTATCTTGTTCAATATTTATTTGTGATTAGATTTAAGCAAAATCACTGAGGTTGTTTATTTACATTTGATTAACAGTTAATTATTTTTCGTTTATGTATCACAGCAATACCTGTATCATCAACAATTCCAAGAGCATCGATCGCATGTAGTAAGTTTACACATTTGTTTACTGCTCCTAATCTCTGTTGTATAATTACATCATATATTTTACAAACTAGAATTCTACATTACAAATTATTTCATTTTTACCGATTCATTTATTTTATATTCATAAATGACATAGACCTGATATATATATATATATATATATATATATATATATATATATATATATATATATATATATATATATACAACACCATATCATCACAGAGGGATGAACTTATGAAAATAAATGTCAGAATAATAAAAATAATAACCGTATCAATGTTAGTAAAGAAAATTAAGCATGGACAATATTATTTTAGAAAAAAGAATGAAGTCACGTAATAAGAAATTAAGGACATTTCTAAAACTGAAGATCTAAGGGAGAATGAATGAACCTACAAAGTTATTATCCCATTAAAATAATTTGACCTGTTAATTTAGTAATAAACACATTAATTTACAAATTTAAAGGACATTTAACAATCAATGTAAATGGACAATAAAAATTTATTTCATTTTATCATCTGATTGTTTACAGAGTCACTTTAAATGTAACTAATTATGAATAGTAATATGATTGATTTAATAATATTCACTGTGTGATCTAATCAAAAATTTCATGCAACAATTACATCAAATCTTTAGATGTTATACTTTCAAAATGAATGCAATTTATATATTTTAAAAGTAAAACTATTGAAATTACTACAATCTCCACAAAACCCCTTCTGATACTAATCAACATATGCTCGCTAGTGACTGGCTTCAAGATGTATATCCTGGAGTTCAAATGAGAAGCAGTGACCAATGGTGTTCAACCGGGTCTGTTGTGAGATAGTAACGCACTGATAACAATGGTGGATGTGTCGCTCAATTTTGTGAATTAGTTGAAGTTAGACAATAACACCGTTGAATGCCGGCTCAGTGGTCTAAAGGTTAAGCGTTCACGTGCTAGACTGACAAGTCCTAGGTTCGAATCCCGTGAGGCGAGATCGTAGACACGCACTGCTAAAAAGTACCACATTAGGGCGGAACGGTCGTGTAGTGCATCCAGGTTTTCCATGGTGGTCTAGCTTCAATTGACGCATGATCTCATTTATTGAAATTAAACAATTAATTGACAAATGTTTTATAATCAAACGATATCAAAGTATTTAAGGATAATTAAATTGGTATCACAAGAAGTTTTGTGCATATTATAGTGATCTTAATAGTTGTGATCATGAGTCAATTTAAGCTAGACCCCCATAGAAAACCTGAAAGCACTGGACGGCTGTTTCGTTCTACTGTGGGACTCTTCAGCAGTGCTCATCCATGATCCCAGGACCTATCATTCTTGCGCGCAAGCGTTTAACCTCTAGACAATTACGAGCATATAAACATTTTTAAAATTGACTTAATCTGCCCCAAATGTTTTAAAATAAAAATAATTATCAAATATACAGGATTAATGTTTATCATTTCATACCAAATGGTATTTTTTTTACTAATCGTATTTTAAACTAAAAAACAACACATCTAATTGCTAACTAACAAAATAATGGTATAACAAACATATCTATTTATATTTCATCTCTGTTGAAATAGTAATTGCTTATATTCACATGAATATATATAATGTTCAATATATCTTTAATCAATATATGGAAAGTAAAGAGCTACCATAAAAATAACTGCAGATTTCCTTTTCACTTTGGTATTCAAAAATGTTTTATACTCATCAAATGTTTTTATGTCCTCCTTTACTGACCAACTAATTTGCATTTTATTTATTCAATTTTTTTCAATGAATTTTCTTTTCATTTGCAAAATTAAGAAGTCTAGTTTTTCACTTCATTTTTTCCATATTGTAAAACAAAAATATTGTAATTAAAACATTTGAATCCCTTCAAAAAGCATTTGACTTGTAGACTATGCCAATACTTGGCGAACGTACAATGACAGAAGCATCTTGAAAAGTTCTTTAACAGGTAAACCATAATATGTATATATGTAAATGTATATCAAAAATGGATTATTACAATAAGTAAGCACACGATGTAATTTCGAATGAATGTAATTAAAAAATCAATCAAATTACTAATTAAAATTTATATGTTAACCAAGTCCCAAGGTAAGAATTGTATTTAACCGGAAGCAAATGGATGCTGATTTATGTTCTAGTAACATTTCATGTTTTTTTTGCAAATCCACCAATTATGTAATCAGTATATTTTAGAAAGGGATTATAAGTGAAATCCCATTTAGTGAATAACTTATTCTACCTAAGTTTAATCTGCATAATGGTTTTGTCACTTAATGCATTGACTTTTAAGGTTGAACACATCGATTTAAATACTTTTATGCCCTCTATTAATCTAAGCAATTTTATTATTGGCAGTGAACGTAGAGAGATTCTCTTTCTCTTTGACGATTTCATCTAAAGTCTTCAACCACAAATTATGACTAATGTGCAGGAGTTAGTCAAGAAGTTTTCATTTCATTATAGTTGAAAGGCACTTCAGCATTATTAAATTTACTTTTATAATGTAGCAGAAGCTTGGATGGATTTTTTAAAAATCTTTATTCATTTAAAGTTACCAATAAAATATAAATCATAAATGTATAATGATCTTAAACGGTTAAAGTTTAATTAATGAAACCATTGAAGAAAAGTGTATAAGTACAGATTTTTCGGTCATCATACATAAATTTACTTAAAATTAAGCTTTTAAAATTGTAGAAAGTTAAAAAATACTTTATTTCCGTCAAATTATTTACATTGTTTGTGTTCATGTTCTCAATAAAATCAATCTAGTAAGTGATTCAAGCTATAAAGTAGATTATACAAATGAAAAATATAGAATAGAATCACAAATCTAAGTCGAATAATGAAAATTTAACAATTATTTCCATTAGTAACTAACTTAATAATTATGTATATAGAAAATATATCAGACTTTTGTGTGTGATACACTATCATTAGTCTGATTTTATGACATACTATTGTAGAAACAATAATAATTTAATAATAATTTATTAATAAAAATCAGTGTGTGCAATATTAAAATTACTAACAAAATAGTGTTGTGAAGAAACAGTCTCGTTTTGAACAGAACACATCAATTGAACTAACAGTTTGGTTTGTCTAATAATTGATTTTCTCTCAGTCGCTCACACTCACATACAAATAGGCATACACTTTCACTTTTGACTTGATTGGTGACTAGTAGGATTATGTTTTTAATTATTTTAAAACGTTAAAATATGACTTTGGTAGTATAAATAAATTAAAAATCATTTATGCATTATGAAAAATATTTATAAATACCTTGGGTCAGACTTGTGTAACCATGATTAAATTGGATAGCTTTTCCGGAAGTTTCGTTTGAATTGAAGGCTTTTTTTATTAAAAACCGATTTCAGAGAGGTCTACCAAAACCAAAAAGCTTATTAATAAACGTTTGACTATTGATAACTTTCTTTGAGATGGATTCCTCAAGGTTTTCAAAAGAAGTCATGACCTATCAAATCCTACAACTCTAATGTAGCCCATTGATGATGAAAGACGTTTGCACTGAATCAAAATGACCACGATAAATAAATCCTGATAGAGTTACTTTACAATCCCATTTTTTATGCGAGACTTGAATGCTTTATATTTGACTTTGTGTTAGCTTGTGATAGGAAACTAAGGAAAATCAACTTGCTAGTATGTATTAGTTGTTTACTGCCTCCCTGCTATATACATATATATTCACAGAATGTAGTTATACTTTCCTCTTTGTTAACCAATTATTTTGAAGTAGGTGTAACTTTTCTTCAAAGGATGTAGAGGAAATCAATCTAACCATTAATTTAGGCGTTGTGGAGATTGTCAAGTTTTTGATTGAGATCATGAACCAATTGATGTTAGACCACCATTGGAAACCTGGAAGCACTGAACGGCGAGCGGGATCGTGGATGCGCACTGCTGAGGAGTTCCACAATAGGACGAAACGGCCGTCCAGTGCTTCCAGGTTTCCAATGGTGGTCTAACATCAATTGGTCCATGATCTCAATTAAAAAGAAATCAATCTAACTTTGACTCAACTAGCTTTAAAAATACAAAATGTGTAAAAGCAATGTTTATGAAAACTGAACCTTATAATAACCATCAGTAAGATGTTTTTCTCATTTTTAATATCAACAATTAAGCATGATGTTGTCTGTTGTTGAAATATCAAATCTGATAATTTGTCATATGTACTGTAATTCACTACCAACAAGAATTCTTAAAGTTTTACAATTCAACGAACACCCTGACTAAAACAGTACTAGTCAAAATAAAGTTGTCAGTTTCTTTTTTAGTTTACAGATTGTCATCAAATATTTAAAATTGTAATGTTAAAAACTTACTAAACGGTATCATTTTTGAACATTTTAAACATTTTGTCGGTATTTTTAATCTGTAAAACCACAATTCCCAGAATGAATAAACACTTAATGGAGCATATTTTGGAGAATTTTAGTGATCTAAAACAGGTTTGATTAACTAACAATGTTTCTACATCTTTAACCAGTTCGTTTTATTTTTTGTATATTTGGTTTACGGCAGAATGATAACTAACTTATTAAAGTACTTTACTCCTAGTCAATAACTCTAGAGTTATGTACCTTATCCCATTTAAATCGATCCATTTACTTGTTTTAATTTACTACCATTTATGCAAAGGTAAATTACAAGAACCTACATCTAATTACTGAATTACGTTAATGTTGTTTAATACTCAGCACAATTTTTGAAGATTTCAAATGGCAAGGAATATTTTTTCTCACTTATACTCATCAGCTTCGTCAAGTATTAAAAACAAATTACTATGTCATCCAAATAAACTGCTTCATTTAGATGAGTTATTTTGAAGTAGGTGTTACTTTTCTTCAAAGGATGTAGAGGAAATTAATCTAACTTTGACTCAATTAGCTTTAAAAATACAAAATGTGTAAAAGTAATGTTACTTCATTTACTTCATTTAAAGTAAAATGAAAATCAGTAAAAGAAACACGTTTCATTATTCGGGGAATAACTTTTGCAATTCATGTAAATCGTATTACTAGTTATTTGCTTCTAACTTTGAGTGGTAACTTCCTGTCATTCACATTTAATCCATTGAGTACTGTTAACACTTGATGTTTTAACAATACCATTTTGGTGAACTGTCAGATATGTATATTTATCTCGTTCACTTAACTAGTTACATTTTCCGATTTTGTTTTGATTAAATCACTGGGCTTTTCATGTTCATTTTAACATATATTCACATAGGCTTTAAAAATTATTCTGTTATGAATTAATTTGTCGATATTATTTACTTGAGTTACTCCCAGTGCTTTTGAATAGTGCAATTTTCGACAAATAAACAAGCATTACACTTATCACTCTCTATTAACTACACAAAGCCAAGATTGCTCAAAAAAATTACCATTGTGTATTAGTTTAAGAAACATCTTTTCCAAATCCATATGACAATAAATGAAGATGTTAAATTCTTGAAGATGCAGAAATTGAAAACGATTTCTAACTAATAAAGAGTTTCATTTCTATAATTTAACTGTATATTAAAAAAATCATTTTAATGAGAAAAAATTAAGTTATACAACATAGTATACCTATACTTTTGTATTGTTTTTATAGTCCCAATGAGTGTTCAGGCTCAAATTCAACAAAGCCAAGCAATTAAATCTGAACAACCTCCTATTGCAAAACGTAAGTAGTTTTGTTAAACATTCAAAATTTAACGACATGTAATTTAAACTAATTGCTTCTGTTTGTTGTAATGATTCATACTCTACTGTTATTGGTATTGAGAGTTAGATCTGTAAACTCTGTATTAGTATATGCGGTGCTCGAATGAATAGCTCAAATAATTACTGATAGTTATAAGGTTATTATAGCTTACGTTTAAAGCACATGTTTTACATTCCATGGTCAACCACTATCCAAAATTATTTACTGTGATTCTTTTTATGTTAAATTTACGTTGTTTGACTGTTTATCATGTGTTAATCAATATTAAATGGAGATCCTCATCCTATTAAGTTTGATATGCAAAACCAATTTGTATTATTTTTTTGATTTTATAAGTATTACTTATCACAAAATAATGTTAACTTAGCAATTTACTTATATGAACGCTAAAGGGCATTATTTCTATCAAGACTTGATATTCAATTAACTACAAACCTTCTACTATTAATTATTTGATAAATGGATAATTTTTTGGTTTCTATCATCATATTTCATATTTATTATGGACATATATGTATATTAATGAATACCCATTGAAAATATGTAACTTAGATATTTCTAAGTGCATAAATTCTTACCATTTGGATTTTGCAATAGTTACAATTTGAAGAAATAATTTCTACTAAATACATTATTTGTAACTTATTTTTTGCAGCTACATCATCACCTTTGACAAAAAATTTTGTTACACCTCAAGTAACACCCAGAGCATCTATAAGCAAAGGTAAGCTGTATGGAATTTACATAAACATCTATGTTCTGTAATCAAACATAATATTGTGAACATTAAGGGATATTTTATTACGGTAATTTAGTATGATACATAGTTTTAAATTCATTGTATTCAAAATGGAATTATTGAATAAATTAAAAAAACAGAACCATATCCGTTAAGGGAATTAGGGCCAACCTCTCATCCTTCCTTGGCCCTAAATAAATTAACTTATTAACTGACAAATATTACAAAGCAGCTAACTTAATAAGATGCCATTAATATATAGGTATTAAGAATAGGAATGTTGTTGATAAGTATTATTACAGAATGAAAGATATTCTTGATGTTAGGTAATTAGTGACAGATGGCAATAACCCTAGATTTTTATTTTTGCACACTTCTGTAATCGCTAGTCAATCTTACAGTTAAACTTAAGAAAAATGAATCGTTCTGAAAGATCGAAATCGCCATAAACAAGAACTCAACCATGATTACTACCTATGAATTGAGCGTATTGAATTTGACATTCTTTAGGAATAAAAATCAACAAACTAATCAGTCATTGAACAGAAGTAAATATCATTTGATCTAGTTACTAACTCTGATTAAAAAATATCTTCTATTTTTAAATTATAGCCGCTAAATTGACTACATTTGATAAAACAGTATTTTACAATCTATTTCTTAGTTTTAATCCGTAAAACTATCTTTAATCATTCTAAAAATCTATTAAAGTTTACCAATTTAAATTACTAAGCCATATAATTAAGCTTAAAATACAATCAATAGAATATAATACTTATTTAACAATGATAAATTAAATAAATAAATCATTGAAGTAAACAATTCAATATTTAAACAGTATTGTTAATAAGTAAATTAATAAATTATATCATATAAATCTTCTAAGTGGAAAAGAACAATGTTAGTTATTTCGGTTAAATATTAAATTAAAACATGTATTCATATACAATAATAATAATTATTATTATTAAAACCATATATATGAAAGAATCCATAAAACATTCAAAACTACTTGTCATGTCTATCATATTAGATCATTAAGAAGCAGACTAAAACAATAAATAAATAATCTTTCTTTGTTATTCTTATTTTAAGTCAATTTCAACGATGTATTGACATAAAAAAGTTTATTTATTTATTTTTTGTTAAATAAAACTTTTTTCATGACAACATCTTGTGCCAAAAATATAAATAAGATTAAAGTAACAACCACACTTAAAGTGCATAAACATTTATCAGAAGTATTATACTGTTATATTTTGTTAACATTATTATTATCAATAAGATTACTATAATCAAATCTTTATGTATTTTAAGAAAACTTTCATTTTTTATTTTATTATTAGTTTCTGAATCAGATAAAGATCATACTAAAAAACTTGGTCGTCTACCTAAATCTTTCCAATGTGATTGTTGTCAACATGTTACTGTGACTAGAATAACATATCATGTTGGCGTTTTAACATGGCTTATGGCAGTGTTAATTTTTTTATGTGGGTAAGTTGTATATAAACCTTTTTTTAAAAAACGAAACAAACAAAATTTCATGAAATGATTCATCAAACAAATAATGATTAGAAAAATTTTAAAAATATTATTTTGAATGAATTTATTGATTTGACATAGTTAACATGGCCTATAACAGTAATAGGTTTTTTTAATATAAGGTGCATTTGGGCGAAATCTAACGATCATTTCAATGAATTAATTAAGTACAGTTACAGTGCAGTTAATATTACTGTTAATAATTCTTATCCAAAAATGAAAAAAATACTCATTACGTGTTTCCAATGTTAAATGAAATTTGTAATATTTACCAAGTTGGAAATGAATACTTATTCAAAAATTTCAAGTTTTTTTTTAAATCATCTATTAAATGAGTAATAGCTTACTTTATTTTGGAATCTTCAAGGATCTTTGTTCATCTGAAATGTCTTATTGAATATATGGATTGTGTTCACTTTCCTATCTATAGGGATACTACCCCTAACTCAGGGTCTGAAAAGTTGGAAATATGAAATTTTCGCATATGCGATAAAAATGATCTTGGTGGTCTAGTTATAATATTCCGACACCAGACAATTGGCTTGAAGCGTTATTTAAGCCCTAACGCTTCAGGTTGGGCTATTTTGCTTACTACCCTACATATGTGTTGCATGCAGTATAAGCTATATGGCTATGTAGAGCTGAAGGTCTCATATGAGGCTGGAGGTTCGTCATTGGTATTGTGGATGGCTCAGCAATGCGTTAGCAAGTTTGTTGACTGTTCATGCACAAAATTGGTTTGCTGGTTAACTGCTTTCATTCATACTGGTGGCTGCTTTTCAGAGTTCTCAAGGGCCATTGTCGTTGGGACATTGTAAGGCATGTCGCTATTGCTAACATTAATAAGTTTGACTGTCGTGTAACCAGGATAGGTCAACTTTGGCCCGTTCGTGCTGTGCATAATTGATTCACGCGATCATTGATCGGAATAACTACACATGTGATGTAAATGTGTATATGAATGGTGCGAATGGTCCACCAGGGTGCTTGGTACCTGTGTGGTTACGCCACAGGATTGAGCTGTACTATTCAGATCTTAGCGTTAAAGCCTGTACGGTGTCTGGTTCTCCTGTGAAGCGGGATTGAGCTGTACTGTTCTATCTATAAAATTTAAGCCTGGGCGGTGTCTGGCTCTCCTGTTAGACAGGGCTGAGCAGTACTGTTTGGGTTGTCACGTGAAAGTCTGGACGGTATCTGGTTCTTCTGAAAACCAATGTAAAATTACCCTTGCTCACAAGGGTATATTATATAACTGTGAATATATAAAGACAATAAGAGATTTACAATCATGTCATCTATTTTACACAACAAAAAATCGTCAATAATATAGGTATTCTTAAATCATTCTGAATAAATAAGGTAGTCTTGTACAAAATTATTGTTATGTTTGGCAGGGATTTTCATAAAGGATCAATAATAACTAAATATCCACTGAAAATCAAGAAGCCTTTGATATCTGTTTTGTTCTAGTTTGCGACTAATCATCAGTGCATTGTAAAGATCATACAATGATCTTCATGTCTTACCGTGAATTTTGTAACATTAACGTGACTGAGTGAATACTAAATGGTGTATATTTTAGAACAATTTTACTTAAAAAATTTATAAAACCATACTAGTCATTGCTTAGCAGGTGGATTTCACAGTTTCAGTTGTTGATCATAACCTGTATATTCAACCAAGTGGATAATAAACCGGTGACTTAATGATAATATTGAATAGGAATTACAAGAGGATTCCAATTTTTACAATTGGTCATTTGTAAGTGGAAAGAAAAACAACATAAAGAAATTTGTCTTCATAAACATTTTAGAAATGATCAAGAGTAATGTTGCATCAATATCTTGTATTTCAGTCAAATTGTACAATTAAAATATAGAAATTAAAAAACTAGTATGCTAAATGAATAAAGTTAGTATTTGAAGTTGAATGATAGTTGAACAATCAAGTGTATCTAATCAATATTTTATTGTGTGAAACTAAACAAACTGCATGTACAAACAGAACTCAATGAAAATTCAACAAAAATATTTGTTACTTTAATCTGTTTTTCTTTTCTGTATTAATTTATAGTAAATACTGAAAAAATCAGTATATAATCAGAAAGAGGTTTTGTGAAGATTGTAGTAATTAAATAATTGAATCCATGAGGCATTTGAAGCCAAATCACCATGCATAACCTGGAAGCACTGGACGGCCGTTTCGTCCTAGTATGAGACTCCTCAGCAGTGGGCATCCACGATCCCACCTTGCGAGACTCGAACTTGGGACCTATCAGTCTCGCACGTGAACGCTTAACCTTTAGACCACTGAGCCGGCATCCAACGGTGCTAATGTCCAACTTCAGTATATTGTAAGATTTAAATCTAAAGTACCATTAATTGACTTATTTAACAAAGTTGAAAATTCACAGTTTAAACGAATACTGTTTATGATACTGAATTTTATCTGTAGAAACATTTAGTGAGGCTTGTATTAATATTTCAATATCAATGATGTCGACGTTAGGCAAACAAGTTAATCTAAACACTGTACTAATCTATATGTGTGTATGACTTTTCAATGTTTATCTTTTGAAATTATTGTTATTCCTCCAATATTAATAAATTATTATACTTTTAAAACATAAAAGATGTCAGTTGATCACTGAATACTTGATCATGAAACATGATTCTCTAGTTTCTGCGAATTTCATTGCAGTTTGGCCAAAAATTAGTAGTTTAAGTCTCTCTAAAAATCTTACATTTAAAATCGTTTCATAGAATTTTCAGTTTTATGAATGAATATCAATTTATTATGTTTACTAGTAAAACTTCTTCAATTTTAATCGATCAGATGTTTTAGCAACCAGTCATTTATGAAATGCTAACTAATTAAAATTTTGTTAGACATAGTAGTTACATATATACCATGAGAGTTTTTCAGTACGTTTTGATTTTACTTGATAATTAATCGAAAATTTAGTCAAGACTTATCCATGTTTGTTCTTATGACATCAGCTGATATAAATTTTAGTTAACAAATATAGAATTCAATAACATTAAATATTCCTCTTTTTATCTTTTATTTCAATAATCATTAAATATAACAGTGGCGTTCTAGGCTGTTTTCTGATACCATTCTTTACAAATTGTTGTAAAGATGTTAAACATGAATGTCCATTCTGTGGTACAGAAATCGGTATGGTTAAATGCATCTAAATGTTTTTTTACTGAACAATGAATAGAAGTACTTACTTGATTGAAAATCAGTTACATCATATGAACACATACCATATTTGCGTTTAATATATAAATATATTTTTTACTTGTGTTCTGTGGAGAACAATTTTTATTAAAAGTAAATACACTAATCTCAAACAAAAACAAATACATGTATTACTTCGAAAGAAATGAAATAAAAAAACCCAGAGACTTTTTAATTATAACACAAACACTGATTTCTTATTTCATTGTATTATGTATAAATCAAAAATTAATAGTAATTTGTATCTAATAATATTGTAAACATAAAATTCTATTAAATATTCAACATTTAACATTTAATTAATCATTGTAAGTTTACTTCTTACTATTGAAAAGTGTTGATATTTTAATGAACAATAATTTATTTATTATTATCACTATTGGATTTGAATTGACAATTGTATCTTTGTGTTAATGTAGTATGGTAACTTAAACTGATATACGTACGTACGAAATTCTACGTTGTTGACTAACTGACTGACATATGTACTCATGAAACTATTCTATTTTTTATTTTCTTCTAAATATTTCATTTTAATATGAAAACAATTTTTTTAAAAAAAACTGAAAATAGAAACAAAAGTAATATTTGATATTATTTAAATTGAATTGAAATGTACTTCCGTTTTTTTATTTTTCAATTTCGTTACGTATATGTATCTGTTGTTTAATTGTTTGCCTTCAATGGCTTCTTCATTACTAAATGTATTTATGCAATGTATTTTTTTCAATGATCAGATAAGTTTTAATGTCTTAATAAAGAACTAATAAATTTCATGATAATTGTAATTCATCTATTTCTTATAGTTAACTTATTACAAAAATTTATAGTTTCAATGGTCTCACTTTCTCAAGTTAACACTATTTATATTAAATAAAACAGTAATATAGTTCCTGAGTAGTTTACTTTCATTTTTCAAAAAAAACCGTGGAAGTAAAATACCGGCGCGAAGACTAGCCTGTATAATTTGTGCTCAACAAAAATTTAACCAAAAAAATCTCTGCTTTCGTTATTATTGTATGATTGTTTTAGAAAAATATAAGATTTATCACTATGGATCAATATACTTACTCATTTATTTTTTTAGTGAAGTGATGTATATTGTATACTCAGGATTCTGAAGAAAACTATCTTCATAATGTCTCAAAATTAACTGAAGATGATTTCATTAACTAGTTTTAAGGTTTTTTTGAAAAATATCTCGGTATATTACGAAATATCAGCCCTACAGAAGGTCAGTTACAGCCCGTATAGCTCAGTAGTAAAGTCTCTGACTGTGAGGCTGGGTGCCACGTAGTCAAATTCATCAGCTAGCATCAGTTTCTTCAAGATTACAGTTACACGTTGCTAAAGAGAGCCAAATAGCATGAAGCCTACGTTCAGAGTTTCCTTTCGACTACCTCCAACTACTATCTTATATTGCTAGTTTCATGGAGGGGTAATCTGTGGTATTTGTATGAATTAATGATTATTTTGTATTCAACTGCCGGTTGATTTCGAATTCTATTTGGTTTAACTTGCACTATTTCGGAATTCTTGGTTAATACAATAATTCGGATACTTTCAATTATCGTATAGTGGTGCCAGGATGTGAAACCATATAGTCGGGCCTAAATAAAAGTATATACATAGTCCTACTTTGCATACTTGAGGTATATTTTTACGGCTTGTTCACATAAGATAATAAGTCCTGATCTCTCGGATAGTTTTCTGCTTCCAAGAAGTTATGAATATTCGCCCCACTTATGCAGTTGGCTAGCATTATTTGCACGAAACTAGACGGGCAATCAGTTTGACGTTGTAAGATATTAGAATAAAAGTAGACTACTTCAGTAAGCTGCTGCATATTGAGACTGGGAAACTGGAGTTAACAGAGAAGAAATACGAGGTTAGAAGCATAAACTATACTGGGATTCTTGCTGAGACAATATCGAACGATCTTGAACTCAAACGTCTTTAAGTATCGTGTCAGGAAGAAAAACACTAAAGGCAACCGTAGCAATAAATAAATCCTTAAACTAAATAGTTCTGTAAGTCTTTGACATTGATACTGGCCTAATTAGTTCGTTTCTGACTTTTGATTTGACTGAGTTGGCATACTTCGATTATAAAATTGTTACGTGTAAAGGCGTTATCAGACCCCGAATACCTGCGGAATCATTATAATACTTGATAGGAGAAAAATTCCGTTTTAAAAACGACGGATGTACGCTGTAAGAGGTTACTGAGGCAACTGTTCATAAAGTTTATCATGTAACAGTATATTGTTTTATGCGAGTCAACCACTTATTACAAACAGTGTCAGTCGTGACCAAAGGCTATTTTATTTTCTTGTTTACTCTTTCAGAAAAACAATTATATATATATATATATATATATATATATCTGCAATGGTAGGTACACTCCATTTTTACAGGCATGATCTATAAATTACAACATGTATTGTTACACAGTATGCATGTTAAATAAATGTAGTCTACAAAAATGAATGAACATCTAATCGGTATCTATCAACGCAGGTAAGTGTATTATCACTCCTATACATAGATCCGAAATTGCTTAGTGCTGTGACTCCGTTACCGACATCTATCTAATAAACACTTTGTATCAGACCTTAATATCTAGTTATCAGGTGTAGTGGACTACTTAACAGGACTATTCTAGAAAGCAAACGCACTTAACATGGGTCTAGGCTAAACCTTGTCAGATTTTACCACAAATGTCGTGATCCCAACGTGAAGTGATATATGATATATGATTAGGATGTATCATGTCACTCGGTTATTTTTAACTCAATTTACCACCTATGACTCCACATTAAGCATCACAAAGTAAGATATTTGCCTTAAATAGTACACGAAAAACCGCCCAAAAGTCGTGTAAACTTTTGGAGGTTAGAATAACTAAGTCGCGAAATTCCCAAAACAAAGTGAAAAGTCAGTAGCCTCTTCTGCTAATTCGGAACTCAAAAGAGCTCAGCGTTCTGCCAGAATCCGTGTATTTTAATGAATTTCACTGTAAATTTTAATGTAAGACCACTTGTCCCACCTTCAACTAAAGTTTTTACCAATCGTATTTAGAAAGAACGAAACAAAATTTAGATATCTATCTACCCAGGATCTACTACTACTACTTATGGAAACAGAATTACTATACACTTATAAACCAAAACCTGATCCAAAAAAATTATAGGTAGTACTAAGCTATGTGAATCTAAGGTTTCAATTCCGATAAACATATCAACGCCAAACAAAGCCTGAGTAGTGAAGATGATGTGATCAAGAGACATAATGAGGTAAATGATTAGCTTACATTTTCGCCCAAGAAAAGGACTGCAGAGACGAGAAGATTCTAGGAAACAAAGCTCCACGACGTCTTAAGACAGAAATCACTGACATGTCAGTCATTCCTTATGGGTCAAGAGAATCTTCTGAAAACAAACCAGAGGCTAGATTTAAACACGACCTAAGCACAGACCAGATTGCGACACTACGGATCATCGTCGAACAATCAATTGAGTGGAACTCGTCACTCTACATCAACTTCATTGAATATGAGAAGGCATTTGACAGTGTAGATAGGAGGACGTTATGGAAACTTCTTCGACACTACGGAGTTCCTGAGAAGATTGTCAACATTATCCGAACTCATACGATGGACTACAGTGCAAAGTAGTGCATGGAGGACAGCTGACTGACGCATTCCAAGTAAGGACCGGAGTAAGACAAGGCTGTCTACTCTCTCCCTTCCTCTTTCTTCTGGTGGTCGACTGGATCATAAATACCTCGACATCTGAGGGAAACTACGGCATACGATGGACAGCTCAGAACCAATTAGACGACTTGGACTTCGCAGATGACCTAGCCCTCCTATCACATACACACGAACAAATGCAGATAAAGACAGCCAGCATAGCAGCCGTCTCTGCATCAGTAGGCCCCAACATACACAAAGGGAAAACCAAGGTCCTCAAACACAACACGGAGAACAGCAATCCAATCACTCTTGATGGCGAAACTCTGGCAGATGTGGAATCCTTCACATACCTGGGAAGCATCGTCGATAAACAAGGAGGTTCAGATGCAGACGTCAAGGCGAGGATTGGCAAAGCTAGAGCGGCATTCCTTCAACTGAAGAACATATGGAACTCAAAACAACTTTCAACCAATATCAAAGTCAGAATCTTCAATACCAACGTCAAGGCAGTTCTACTGTACGGAGCTGAAACTTGGAGAACTACAACAACCACCATCAAGAAGGTACAGGTATTTATTAATAGCTGTCTACGCATGATACTCAATATCCATTGACCGGATACCATCAGCAACAGCCTTTTGTGGGAGAGAACCAACCAGCTTCCAGCTGAAGAGGAAATTAGGAAAAGACTATGGAAATGGATAGGACATACATTGAGACAAGCGCTAACTTGGAATCCTGAAGGGAAGCGGAAAAGAGGAAGGCCAAAGAACACATTACGTCGGGAAATAGAAGCGGATATGAAAAAGATGAATAAGAACTGGAAAGAGCTTGAAAGGATTGCCCAGGACAGGGTTGGATGGAGAATGCTGGTGAGCGGCCTATGCACCTTCACGAGGAGTAACAGGCGTAAGTAAGTAAGTAAGTAAAGTAAGTAAGCCACATTTTAGATCTTAATAGGCAAGTAACTTCCAGAACCTGTATCAGCAGTTAGCATCTGTAAGCTTTATAGAATAGGACAAAAAGTGGATCCCGTAAGTACGTAGAAAAGCCGTCTCTTAACAGTGACAGCTGCTTGAAGAAAGAAACCTAATACTGAAAAACTCAAGCAAACTAACTGGATCCGAAATATATATCCATAAGGATCTCAGCCTGGTTGATCTTATTGAAAGACGATCGACAAATGTAGAAATAAACGAGCTCCAACCGAACGGTGAGTAAAACCTAACAATTCAGGGTCTTCCCACTGTACAGGCTCAGAGAAAAACAGTCCGCAAAACAATTTAGGTGATAAGAGAAAGTCCTTCACAGAATTGGAAGTGTTCTATACAAATGCTCTCAGCCTACAAAATAAAATGGCGGGGCTCGAGACAATTGTAGACATAGAAAACTCTGATGTCATCGCCATCTCCCAAATATGGTCAACATCGAAAGTGTGTGGTAGTGATTTGTGTGCCTGCTAAGTGAAGCTGATAGATGTAACTGTAGGAGAAGTGGGGTTACCCCATGCACGAAAAGTACCTTAACCATAGGAGCTATCGAGACAGTGGCACATGATTCAAGGACATGTGAACTAGTGCATTGCAGGCTAGAATATGGATGGCAAGTTATTGAATTGGTTGTAGGATACCTCAGTTCAGAACGCGTAGTAGATGACTTCCTCCCACGCAAACTTGAGTCCCGTTGTAATAGAGCTAAAAGCCTTACTATAGGCTGCTTCAATTCGCCATATATAAACTCGGACAATTTATAAGTAGGATTACCAGCAACATCATTTGATTGCAAATTGTTAGAAATCACAATCACTCTAGCTACATTCCAGCATATTAGAAATCCCCCCAGATATGACCCAATTTTCACACACGGTGATAGTGTTGATCACGCGACTTTCCTCCTACTCCTGTGGTGAAGTGATCATTTTGTCAGACTACTCAAGACTATGACTGAGATGGTCTGTAAAATAGTTGTGTCGTCCGTCTTGGCATATGATAGTGACAATACGAAGTTTAGTGGCCCGAGATCTGACTTCAATTTGGTGTATATATAATCAATGACTTAAACCGTGTTAGTTAATAACGGAATTAATTAAGTCAACTTACGAGAATGGAGTTTTGAATGCATATATTTTGTATAATTGTTGATTAGACAAACGAACGGAGGAACGATGCGAAGATGAGAAAGCGAAGCTAAATTGGCGCGCGGTGGAGATGGCTGGTAAACCAACCCTCTGTTAACCAAGCGTTAATCAATATTTATAAGCACACAAAAATAAATTACAGACATGTGATGAGTAATGGGATAAGAAGTGTACATACACCTACGCGCTCATATAAAGACGGTCAAGATATTGATAAGCGAATAAATAACAAGGTCAGAATGTGACTCAAATAGAATGAATAGAATGGGCTGTCCGAAAGTTAGAATAATCAGGTATTTGGGCTTAACATAATGACAGACACTACAGATTCTTACTAGAACCATCTACAACCATATCTTATAAAATATCAACCAGGCTGAGTAATTTACTGCAGTGAAAATTGTATCTTTTGTAACAATTTCATCTTGCCTGTAAACTGGAAAACCGCAAGTAAAAACGTCATCTGAGAATAAATTATTATTATTATGGGGAAGGCAGAAATGAAGGCGATCAACTCTGTAGTATCGGCCAAAAACTGGATATTTGACTCACCGTCGTGGACCCATTTCGGGCAGTTATACAATCACGTAACTTAATCATATATGCCCTGAACAGTCCCAAAGAATAAGAGGCACGGTCATCCCTGGATTGACCAAGATATTCGACGTTTACTTAGACAAATGAAGAAATGTTGGAACATTGGCATCAGTCTTGGCACAGCAAGTGTGATCGAAAGCTACAGGTCGGTAAGAAATGAGTGTATAAGTAAAATTCAGAAGCTCGGTAGGAATATGGAATGCAATTAACCCAGTCTGTAATCAAGCAGTTTAAGAGACGACTTCCATCGAACTACAGACCTGCAAGCCTCACCTGTGTCGTAGTTAAAATACTGGTAAGAATGATCTAAAAGACGATAATGGCATTCGTGGAAACCAACAACTTATTAAACGGCAGACAACACGGCTTCATGAGAGATTTATCTTGCACAGTAAGTCACTTTCTGGCAAAGGAGTAATAGATGGAGGCTCTAAACAATACGAAATCAGTGGATGTAGTGTGCACAGACTCACAAGAATCTTGGGGTGATAGTAAGTCATAATCTTAAGACCATAGACCACTGCCGGAAAGCTGCAACTAAGGGGTTTAGAACCCAATGGGACTTAGGATAGATATTCATCAAGTTAGATATTGCCATGTTCAATACACTATACAATTCCTTAGTGAGAAATAGGCTTGAGAACCGCGTTCAGGCTGCAAGCCCCTGTTTAAACGGTGACTCGGATATCCTGGGCAAAGTAAAGAGGGCATAAAACCGTGCAATTCCAGAACTCTGTGTTTTACTATACAAAGAGCGACTTGAAAAGCTAGACCTCTTTACTCTATGTTACCTCAGATTAAGAGGTGACCTGATTTTCATGCATATAACATCTAGAAATGATTTTGGACTTCATATACCCTTCACTTTACCTTCTATCAGATCTGGACGACTCAGAGGACATAGCGAGCAATTACAAAAGCCAAGAACGAACAAATCACCTGTAACATACAAGGTTACACACGGAGTCATCTATACTTGGAATATATAACCCAAAGTAGTGTTGTCCTTATCACCAATTAACCCATTCGAAAGAAGACCAGACTCTCACATAAACATAATAGAGACGGAATAACATAGGCCATAGACGTCCTGTCCTTACTACACAAATCTAAATAATTTGAATTGAACGTTTAACAGCAACCGTAAATGGTTTTGAGGGTGGCTTTATGTATTACATCGCTACGGTCTCATTTTTCTCATGAATAATTCTAGACCAAATGAGTTACTAGTTAACAATTTCAAAATACCTAATTGGTAAGAGCTTTTGCTACAAAGCTTTTGACACTGTTTTTCTGAAATATAGGTCAGGTAAACCCCCGCCGGGTCTACATCTAGATGTGCTCAAAGATGGGAAATTGATTCAGGTAATTGATATTCTGTCTGTAGCTAAATAGCATAGAAACTTATAATAGATGAAAAAAGCTGCTACTTTTTCGGTAGAAATAAACAGTTATGCGACTTTGCGGTGGATCATCAATCGTGCTCACGTGTGCATGCAGTTTTGGTATGGCACAAATTCTTGAGTCGTGCGTTCCTAATTGACCTCGGAAGTGTCCATGGAACTTTTATTGGTAAAATTAGGTTAGAACCACACAAACCTCAACAGGTCAGTTTTATCTACTTTACATCTACTGGTCCCTTTATAACAAGTAAACTGAAACTGTTGGATTTAGATTTGTTTATTAATAACAAAAGCCCAAATGTCTGTGTTAATTTTTTCTGATAAGATTCTGTAAGTGTCCAGTCTTATCCTGTGTAAACCAATTGAAAATGCGGATATCAATCCCTCCACCAATAGGTTGCAAGAGCTAGTTACGTGGTGGGAAAACCAGTTTGCAACAAATATTTTGTCCATCCTTCGGTTCCGGGTGTGCCTGCTATATCCTCTAAATTGTCTAAGCCTACTTAGAATAAGATAAGTCGTGGAAACTACTTCCATAAATTATGTCAGTCGTTAGGAAAACTCGACGCAGACTCATTATACAAGCATAGTGTAAGCATTTGGTGTTTTTTACCGTTTGATTTTGACAACTGAAATTAGGGTGCTGGCAATGATTTTCAAAAAGTAAAGTTATTAAAGGTTGACTGTTTCAGATTGGTACTTACATTATTATTATTATTATTATTATTATTATTATTATTATTATTATTATTTTAACACATAGATATCGGTACAAGAAGGCACCAAATACATATGCGCCACACAAATCTCATTTGATATGTGTGAGGGCTGTGATACTGCCCGGGTGCCCAAACCGAAGCAGGTGGTTTTCTTAGGGGGGCCACACCCCGAGCCTTTGACCTGAAGATCTGATCCACAAGGCAGTGGAGCATCGTGAGGCGATGCAGTCCCATGGTAGCCGGTGACCGATGATTGGTTCATACGCCATTTGTTCCCACAGGATACTGGAGCCCATGTGCACCATTGATTTGGGATCCGGTTATAGCGCCGGACATTCGCTTTTCGTCCTCTCATTTTCGTAAACAACACTCCCGCCACGAGAAGACAGTGAGTAGGACTTCCCTGGCAGGTAGTTTGATTTTTCATACTTCACAAATGTACTGAGAAAGAAATGAAACGTCTAAAATGAGCAAGAGTGTGGATAAATAAGGAATATGTTAGTGAAGTGATACGTTACTTATGATCTGCGATAAAATAAATTTCAGATGTCTGTTATAGGTTATGTCATTTAGGTCTCTAACCATTATATGTACAACAAAAAACGATCGGTGTAATGAGGTATACGTGTAGTGTTTATCAGATGACATAAACAGTATCACTAAAATCATATTACATTCGTTTTATTCGGTGCTTCTTACAGTTATCTAAAAACATGAAGTATATAGCACGATTGCCATATGTACCTACGCCGAATCACCATGAAACCATATCTCCTAACATCGCTTCACTGCCTCGTGGACTGGACTTCTATGTCAAATGCTTGGGAAGTGGCCTCCTAGGTAGGCCACCTACTTCGGTTTAGGCACCCGATAGTATCCCAATCCACACAAATATTGTGACACATTTGTGCTCCTGTATGGGGTACTAGGGAAGGGGCAGCCAAACCAAAGTATGGCATCAGTCCTTGGAGTCATCAACCATTGGACTGAGATATGGTGACCAACTCTCTGCACAGATTCAGAAAGCTCGTTTGGTTTTTGCCAACTTACGTCACCTATGGCGAAGGCGAGATATCTGTCCATCAATTAATGGAAGAGTAAACTGCGCAGCAGTTCGTTCAGCTTTACTTAACGGCTGCAAAACGTGGTCATTAAGAGTAGAGGATACCCGTAAGTTACTAGTATTTGACCACAGATGTCTTAGAAAGATTGCTCACATCCGCTCAAATCACCAGGTAAGTAATAGTGAGGTTAGACGCAGAGTATTGGAGAGTGATAGTAAATCAGTTGATTATGTTGTAAATCTTCACCGACTGAGATGGTTGGGTCACGTGTTACGTATGCCTGGACACGGGCTACCACTGAATGGTGTTGCAGATGGACGGAAGAAAGTTAGGGGCGGCCAAACAAAAACGTGGCATTGGTCCTTGAAGTCACTAACTTCTGGTCTGAGTCATACTGGTAGATGCAGACCACTTGGTTGGGGTCCGCACAACTGTCGTAACCAATGGTTAGAGACCCTGGGTGACATAGCTGCGAATCGACCACAATGGCGTAGGTGCATACACCCTTAAAATTGCTTTATAGCTTTATTTCTACGAACCAATTCTTTCTTCCTGCATCATATCCCTATATCAGTCAGTCAGTCAGTAACAACGTGGAACTTCGTACGTACGTACATCAGTTCGAGTTGCCATACCACATTAGCACAGAGATTCAGTTATCGATTCAAATCCCATAGTGGTAGAGGTACTGAAAGTATAAGTAGTAATAGGGAACATTAAGGTTTGATGATGTTATTAAAGGAGTATAGTCCAGTGGAATAAATTGGGAAGGAAATAAAGGACATGAAGAATTCAGAAGATTAGAGTTTGAGAGAACACAAAGAGTGGATGCACCTGCGCCATTGCAAACGATTCAAGGTCTCTAACCATCGGTTGCTATCATCTCGCGGTCCCCAACCAGGAAGTCTACACCTACCAACATGACTCAGTCCACTTGTCAGTGACTTCATGGATTTGTGCCATGTTTTGGTCTGGCCGCCCCTAGATTTCTTCCAACCTACTCCTACACCATAAAACATAGCACGTCGGGGCAGTCGGTGGTCGGGCATGCGCAACACATGTCCCAGCCATCTCAACTGATTAAGTTTCACTACTTCCTCAATTGATTTGCCATCCTTACCTAGTACCCGTTTCCTAACAACTGAGTTACCTACTCGGTGGTCCCAGGATATACGAGCAATGTTTCGAAGACATCTATGATCAAATACTAGTAACCTACGAATATCCTCTACTCTTATCGGCCATGTTTCACTGCCATAAAGTAGGACGGAACGAACTGCTGCGCAGTAAATACGTCCTTTGGTTGATAGACGGATATCTCGCCTACGCCACAAATGACGCAAGTTGGCAAAAGCTAGTCGAGCCTTTTGTATCTGTGCTGAGATTTCGTCACACACCAAACCACAAAGGCTGATGAGACTTCCGAGATAAGTGAAGCGGTCGACACGCTCAACTACTTCACTCCCTATCACTAGTCCGGGTGTCGACGCAACCCAATCCTGAAGTAACATTTTGCATTTCGAGGGAGAGAATCGCATGCCGAACAGGCTTGCATTGTTGCTTAGAGTGGTCAACAGACTCTGCATTCTGTCAGCGTCTTCACCAAATAGGACTATGTCATCGGCATATTCTAAGTCAACAAGTGGATCTCCCGGTAGAAGTTCAACTCCTGGAAATTTAGATGAGGAAAGTGTCATCTCTAAAAGGACGTCAACGACAAAGTTAAACAAGAATGGAGAGAGTGGACAGCCTTGACGAACACCACTTGAGGTAATCAATTCTGATGACAGTTCACCATAAGCTCTCACTCGACCAGTTGTGTTCGAGTAGAGAGCTTTTATAAGGTTGACGTACTTCTTTGGTACTCCTTTCAGTGACAAACACTGCCATAGAACCTCACGGTCAACAGAGTCAAATGCCGCCTTAAGGTCGAGAAATACTACGATTATGGGGCGTCTGAATGTGTGTCTATGTTCTAAGATCTGACGTAGTGTGAATATCTGATCTATGCAACCACGTTCATGTCAAAAACCAGCCTGGTTTTCTTTAGTCTGCTCTTCACGAGCTTTGGTTAGACGTCGAAGTATTATTGAAGCTAATATTTTAGACACTATATAAGTCAAACTGATTTCTCTGTGATTGTCACAAGAGGACTTTTGTTCTTTTTAGACTGGCACAATCAGTGATTGAGACCAGTCAGATGGAATTAGGTCCAGTTCCCAGATTCTACCTAAGACCTCAGTCATTCTCGCTGTTAATGCTGGACCGCCGTCCTTAAAAATCTCAGAAACAGACCTTTCAGGGCCTGCTGCTCTACCACGCTTCAAATTTCCTATAGCTTTTTCAACTTCGTAAAGACTCGGAGGACTTACATTTACTTGCCATTCTGGTAGATTGGAGATCGTGGGAAACCGAAGTGTGGCTGAAGGCCAGTTGAACTGATCCCTAAAGTGTTCTGCCCATCGATCCAATCTCCTGGATTGAGAATGAATAATATGTCCATCTTTCTCTGAGATTGTTTCGCTAACAGTTGGGTTCCTAATACCGGTTTCCTTAACAAGTCTGAACAGTTGTCTGCTGTTATCTATTGCCGCTGCCTTTTCCATCTCTCTTGCTTTCGCTACCCACCACTGTTCACAATCATTGAGTAAGCTTCTAGTCAGATTACACTTAAGCTGACTCCGCTCTTCGTTATGTTCAGAGCTAGATGGAATGAGTTTACGAGCATCTATCAGTGAGGTAGACGCTGCTGAGATCCAGTGTTTCTCCCTAACCTTATGGTTTACCGTACTTGCTGACATCACTGCTGTTTCTACAGCTTTTCGGATGTCATTCCATGCTGCCTCGGGGTGGGTATCACTTACATGGCTGCCTAACTGTTTTTCTAGATGTTCCTGAAATATACTCTTAGCTTGACTATCATTAAGTAGGACCCTAAGGGGTTTCCTTACAGCATGTTTCCTACGTCCAGTAAGGAGTAGACAAATACGCGCTCGCACTAGAGCATGATCTGAGTCTAAGCATGTGTTCCAGAATGAGCGACAGTCTTCTATCGAGCCCCTCCATCGGTGGCTGATAGCGATGTGATCTATTTGGGTCCAGCGTTGAGACGAATTAGGGGGTCGCCATGTCAAAAGATGTTTTTCCTTATGCTTAAAGTTAGTGTTTGCAAGAAACAGGCGGTTATCTGAGCATAGCTGCAACAGACGGTCGCCGTTATCTGTTCTTTGAGCCGCGACATCATAAGATCCACCCAGGTGTCTTTCCTTTTCGCTTAGTTTACCAGCCACTATTACTACATCAGAGCGCCTAGCTTTTCGGAGAAGGTCGGAAAGCTTTCTGTAAAACTCATCTTTTACATCATCTGAGCTGCAGTTAGTGGGAGAGTAGGCAGAGACGACGAAGAGGCAACGACGAGTGTCCCTATCTTTTCGAAACCTTACTGTTCCGTTTAGTCGGACAGCACACAAACGACTGTCTACTGGGATCCAGTCTAAGAGAGCTAGTTCTGCCCTAGGACTCAATGCTATACCTAAGCCAGCGAGGCCACGGGAAGCAGCATCAGGGCTTCCAGATACACGAAGCGTAAATCGAGTTGGTTCGTTACTTTGACATGGTGCAGTCAAATGAATGACACTACTAGGATCCTGTGTGCGCGTTTCGGAGACGCAGCACACATCGATGGAGCGAGATTCCAAAGTCTTAGCTAAGGAAGCCTGTTGTCCTATTTGGCACAGTGTTCGGACGTTGAAAGCTCCTACGTGTAGTTTAGAGCGTGGTTTCAGGAGACCAGGAATAACATTCCGCGTACTCAAATCGTTCGCACTAGCGGGGCGAGGTGATAAAGGTACGTGAGAAGGGTTAGTCGTGGAGATAAGAGAGTTATTAGGAGGTGTAGGAAGGATTTGAATGTGACCAACTTGGTCTCGTGTGCTGTTACGGGTATGAGGGCTGATATCACTTCCCGGTTGCCCACACCGTGGAAGGGTATTTCTTGGGGGACCTGAAAAGGAAATCGGATTAGTGTTGGTCTTAGCGACCTGAGTGCGTGACCGCAGAGCCCAAGGGACAACTGCTTGAGGCCGGTCGCGCACGGCCTTTTTGTGGGAGGTTTTTAATGTGTTAGCTCCGTTCTTCAAAGGGCCTTACCGCCGGAGACGGAAATCCGTGGGGTAAGGTGAGGTGTGACATTTTTAGGGTCAACCTTTTCTAACCCCTTCCTTCCTTGTGAGAAGGCAGCATCGTTGCAGATGCTGGTTGTCCGAGGGAAACACCTTACTGCTGTCACACCTCTGTACAGTCAGCAGTACGACTTCGCCCTCAGACCTTGAGTTGCTGCTTTTAGTCTTACCGTTCTCCAATCGACCTGCCTGGCATGGTAGAACCTGCAGGAACTTGAGTTCCAGCCAATATAGCTCGGTTGGGTCATCACGATAGGCAAGCCCGACCACCACGTCAAGGTAGCAGCTACGGTCGGGAACAGTGCGCATCCACGATCCCGCACCCCGCGGGATTCGAACCCAGGTCCTATCAGTCTCGCGCCAGGCGCTTAACCAACTAGACCACTGAGCCCATATCCCTATATGCAATACTTTTTATCTATTAAAATCATTAAAGTAACTGCTTTTATGAATTTGGTGTTCATCTTGTGCTTATGAGGTGTGGCAACTTGGACCGATGCATATATGTGCCTGGTCCTACGTTGTGACTGACTGAGATATGGTAATAGGTATATACTACCTGGTTGGAGTCTGCTTGATTATCATAACCAGTGGTTAGAGATTTTAAGTGACGTGGTTCACATTCATTTGCGATAGCGCGTTTGCATCCATTCTTTGTCTTCCTTCAAATTTTGAGATTCCGATTTCCTCACAACTTGTTTTGTGTTTTTATTTTGTTGATTTATGTTTCCTGAATCCTATCTTTGATGTCCAGTCTTTTCAGCCACCATTGATACTGTTACTACTTCTACTATTCTGGAATTTAGCCCGACAATCTCATTTCTGTGCTAATGGGGTAATGCAACTTAAAGCGATTTACATACGTACCAGGCTCTCTACATTGCAACTGACTGACAGTCAGCAAATCTTGATGAACCACTGAATACTAACCTAATAAAACTATCCTTCGTCCCATACTTCTAAGTAACTGTCTTTTTTCCACTCAATACGAATAATATTAAGTAATTTTCAATACGCATTCTGTTGGGTTTTTACTTTTTCAAGACACCAAAAGCAGTATTTCGGGCTAAAAGCTTTTTGAATTACGGTTCTTTCTATTCCCGTGGATCGTTACCAAACCTCTGTTCCACTTATACGATGTTATCATCGAATCTGAGAAATGCTTTAAATGAGTTTATAGTCAAATGGTGAAGATTAGTAGCTTAGGTGGATGATTTTAATGGAGCTTTGTTCTTTGAGCCTGGATGGTTTGGTGGAGCTTTCATCGTTCTTCTGAACGACATGACCAGCACAAACTTCAGATATAAGTGAAGTGTTCGAATTTCTCCACATGTGGTTCACAGCTTGTCCTGTAGACATCGATGTTAATCGGTTCTTGTTGACCTTAAACTTGTCATTGTTTACTTCCTTGTTTTGGTTGTATCTCTCCTATGTTTGTGCATAATTTTCCTGATTGGTTTATAAATTGGATCGATTTCAATGTGCTTGTTGATTGACCTGAGTGTCAAGCTTTCAAAAATCACCGTCTAAAATTATTGACTTACTGAAACCACTTCTCATAAGCATACATGACTGCAGGTTACATAAAAATCTACCCCCATTTTCCGAGTTTGAGTGTAAAACTTACTGTGATCTTAAAACTTTTCTTAATGTATGTAGTCGATAAGCTAATTGTTTTTATTTGTAGGTTCCAATCGATTCTGAAATACATTTTGGTGCGTCTACTCGTGTTTATATCATCCGTGAACGTCCTAATCCTTTGTACAATATTTCTGGAAATCCTTCGGACCCGAACTCGCAAGCATTAGATGGCAATGGTACAATGGGTCCAGAAAATCGCAATTTGGATGGATCTGATACGGCCACAAATTCTTTGGGCCTACTCTACTCTCAACTTCCTCAATCCGAGGTTGAATTGGATAATTTAACCGAGTTTAACACAGCACATAACCGTCGTATAAGTAGCATGGTTGATGTTGCCTCTAATCCTACAATTCCTACTAACAAAGCACGTAAGAGACCACTGCAAAATGTGCATTTCAGTGACGCAGATGAGGTTATTAATCCTGAGGATGTTGATCCTTCGATTGGAAGATTCCGAAATCTTATACAGGAGACTTTCATACCAAATAAGGTAGTTATGACTATCCATTTCCAGTAACGATTAAATGTCAAAGTTTCTTCGTTGTCTTTATTTTCTTAGGGAGTTTATTCGGTCTAACTTATCAGATTTATGTACAAGGTAATGATTCGTGTCATTCTGTCTTAAATTATCCTAATAATGAAATACTATTAACTTGTAAAAGCAAGTAATATCTAAGCATTTCTCCAGTATTCCCATACCACACTGGAGGCTAATATTAAAATCGACATCCAAAGTGGAATATTGGTCTCATACTTATTTCCATCATTTTTTCCTGATAATTAATATAAAATACATAACGTAGGTTTAAGGTCCCTAAGCTACATTCCTTGACAATCCAGCCTCAAGTAAAAGATATCAGGCTGTTAATTCACCTTGCCGAAACAAATAGATAAAAGCCTTGTGCAGTTTTAAAACACGGTATTACTGTTTACAATTGAGCGGGCTAAAGCATATATACATTGACAGTAATATCATGTTATTGTTTTTTGTATATGATTGTAGTAGATATTTCAGTGTTTAAGGACTCATTTTAAATACTCTTCAAATTTCCAAATCACATGTAAGTCCTATATTGTATTAATTTTTTTTTGTCATTTAAAGCGTGCTAAAGGCAGTCATGAAGGTGCCAGCTTAGGTGTTGCAGCTCCAGACCTACCTGAAACTTTTCGAACAACTGGGAAAAATAATGTAGATGGGAATAACTCTGTTCATAACTCAGGAAGAAGTTTGATGCACATGAAAAACATATTTGGACCTCATTACAGTCTGGCTTCTAAGCTTGGTTTACCTGTGCCTAATCTTGCTCCAGATGTTGAAAGTGAACCTCAAGAGCCTACTTTACCACCAACTGTAGCAATGCTTCATGCCTATGCACATTCAAGACCTGGGACTTTAGGAAATGCTTTTTCAGATGGAAAAAGTACTGCGGGTGTATCTAGACTGAGTGCCAGTGACATCTTAGGGACTTCAAATGAACTGGATGCTGTTTCAGGTGCTAATCAGGATTCTGGACTAGATATGGGTCTTGTTGAAGCCAATTATCCTAAGAAGAAGAAGTACGCCAAAGAAGCATGGCCTGGTAAACGTCCAGGGTTTCTGGTTGGACCTACGACCTAGTATTTGTGCATATTTCCTTTCATTTCTAACAATTTCCGTGGTACCTTATATTTCGTCATTCTTGAATAAGATATCTGCCTTGTATATTCGTTCCATTAATGTTATTAGAAGTTTTACCATAATTGACCATGATAACGCTTTAATAATCGACAGAATGTACAAAACTTTACGAATACCAAGTTATAGCTTTTTATCAATCCTGTTAATTATCATAATTCACCAACTACTTCTGAAGGATTTTGTGCAAACGTAAAATACTTGATGTTTTTGCAAGAAATAAACCACTGTAAATACAATCACAATATTTTTATTTAAATAATATTCCCATTTTAGTAACAAATATCAGTTTTCTCAAAATACCATTACAAAATTACAGTACTTACTACATCAATAACAGTAAAGATATGTTGTCACTACGACTTGAAGTACTCTAAGATTTGCCAGAAATAGTCTCAAGGCACACCCCATGCATGAGTGGGTCAGAATTATAGTCCATACGTATTGAATTGCTCTTACATCTTAACTACACCCAGCTAATGACAAATTATGTGTCATGTTTTTTTTTGATAGAACTACTTATGCCTGTTACCCCTCGTCCATCGGCATTCTTCATTAAACTCTGTCCTGGACAATCCTTTCCAGTTGCTATTCATCCTTTTCATGTCTGCTTCCAATTCCCGACGCAGTGTTTCTTGGCCTTCATCTTTTCCGTTTACCTTGAGGATCCCAAGTTAGGCCTTGCTTTGTGATGCAGTTTAGTGATTTCCTCGTGTCCTATTCACTTCCAGCGTCTTTTCCTAATGTCTACCTCAACTGGAAGCTGGTTTGTTCTCTCTCAAAATAAGCTGTTGCTGGTGGTATTCGGCCAACGGATAGACTATTGTACTATTTTGATGATGGTTATTGTAGTTCCCCAATTTTCAACTCCGTACAGTACTGTCCTAATGTTTCTACTAAAGATCATGACTTTGATGTTGGCGGATAGTTTCCTTGAGTGCCATACGTCCTCCGACTGTAGGAGTGCTGTCGTTGTCTTGCCAATCCTTGCCTTTACTTCTGCATCGAATCCTCTTTGTTCATCGATGATGCTGCTCAGGTACATGAATGTTCCCACCTCTTCCAGAACTTCTCCACCAAGTGTGGTTTTGGTTGATGTTCTCCGTGCTGTATTTGAGGATCTTGCTTTTTCCCTTGTGTATGTTGAGGCTTACTGCTACACTGGTTATCGTTACCTGCATTTGTTGCAGTGTATGGGATAGAAGAGCTAGGTCCAAATCGTCTAGTCGCATCCAAGCTGTTCACTTCTCTACGATCGATTGCAGCCTCGTGAAACTGGTCTTTATCGTCGTCACTACTATCATTGGTGAGTGCATAACATTTATTGTTATTTCCTCCTTCCTTTGATGATTCTAGATTTATCAGATTCCCATCTCACAAGTGCTGTAAGTACTTCTTTAGACAGCATCAGAGCAACTCTCTGCGTGTGGGGGTCATTTTCTTCTTTATGATCAGAGTACAGCATATCATCTCCCTTGAATCTAACTCTCTCTGTTCAGCTTGAATCCAACTGGTTTCACTGATTCCGAGCACCACCAACTTGTATCTCTTCAATTTCTTAGCTGTTTGATTAATCATCCCGGTCTCCCACATTATCCGGACATTCCATGTACCTATATTAATTGTCGTTCCGGTTGTTAGGAAAAGCATCGTCCTCGTGACTTCCGAAGAATCCTGACTTTCACCATAAGGTATCATAACTTTTCTGAACGAAAATCCTTCGACTCGGAGGAAAGTTTAAGTTGTTTTTTCTGGTTAGCGCTCAGTTCAGATCCCAAAATGCTTTCCTACATGTCTCTCACTTTCTCCACCTACTCGGGCCTTAAAATCAACCATGATTACTATCTCCGAGTGTTTGGATCAGAATGCTTCCGATAAAGCTCTTCTATTTTTTCCATGCTGTATTCAACATAGTGAGGAGACAACAGTGTGTATCGTCATCTGTGCGAACTCACATTGGACCTAGTCTGGCAGCACATAGAAGTCTGTCAAACCTATTGCGAGGTTAACTGTTCCGCTCTCAAATTTAGTTACGTACTTACTCAATGATGTCACAGTTTATATTTACCACCTGTTATTATGGTTCCCTTGGATTCACGACCGATGAGTTTGTAGTGGGGCGTTAGTCAATAACGGAAATGGACTTTTGAATACATATATTTTGCATATGAAGCGAATGGAACAGAGAGAAGCGAAACGACGCGCAGTGGAGATGGTGGGTAAGCCGATTCCGTTTAGTCAAGCGTTAATCAATATTTATAGTCACACAAAATTAAGCTACAGATATGTGATAAATAGGATAAGAAATGTACACACATATAAAAACAGTCAAGATTGGTAAGCGCATAATTAAGGTCAAAATGTAACTCAACTAGAATGAATAGATTGGCCTGTCCGAAATCTAGAATAATGTATATGGGCTTAACATAATAACTGACACTACAAGCTATTTTACGATATTCTGCATGGTTGATTTGGTCATGGAAGGTTGGGCAAAATTTATGGGCATAATCTATGGAATGTGTTTTCGATTTGAGCCGTATCCGTAGGTGAAGATTTCCTGAAATCGCAGTAGTCCTACTTCATTTCTGGAGAATTTGAATGTTTTAGTCCGGAATTCTGTATAGTTAAATTCATTGTACGCAAATCCATTCATACATCCTGAGTGTAAAGTTCCACCATAGTTACCATTTCTACCCTGAATTCTAATGTTTCTAACATTCAGTTTATCTTCGTAGGTAATAACATTTCCTACCCCATTCTCGAAGTGTTGAAGGTGATAACTTGGACCGACTCATGCTATGTTTTACTGTCCCTATGAATAACTAATCTTACTTAAATTATGTTGATAAAGGTTTTCAGAAAAAGTTCGGTGAAATTTCTTAGAGTTCCACCTCTAACTTGGTTGTTCTGGGCTCTTTTGAGATGTTAGGTCCCGTGGTGGGTACGGAGGATCCACCCAGGGGAGTTGGAGAACTATGGTTCCGAACCAATGATGCACACAGGGTCCTGAGGGAAATTGTAGCGTGTTGTAGGTCATCGGATACCGTGGGACTACATCTTCTGAAGTTGCTTAACTGCCTTGTGGATTAGACCTCTAACTCAAAAGCTCAGGGAGCGGCCTTCTAAAAAAACGACCTACAAACTCATGATGAAACTTAAAATTCCAATATTTGTGGGAAATATTTCACCCATCTTTGAATAGGAAAACATTATGCCGTCAATTTTAGTAGAGATAAATACAGCAGTGTGTAGAATTCTTACGGCCGACCATACTTTATGGGCTTTACATTCCTCTGTTAAAGTTCTTGGTGAGTATTTGTATATATTTGATGCTATCTTATCCACTTTCGACAAGTTAGTAAGCATGTTACTTAATAGGATAACCAACGGAAAGATAAATACATTTTGAGTATATACTACTTAAATTAGGATTATTTTTACGCAGTTTAGTTTTGGCATTTATTATTACACTGAATAGTAAGATACAGTTTTCAGTTATTCAAAGATGGCAATGTATATTATACTGAATATGGTAGCAAACTAAACTAATAGATTAAAACGCATTTATGAACAGTTTTATTGATTAGTCATATTAAAGTAGTCTTCATAATTAACTAATTTAAACCAGTGGCCACAATAACACTGAACTGGGTCGCCTTTTTCTAATTCTAACCAATTGATAGAGTCCGCTTCCGGTTCACCTAAGGGAAAAAAGTGACAGTGAGTATGAAAAAACTTGTTCAAAATATATAATTCATTAAACCTCAGAATATACCTTAGCTTCATTTAATCCGTCAAGGCGTGTTTAATATTCAGCTATAAATTAATTTATGGAGACATTTATTTGTCTAATCATACCCGAAAGGTACTATGTTTAAGTTATGATGGGATTTAAAATGACTAATAACCGTTTTTATAGGGCAGTTGAAATTGCCATGTTTAGAAACAGGTTGGAAACCAGTTTATCAATTTTAGACTACTATCTTCATTATCTATGTCAGGTTATATGTTAACTATGTGGATTGCACTAAATGCTTGAGCGAATTACTGTTTTTGGATACAATTCTACTGCTTCTCTCACTACGTCAATACGCATGTGATTACAACTGCTTATCAGTCTAAATTAATTATTACAAAATCTGCAGTATCATTCTTCATTTTACTAGCCTTGTTAGCATTTATAATAGCAGCTGTTATGTCATGTGGGTATTTCTCCAGACAGAAATTATGCCTTCTCATGATGCACACAAAAATTATCACGTTATAGTATGTAGGACTGTTGAGTTTGACTGTGTTTTGAATTCACTCTACACTTCGTATCTTCAAAAGCAACAGGGAGTGATATCAGTCAGTCAGCTGGCAACGTAGGACCAGGCACATATATGCATCGGTTCAAGTTGCCACATCTCATTAGCACAACAAGATGTATAACAGATTCATAGAAGTAGTTAATTCAGTGGTGGTGATATAAGGAAGAAAGATTGTGTATAAGGAGATAGTACAGGAACAAAGAATTAGTTCGTAGAAAGAAAGATATGAAACGATTTTAATCTCTTAGTTTAAAGGAAGACAAAGAGTGTATACACCGACGCCATTGTGATCGATTCTGAGCCATGTCACCAAGAGTCTCCAACCATTGGTTACGATAGTCACGTGGACCCCAACCAGGCAGTCTGCATCTACCAACATGGCTCAGACCAGAAGTTAGTGACTTCAAGCACTGATGCCACGTTTTGGTTTGGCCGCCCCTAACTTTCTTCCAATTATCCCTAACACCAGTGAGCATTGCGTGTCGTGGCAATCGGTGTTCAGGCATACGCAACACGTGGCCCAACCCTCTCAGTCGATTAAGATTCATAACCTCATCAACTGACTTACCATCATTCCCTAATACCCTGCGTCTAACCTCACTATTACTTACCCGGTGATCCCAGCAGATACCCGCAATATTTCTAAGGCACCTGTGGTCAAATACTAGTAACTTACGAATATCTTCTACTCTTAAAGGCCATGTTTCGCAGCCGTATAGTAGAACGGAACGAACTGCCGCGCAGTATACTCGTCCCTTAATTGATAGACGGATATCTCGCCTTCGCCATAGGTGACGTAAGTTGGCAAAAGCCAAACGATCTCTTCGAATCCGTGCTGAGATTTCGTTAGACACCAACTCATTAGGGCTGATCAGACTTCCAAGATAAGTGAAGTTGTCAACAATTTCGACTACTTCATTCCCTATCCTAAGTTCAGGTGTTGACGCAGACCAGTCCTGAAGCAACAACTTGCATTTAGAGGGAGAGAAGTGCATCCCAAACATTCTGGCATTGTTGCTCAGTGCTACCGAAAGACTCTGCATTTTATCAGCGTCTTCACCAAACAGGACTATGTCATCTGCGTATTCTAAGTCGATAAGTGGACTTCCTGGCAGGAGATCAATGCCTGAAAATTCGGTCGATGAGAGCGTTATTTCCATCAGTAGATCTATGATGAAGTTAAACAAAAATGGAGAAAGTGGACAGCCTTGACGGACACCACTTGAGGTTGCAAAAGCAGAAGACAGTTCGCCATAAGCTCTGACTCGACTAGTAGTGTTCGAGTAAAGAGCCTTCACAAGGTTTATGTACTTCTGAGGTACGCCTTTCAATGACAGACACTGCCACAGAACCTCTCAGTCAACAGAGTCAAACGCTGCTTTTAAGTCAAGGAAGACCACCATTGTCGGACGCCGATAAGTATGCCTGTGTTCTACTAGAACCTGACGAATGGTGAATATGTGGTCTATGCATCGACGACCACGTCTGAAGCCAGCTTGGTTCTCTCGTGTTTGCAGTTCACGAGTCTTAGGCGTCCGATAATTACCGAGGTTAGTATTTTAGATACTATATTGATTACACTAATCCCTCTATGGTTGTCGCAACATCAAAACTACCGAAGTGTGACCTCAATTGTTCATGGAACCTACTTTTGGTTTCCTTGTTACTCAGTTCAGTTCTAATGGGTCTTTTTTAGTGTGGCTTTTTGCGTCCAGTGAGGCGCAAGCAGACACGTGCTCGTATTAGAGCACGGTCGGAGTCCGAGCAGGTACTCCAGAATGAACGACAATCTCCTATCAAGCCTCTCCAACGATGACTGATGGCAATATGGCCTATTTGAGTTCATCGTTGGTTTGGTGCAGAGGGTCTTCATGTTAGACGATGTCTCTCCTTATGCTTGAAATTTGTGTTTGCTAAAAATAAACGATTGTCTGAGCAAAGTTGCAGCAGACGATCACCATTATCTGTTCGCTGTGCCGGACTACTAAAATACCCACCTAAATGTCTTTCTGTTTCGTTTAAGCTACCTACCTGGGCATTAAAGTCGCCTGCTATGAATACTATGTCTAAACGTTTAGCTTTCTGAAGAAGTTCAGACAGCTTTCTGTAAAATTAATCTTTTACTTCTACCGAACTGCAGGCAGTCGGAACGTAGGTAGAAACGACGAAAAGGCAACGACGTGTGTCCCTGTCCTTCCGAGTTTTTACCAAGCCGTTTAGCCGAACAGCGCATACACGAATGTTGACGGGGATCCACTCTAATAGCGCTTGTTCCGCCCTCATGCTTAGTGTTATGCCTACACCTGCCAGTCCACGAGAACTAGCCATCGGGTCGCCAGATACACGGAGTGTGTATCTCGTCGGCACTCCGTTTTGCCGAGGTGAGGTCAAGTGAATGATCACGCTAGGATCCTATATGCGTGTTTCGGAGACACAGCATACATCAATGGTACGAGATTCTAGGGTTTTAGCCAATGAAGCCTGCTGACCGATTTGGCATAGTGTGCGTGCGTTGAAGGCTCCAATGTGTAGTTTGGAGCGAGGTTTCAGTAGACCTGTGACAGTGTTTTGCGCACTAGAATCGTTGGCTATGGTGATACTTGAGGAGGAAACCAAAAGAGGAAGTTTAGTGTAGAAAGTCGATGTAGGAGGAATAATAGGAATGGAAGAGGGAGGTTGATTATGAATACAGTGGTCTTGAGTGTTGTTAGAAGTATGAGGGTGGTTATCACTTCCCGGTTGCCCACACCATGGAGGGGTTCTGCTGGAGGTGCCTGAAAAGGAAATTGGATTAGAGGTGATAATAGTGACCTGAGAGCGTGACCGCAGTGCTCAAGGAACAGCTGCTTGAGGTCGGTCACATACGACCCCTTTATGAGTAGTTTTTGTGTTAGCTCCGCACTTGTTGAGACCTTACCGCCAGAGACGGATATCCATGGGATAAGGTGAGGTGTGCATTTTTATGGTCGACCTTTTCTAACCCCACCCTTCCTTTTGGGAAGGCAGAATCTCTATTATGCTGGTTGTCTGAAGGAAACACCTTACTGCTATCACACCTCTGTACAGCCAGCAGTACGACTTCGCCTTCGGACCTTGGATTTGTTGCTTTTACTCTTACCGCTCTTCAACCGACCTGTCTGGCATGGTAGGACCTTGGAGAACGGTTGTTCCAGCCAGTATAGCTCAGTTGCTTCATCACGATAGGCAAGCCCGACCACCACGTCAAGGTAGCAACAACGGTCGGGTGATATCATCATTACTGTCTCACAAATGCACTTACAAGTAAACTAATATTGAGGTCATAAACTGTCACATAAGCTTTCGTACAGAAACAAATCTTAAACACATTATCTGCTTCAGAATGCTTCATGTCTGAATAGTATATAACTAGTAAGCAAAAAATTCTAGACAAATAAATTTTTTGTCTGTGGGATAAATATCTCATAATATATGAAGATTCGAATCAATATTTGAGCCACAGTGGATTTTCTAATTAGTAGAAAACCAATATAATACAAGGTGAAAACTTCCCTTCACTCTACACCCAGTTCTAACTAGATAATGTAGTTGTATTTAGTATGAACATGTTGAAAAACGAACATTACTTGAAGATCAGGAAGTGGTAAGCGGACAACAAAATTTGAACTACCAACAAAAAGATAACAAGTAGGTTCGTTTCTTTTAGCAAAGCTCTTTGCATCCTTTAACCATAGCGACCATCTAGTCAACAAACTTTTACACAGCTATGACAAGTTTTAAAAGCTCCAAGAACCGTGATCATTTATTGGTTCGACTACCTTAAGACTTCTATAATTTTGTCACTTAAGAGATCTTACGATACGTGAAAAATGCTTGGAAAACATAATTTGACGAACATCTGTAGTCTTCTAACATATTTTTGCCACTAAATCGTCTAACTTCACAAAACTGTTAATCTTGCCTTCAAAATATATTCTAATATCCTATGTAACACGTGTATTAAGAAAACTCAGAACTGTGGATTGCACACTACATCATATAATTTAATACAAAAGAGAAAAATGAACTTAATAAAACTAACAAGCATTCACTAAGGTCTACTTACAGATGCATCCAACCATTCGCCTGTGTGACTGTGAAGGAATAAGATTAGGAGAGAACTGTGAATTTTCGCTAGGGATCCGTATGCGTTTAACCTCGAAAGGATCCTTTAACATGAACAAATGTTAAATGAGTGTATTTTTGTCCATTACCTGTTCCACAACTATTTTCGATACTAAATCAAAATTTTTTGTATTTACAGCTTCATTAAGCAGTGGAAAATCAGAAACTAAAATACTAGATTAAAAATAAGTATAGGTTACCGACGCAGTTTTCTGATGATTCATTTGCATCTGACTTAGTCGTAAAAAGTCTTGAGTAGCACGAACAAGCATAGCTTCTTATTAACGGGATAGACCTTACAACGCTAATCCGAGAGTAAGCGAACATCATTCAACTCTTACTGATGGGAGTACATGTGTATGCTAAATTTAAGACAAAAGATTTAGGCCTCTATCAGACATAGTAACAAGTAATTACAACTTCATTACGTAGATAATGTTTAGAGTAAATACACTGAACACAATTTAAATTCTTTGTTCTGATCAATTTAGAAAGCTAATGCTGGGGTTTTGAACTGTTGTAGGTTTCCGATAAAACGGGCAGACCCCCGTTATAAATATGAACGAGGCAACGGAGGCCTTTAATTCAAGCATTTAAAATAAACTCGAGTACTACACACAAGTAGCTAGCCTCTGCGTAAAAAGAGACAGTTAGTTGTTGGAAAAGATTCAACTAAGCTGATTCCCGGAATAGCAAAGCTCCGTATGATGATTGATTTGCTAAACTAAACATATTTCCATTGTCATATAGAAAAACCAGATACGACTTGGTCACAGTTCTTAAATTACTTAGTGATAAATTTGCATATGATGTCTTCACTTTTCTTGTCTTCCAAAACAGGGGATTCACGAAGACACTCAGAAAGTTTACGTGCCCAGAAGAAATTGGCTGTCAGCTGACTATCGACTTTCCCATCGAATCATCAACAAACAGAGTTCATTACCTGAACACATGATTGGAGCTCCACCTGTCGACGCTTTTAAAAGAAAGTTGGATCCACTGAGAGACTGTCATTGCCAGGGCTAACACAGGTCACCTAGCCTCTTTTCCTTTTCAAACTGAGACATCTGGGCCACAGCTCAGGTTGATTATAATTTGACTAGCACTTCCATAATGTATGATTCATGAAGTAGTGTGCATACATTTTTACGCTTAATGGAATACTGTATTATCATTTATTTAGGTCGAAAGTTAGCAGAATATAGTCCGGCAGTAAAACATCAAGCATATCAGTACGATAACTGTTGTTACTACAAGATAATTAGTTACTCGAATTTTGCTTGACACTAAGTTAGTGACGATCTACATCAACATACTGAAGTCGCTAAATTTCTAATGTCGCTACTGGAAAGAACTGTAAGGAGGTACTAGCTAGGTCACGATAACAAACAAAATTGTCTTGCCTTGAAGTCATCGGTGCCACGAAGTTAGACCAAATACTGGACAGTGCGCCCTCTTTTTTAACGGGGCCAGCGACAAAATGTCGACTGTTTCTGGTTTATGTAGACTTCATAATGTTTAAAAATTCTTTAACGTTACCTCTGTACTTAGATTTAAAATATTTAGCATCAGTAATTTACCTGTCAGTGCATCATAAATTACACAGAAGTGCAATAGATACCGTTTGCAATGGTTTACGTAATTTTCGTGAAGGATATGAATGGTGTTACGGACCTGAAAATATCGTTTGTAATGTGTATTCGTTAAAGCACCTTGCTGATGACACAAGTCTGCATGGAGCTTTGGATTCGTATTCCGCTTTCCCATTCGAGTCTTACATTGGGCAGAATAAGAAATCAGTGCATAGCGCTTACAATGTAGCTAAACGGGCAGCTCAGTGTTATGCAGAAAAGGTGTCATTCTGTAGGTTGAAGCTGGCGTTTCCGTAAATACGATGGATTCATCAATTAAACATAATTACAATAAACAGATAATTACACACAGACACATTAAATTCACTTCATTTAAGCCGGGTAATGTAGCAATAGTCCACGGTAAACCTGGGCTGATCATTGACATAGGGAATAATAGATTAATTATATGTAAATCTTTTACTGACTCTGTAGCTTATCTTACAAAGTCATCCCCTTCTAGAGAAATAGTTATATTTATGTGCACTCCAGTTATTCATGAACACATATGGGCTTAGATTGATTTATGCTGTAAGTGCATTTCATTGAACTGTTAATAACGTCGTAATAGTTCCGTCGCAGCATATGTTTACGTGAATAGATTTATCTTGCTTACTCATATGTTAATACTTTGAAATAATTTACGATTTTTAAATATCATTTAGCCTGAAACAAGACAGTTTACAACCATCAGTACATTCAGCAAGAGGCAGGTACTTATTGGCCTGCTTCGGTTTGGGCACCCGGGCAGTATCACAGCCCTCACACAAATCAATTGAGATTTGTGTGGCGCATATGTATTTGGTGCCTCCCTGTACCTATACTTATGTGTTAAAATAAATAAATAAATAAAGGTACTTATTGGAGCAAGTGGCTTGTCAGTGAAGAACTAGACATGTATCCTGCTTTGTGGACATGTACCAAGGGCTTATTATTGTTCAGAAAACTCGCCAGCTACCATACCAGTATTTCGCCCGATAAAAACACAATACCACTGAATATAAAGAAACTTAAGATGTAAGTACAGTAGTCCTGCTATCTTTTTTTAGAGAGATACGCTGAAATAGAGAGCAGGGTACTTGTACAATTCTGTTGACATGGATGTTGTTGAAATGTAGGTTGGAAATAGTCACGCTTAGTATCCAAAGTCCAATTTGCTGGACACTCAAGTGTCACCGAACGTAGAGTACGTACATCATATTTATGAACGAATTAGATAAGTTCTACATAAGTTGAAACGCTGTCGTCAACCCCCGCGTCAATACCTGTTGGTAGTAGATTCTCGACCGAACAAGTAACATTGGCAACTCAAGCCTGGTTTAGATTTGCAAAACGACGTGTTGTTACGCAAAGCATTTCATCAGCAGTATTGGGCTCGAGTGCCAACGTTATGCTTATACAGCAGCTCGCCCTGTCCTATCTAAACGATCTCGAGTTACTGACTGGTCGAAAGTTGGATGCTACCACCGACTACGAATACTAAAAGTCTTTCTGAAACCACGTATATCACCTGAACTGGCCTGCCTCAACGTTCGCACACTAATGAGGATCGGACAACACAGGGTTGGTTGTCTTTCGAAAGTCTTAATATCGATGTTTGTTGTCTACTGAGACCCATATTCAAGACTCTTGTGAAGTACTATAAGTTCGCTCTCCATCTGTCACTTCAAAAAGCTTGTTTTACGTGCGTTTATCCAGGGACCCTGTGGCATCTTCGCCTGGTTTCGCTGGAGTTGGTGTCGCACTAAGCGCTAGAGCTGAGGCAGTACTGATCGGTTGGATCCCATTAACAGTCGGTTATATGCTGTTAGATTAGAAAGTTCCATCAAAGCGAGAAGAAACCGTTGTGAGAAACGATGTATTTTCGTTATCTCAGCCTATGCTCCGACAGATTGCAACCCGGATGCGAACAAGAATGATTTTTACCACCAGTCAAATGTTCTACTTCAAAAAGTGCATTCGACAGATATTGTAGTACCAGCCGGAAACTTGAATGCTCAGGTCGGGCGTCTAGGCACAGACGAGAGTCCTTTGGGTGGCCGGTGGAGGCCTATTGACCGAAGATCAAATAACAGTGACCATCTACTACAACTGCGCAGATCACAACATAGTTTTGGCTAGCATTAACTACCGGCATAGTCATCGCCGATGTTCTGCCTGGTGTCCTCCCTCTGCATCTCAAGCCTGGACGAATATTGACCAGATCGCGAACAGTTACTGCTGGTGTGGTTGTGTACAAGACTGCCGCTGCTTTTGGAGTACCTATCTGGACTCTGATCATGCCCCTGTTTCCGCTAAGCGGATTGATTTCAGTAAGTTGGTTACAGCTTCAGTCGCAACTAAATATCAAACCGAGTTAGGTTCAAGTCTAGCTACCAGTCCACCCAAAATTATGTTATTTATTTATTTTAACACATAGGTATTGGTACAAGGAGGCACCAAATTCATATGCGCCACACAAATCTCATTTGATATGTGTGAGGGCTGTGATACTGTCCGGGTGCCCAAACCGAATCAGGTGGTTTTCTTAGGGGGGCCACACCCCGAGCCTTCGACCTGAAAATCTGGTCCACAAGGCAGTGGAGCATCGTGAGGAGATGCAGTCTCATGGTAGCCGGTGATAAAAAAATTGGTTCATATGCCATTTGTTCCTTCAGAATACTGGAGCCCATGTGCACCATTGGTTTGGGATCCGGTTAAAGCGCCGGACATTCGCTTTTCGTAAACAACACCCCCACCACCTGAAGGCAGTGAGTAGGACTTCCCTGGCAGAGGCTATATACGCGTGGCCATGTGAGAGCATTTTGAGAGGGAGAGCGGACTCTCTCCACTCTCGGCGGTACCAGGGCATTTGGGGGCACCCAAAAGTATGGAAGATAAGCGTAACTTCTTTAACTGAAAGAATTCTTTCTGGTTGTATTTTTGTCAACTAAATTGCATTTCTCATTATTACTATTTTATTCTCATACACTAATTTCTGTTCGTTGTTGTTTTCCTTATTCTTATACGCACTTTACATCCTCTATTTCTTTCACGTTTCTTCACAGCCTCCTTGTTATTGTGTAGAGCATATGTATTTGGTGCCCCCTTTTATCAATGTTTCTGTCCAAATAAATAACAGATAATAATTCATGTAACGGTCTAAGTCAAATGAGCATGATAATTGATGGAGACTTCTTATTGGATTACCAAGTCCATATTTCCCTTTATCAGCCCCCAAATGGCCTGGTACGGCACCCGGACAGTATCACAGCCCTCACACAAATCAAATGAGATTTGTGTGGCGCATATGTATTTGGTGCCTCCTTGTACCAATATCTATGTGTTCAATACCAAAATATTCCCCTTTATAACGTAGGGAGGATACGTGTCTTCAACAATAAAACATAAAGGAGGAATCCTTAAGTTCACCAAGTTTTTTGCTATTACTTTACATTTTAGATGGCCATAGTGAGGCGATTAATAGATGGTCACTCAAAAACTCCCATGCGCCATATTTTGTCATACGTCATGAAACCTGAGGTTGCCAGCTACTTAACACTATTTGGCACTACATCTAAGAGATTTTCAGAACTGCAGGTTTTATGACAGCAAACGAAGTAAGGCCGTATCGTCTTATTCTTAATTATTAGAAGCATTACCATGCTTTTATCACCAACTGTCAAGGAAAAATACCTTGAAAAATTGTATGACATCGCAACGCAAGTTTCGTTCCGTGATATTAGTGATAAACTTTAAAAAAAGTTGTCGAAGGAGGCAAGATAATGTAAGTAATAATTTGATGTGATAACTTTTAATTGATGCTTTACAGGCACAGTGTTCAGTGTTAACGAGTACCACTCTAAGTTTTATCTTATGCTGCCTGTTGTTGGTAATAAAAATATTGAAGTGTAAAATTATTGTAAAGGTTTGACTTATATGCAATTAGATGGTGGTTGGAGGTAGTCGACAGGAAACTCTGGACCCGGGTTTCGTGCTACTTGGTACTCGTTAGCAAGGTATACCCTTAATCTTGAGGGAACAGGTGCTCCCTAACGGATTCGATCCCGTGTCACCCTCCAACTACCATCTGATCTCACAATAGTACACGCAGTGTCTAGTCACCTAGACTAGTGGCCACATCGCAACATAGTCGATAGCCTTCGATCTGCACTAATAAGAACTTGACACACATGACATTGACCACCGCCCAGTGATCAATCAATTGTGATCACATCTCAGTTCTACAGGAGGTCGGTCGCGGCCCGGATAGCTCAGTGGTAACGTCTCTGACTGTGAAGCTGGAACCGAATCCTTTAGGGAGCACCAGTCCCCTCAAGATTATAGCTAAACCTTGCTGACGGGTGCCAAGTAGCACGAAACCCGGGTCCAGGGGTTTTTATCGACTACCTCCAACCACCATCTAATCTCACAATAGTGCACGCAGTGTCTAGTCACCTAGACTGGTGGCCACATCGCAACATGGTCGACAGCATTCGATCTGCACTAATAAGAACTTGACATGCATGAGACTGATCACCACCCAGTGATCAATCAATTGTGATCCTTATATGCAATCTTTCTTTTATATATTACCACCATTAAATTAACTACTATGAATCCGGTAAACGGAGTTTCCCAAGGTACAACCCTCGGTCCTCTTCTGTTTTTACGTTGTGTAAATGAATTGCCAACTGTAGCAAAATCATCCGTTCTACTCTTCGCTGATGACATAAAAATTTGGAGACTCATACACAGTATGTCGGATAGGATAGTATTACAGAATGATCTTAGCTCATTGGTGGCATGGTTAGACAGGTGGTCACTTGAAGTAAATCCTAACAAGTGTGGTGATGCAATTAGATAACAATGATGAATCGTATCACTATACAATATGTGGATTCGTACTACCCAAAGTAAGAAAATATACAGATTTGGGAGTCATATTAATTAATATGACTACTTAAGTAGTGACCTCAAAACCACTAGTCACTGTAAGGCTGCTGCTGCGAAAAGCTATAGGGTTTTATGGTCTATTCGAAGGTCTTTCCAGTATTTAGATGATGAAATGTTTAGATTATTATACCCGATTTACGTGCGACCACATTTAGAATACGGGATCCAAGCAGCGAGTCCTTGTTTCAAGTATGAAGCAGATATGCTGGAAAGAGTCCAACGACGAGGTACTAAGATGGCACAAGGTCTATCTGGCCTATCTTATGAAGACATACTGAGACACCTCAACTTATTTCCGTTATCTTACCGTAGAATAAGGGGTGATCTAATATTGGCTTATCGTATACTGAACGATGACTTCGGTATTAACATCTCTTATCTTTTACTTCCGTCTAGGACTGATCATTTGAGAGGACATTCGAAAAAAGTTCAAGAACCGAGACCAAATCGTTTATATCCAGAGTTTCGTTTCTCGCACCGAGTAGTGAATTACTGGAATTCTCTACCGGAACACGTAATATCAGCACCTTCTGTCGATACATTCGAAACGAGACTGGACCTCCACAGCATTACAAACTGCAAGGATTAATGTAGGTCGATAGACCTCCTATCCTTATTACTGAAGACTGAGTATGCAGACGAGTTGGCGAAAAATCTTGGTGGCGTGTGATCACGAAGAAAGGCAAATTTTCAGCCCCACACAGTGTCGCAAACACTGTGAATCAAAACTTTCCTTAAGCTAGACACAAAACTACTTGTACACCATAAAGTGTCAGTGACTTACACTTCAGCCCGAAGAACGACGCTGTCTTACAAGCTCGTGCGCCTTAATTGACCTTGAGAAACCGATAGGTTTCAAATACTTCAAATGATTCAAATGATTGTGAACGGAATAGAAGAAGCTTTCGCTTAACAGGCTTCCGTGTCTAGTAGTAGAGGATCACCAATACCTCCAGGCAGGAACCTAGGTATATTAACGATAAAAGAGAAAGAAAATAAATTGGTAAATCATAGTAAGATACTATCCTTAGTCCTTAAAAATAGATCAAGTTGCCTCCCAAAGGACTCATGGGAAGTCGCTTGGACTAGTTCAGCTGGCAACGAATTCCAGCATTTGACAACTCTTAAGGAGTAGAAGTTATGTCTACTGTCCGTTCTGCTATGTTGTATCTCCTATTCCTGGGTGTTACCTCGTAGGTTCGTATTGGGACTAAGCTTAAGTAGGTGTTTAAGAGGGTGTCCAGGTGTGTTAAGGATACTGTAAGCCATTAGAATGTCACCTCTAAGACGCCTATACTCTAATGGGTAAAGGTTGAGTGATTGGAGGCGCTCTTCATAAGGTTTAAATTCCGGACGAAACAGAAGAAACTTTCACTTAACGGCCTTACCTATCTAATGGCAGTGGATCACCAATGCCTTCAGGTGGGAACCTAGTTACACTTGGTGGTAAAGTAAAAATATTGGTAGATTATGGTGATTGTGTTGAATGATTAACAATATATCAAGTTTCCCCCTAAAGGTCTCCTGAGTAGTCGTCAGGACTACTTCAGCCTGTAGCAAATTCTAGAATCTGACTACTAATAGAGAGTAAAAGGTATTACTACAGTCTGTTCTACTATGTCGTGTCTCCGGTTTTACGGGAATCGCTTCCAAGGACTTACCTAGCTGAAGGCTCTAGGTCATGCATCCGCACTAGATCACGGGTGAGTAAGCATGATACACATCTCTTGCGATTGTTGGCCAGGTCAGACAAAATCCATACCGACATATCGACGGTCTCCCAAATATATCTTCAAATGTCCTCGTTTCTGACTTTTGATTTGACTGGGTTGGCATACTTCGATTATAAAAGGTGTTACTGGTTAGGGTGTTGTCAAACTCCGAATACTCTTGCAATCTTCAAGTATTTGGAAAGTCACCTCTGAAACTCCTATACTCTAATGGGTAAAGGTCCAGTGATTTGAGGCCCTCTTCATAGAGCTTGGATCTGAGTACCCGAACTAATTTTGTAACTCACCTTCGAACACGTTCCGATGTACTATTATTCTTTTGAGTGGAGGGCAGGAACACTATATTTCCATATTTTAAATGGTTCCTAATAAAACCGCTAAAGTGTAAGTGGAAAGTTCGACCATTCAACTGGGAAAGTGTGCGCATAAAAGTTACTTGTGCAGGGTTTGTGTAAAACTTCTGACCATAGGGTTCTGTGAAGCCTGTGAAATGTCACTTAGCCTTAGCACAATCAACCGGCAGTAGGCCCACTGGGTACCAAATAGACCACCGATATTCATAAGTTTTGACAACACGAACCAATAAATCGAATGACATGGATTGGACCATGCGGAGGTTGTCGCACTGTCTTTCTTGTACCTACTCTTAATAATATGTTCCTCTAATTACATCTTTTAAGATATATGGCCTTCAAAGCAACGATGGTACCTTGATAGAACGAAGGGTTAATCCGCGTTATGTGCTGACTGCGAAGTGTTACTTCGAAGTAAACTGATTTGTCACATCATTCCCTTCTAACTCTAGAAGGCCTCCAATCATTCGACACAGATCATCTACGTTAGTGATCTACAGCAGCAAGACTCGATCTTTTTCAAGCTTGGGTACCACTAGAAGGGAGTTACCCAAGTTATATGCAAAGTATGCAATATATCCCAGATGGACTACTTTACACTTTTCATCGTCGGACGTCAGTCCGTTGTTATCCGCCCAACGCAGAATTCCAGTTAAGCCCTCCAGAAATTCCAGCTTGTCGTGTTGGTTGTAAACTTCTCTCCAGAGTTTCACGTAGTCAGTGAAAAACGATATACCAAGCGATACTTTATGAAGAAGAAGAACTCTACACTGACTTTGAAATGTTGATTATCTGAATATAAATAATTCCATCAGTTAACAGTAGAGTAGTACCTAACTGTTTGAAACTACTGACAGAACATATATGGTTGATGTTATCAAAAGCCTTTGCAAAGCCAGTGTATATGACATCAACTCTCCCCTTGCTATCTAGAATGATCGTACATCTGCCCACTGTGGTCAGAAAGTTGGTTATACAGGTGTGGAGATATGCCTGACAAACTTATTTCGTAAATAGTTTTCGATGTGATTTATATTTATTTTGTCAATTTTTCACTGCATGTACATTTGTCATCAAGTGATTGTACGTGTTGCTTAAGTACATGACCTTGAACACTTTTCCTTCCGTTGTGTTACATTCATAGCGTGAGACACTGTGTTAACTGCTTACTAATACACTGTTGCATACATACCTGTCGTTCTCCATTCACTTGTGATTGTGTTAAATGAATTCCAAATCAAATACTGTCTACATTTATAGACTGTAATCGGAATATATCATAATCTACGTTGGATTATACCACTGGGAGGACATTATTATTATTATTCACAAACATCTTATGGGTACATAAGTGTTTTGAAGAAATCATTTCTGGTTTCTTCTTAAATGCAATAATACACAAGTTTTAATAATGTTAGCATTGTTCAAATGATTCAAATGGTTGCGGACGGAATAGAAGAAGCTTTCGCTTAACAGGCTTCTGTGTCTAGTAGCAGTGGATCACCAATACCTCCAGGCAAGAACCTAGGTATATTAACGATAAAAGAGAAAGAAAATAAATTGGTAAATCATAGTAAGATACTATCCTTAGTCCTTAAAAATAGATCAAGTTGCCTCCCAAAGGACTCATGGGAAGTCGCTTGGACTAGTTCAGCCGGCAACGAATTCCAGCATTTGACAACTCTTAAGGAGTAGAAGTTATGTCTACTGTCCGTTCTGCTATGTTGTATCTCCTATTCCTGGGTGTTACCTCGTAGGTTCGTATTGGGACTAAGCTTAAGTAGGTGTTTAAGAGGGTGTCCAGGTGTGTTAAGGATACTGTAAGCCATTAGAATGTCACCTCTAAGACGCCTATACTCTAATGGGTAAAGGTTGAGTGATTGGAGGCGCTCATCGTAAGGTTTAAATTTGAGTCCCCGAACTGATTTCGTGGCTCGCCGTTGGATACGCTCCAGAGTGTCCTTATCCTTTTGGAGTGTAGGAGGAAATACTATGTTCCCGTACTCTAAATGAGGACGAATGAAACTACTGAAGATTATGTGGAAAGTTCCCCCGTCAAACTGACCAAAAATGCGCTTCAATGTTACCAGTGCAAGGTTTGCTCTAAAAGCATTTTTGCCACAGTTGGCGTAAGACTTTAAGTCGTAGGGCACCAGAACTCCTAAATCTTTTTCGACTCGGGATACTACTAGAGAGGCGTTTCCTAAGTTGTAACTGTAATCTGCGACGTGTCGCAGATGGACTACTTTACACTTTGGAGTGTTAAAGGTAAGTCCGTTATCGTCTGCCCAACTTTGAAGTCGAGTCAGATCCTCCTGAAGTGCCTGTATATCGTCTTGGTTGCGTATCTCTCTCCAAAGTTTCACGTCATCGGCAAAGAGCAGTATGTCTGACGTTACCTGTTGAGGAAGATCATTTATATAAATCAGGAAGAGGAGAGGTCCTAGTACTGAGCCCTCGGGGACACCACTAGAACATTCCATAGCACGTGAGAAATTGAAGTTTACCCTGACCTTAAAATGTCGATTTGTGAGGTATGAACTGAGCCAGTCAATTAAAGGTGGTTTGATTCCCAATTGTTTGAGCTTGTTAATAAGACATGTGTGGTTAACCCTATCAAAAGCTTTAGAGAAATCAAGGTAAATGATGTCTACCTTCCCCTTGCGTTCAACGATGCTTGTCCATCTGTCCACCGCGGTCAGCAGGTTCGTCATACAGGAATAACCCTTCCTGAAACCATGCTGTTGGGGTGAGAAGAAATTTAAGGACAGCAGATAGTCATGTATATCATCGTATATCAGGGACTCCATGATCTTTGAAGGTATAGAGAGAAGGGCCACCGGTCGGTAACTTGAAGGTTCACTGCGTCGACCTCCTTTGAAAATTGGTGTGATGTGAGCCAGCTTGCAATTTCCCGGCAGTTTGCCTTGACTTAGCGAGTGTGAGAACATCACGCTAAGCGGTGTCGCCAGGATTGAAGCTGCTTCCCTCAGTATAGCAGAGTGGACCATATCTGGACCAGGAGAAGTGTCTGTTCTTAGGTGTTGTAGTTTACGGTACACCAAGTCAGCGCTCAGTTTCACTACGGAAAGTCCTGTGCAGTTGCAGACAGAGCCGACATCAGTATAGTTGATGTGGGTCGGCTGAAATGTCCGGGAGTGGTGCTCAGCCAGAAGATTAGCGGCGTCACCGTCATTACCGGTCGGGCCGTTAGGACCTAGCAGTTGAGATACTCCAGTTTTGGCTTGACAAAGAGAGGCTGCGTAACGGAATAAGCGTTTCGGGTTGGAAATAAATTTATCCATAAGCTTTAACTGGTACTGAAGCCTGTCTTCTCTTATAGCCGTCGTACATATGTTCCTTATATGTTTGTATTGCCTGTACTCGCCGTTATTGTCGGTTCGTTTGTATTCTGCCCAACAGTGTCTTTTACGGCTTAGCAAACGAAGAGTGCGGTTCTTGATGGTTGTAGGTTGCATGTGCCTTTTGGGGGCAGTTTGAGGGACTGACTGCTTTGTAGCACATAAGAGAGTGTGTAATAGGAAGTTCCAATTAGCATCCACATCAAGTTGAGGGTGAACGTCCCAATCCACCTGTTGCAGATAGTCCTGTAGAGCTAACGCATTCAATCGTTTGAAATTCCAGCGCATGTTGTTGTTGGGATATCTTAGCTCTGTTTTGCTGACGAAACTGAAGGCTATAACGGCGTGATCACTTTTCTCCAGGGGAGCCAGAATTGAGAGGTTGTCGACTAGAAATTCATTTGTAAAAACACAGTCTAAGCGCGACGTTGTCTGACTGTTCCTCCAACGAGTTGCCAACTTCACATTTTCGTGCAGTGCCAAATCCTCAATGAGGTTGAAGAACCGAGCTTCGATTGAATTTTCACCTCCAATATACGTATGTTCCGCGAAGTTGACTCTAGGGAGACTGAAGTCCCCTAGAATCAGGATATGAGTGAAGCCGAGAGGCGTAGAGCGAGATAGTTCTTCCAGCATACGACTGTCAAACTCGATGTCGGCAGTGGGCTTCCTATATATGACTCCGACTAGGCACCTCGAAGTAGTGGACAATCTCATAGAGCACCATATGGATTCCCCAAGATTTTCAAACTCATGGTTGTGAGCTTGATGTACCTCCAAGCCAGATCGTATGTATAGGGCTACTCCACCTCCAATTCCTGTTTTTCTGTCATTGCGAAACAGAGACATCCCAGGTATTGCTAGCTCCTGGTCCAAATACTGAGGAGATATCCAAGTTTCAGATATTCCTATCAGATGAACCTTATTAGCGTTGCTAAGTTCACTTAGTTCATCCATTTTATTTGGTAGACTCGCGGCGTTCATGTATAAGCAGTTAATGCTTTCAATTCGAAACGCGTGAGCCTCTTCCTGTTTGTCTGTGAGAGCCTTACGTGAGTGGACAGGTAACCCGCCTATATAAGTTTTGTCAAATTGGTAGGCCCTGTCCTTTACACGTTTTTTTTGTCTTGAAGACAGTCCACAAGTGGAATGGTCAGCTCCAGCTTGCCTTTGTGCTTGATCCTGGCGTCGTATGGCCTGTCCGGATGCATGTGGATCGCAGTTGGCAACCGACGTCTGTTGACACGAAATGCTTCCAGAGTTGCAGCCGCCATATGGGAGGATGGAAAAGTTATTCTTATTAGTCGGGGTCTATGAACCCCGTCCTTCTTGGCTAGTCTCATCACATGCTGAGACAGTATGCTTTTAAGCCTCAAGGACTGTTTGATGAATTTCCATTCCCGAATGTCAGAGTTTGCTTGACTAAGGTTCATGTTTTCCGGTACACCTTGCACGATGATATTTCTTCCGCGGAAAAACTTCTCTCGAGAATCTTTAGGGACGTTCCGGATGAGATTGCGCTCAGAATACGGTATGTCAGACAGTATTCTGACGTTCCCATCGGATTTCAGTAGATGACTAGCTAGCAGGACATCCTCTACTTCGGTAGCATTCTTGAGTGTTACACGGAGTAGTCTCGGGTGATTTTGATGTTTAGAATCCTTTCCCCGAGTGAGCCGTGTGACCGTCGAAGACTCTATTCTAGAAAGTTCGAGCATTTTGTTCAGTTCACCCCAGAGCATCCTGTCGTTTATGTCCTGCAAACTGAGTGGAAGGTCGGGGTTGTCTATGAGGTTCATGATTATGAGACAGTCGTCACGGACCGTTGTTTTCCCAAGTTTTCCGGTGCGTTCAGGTTCAGTACGTTGTTGTTTGGAGGTCAAAGTACGTTTCTGAATCGTAGGCTTTTTGATAACCGGGCGGACGTTTTCGGGGGTAGACTGAGCGATCAAAGCACCAGTTGATGTCCGTACAACACTTGGGATGTCAACCTTAGACGGTGACACCTGGTCCTTATTAGCTCTGTTGGCGTGGGTGCAGTCACCTGCAGAGTTTTTGGGAACCACTGTTACTTTTAAGGACCTTGTACTGGGAGATCCAAGTTTGGTGAGGGAGTCAATTACCATCGACGTAATGATGGTGCTGAGTTTCAACGTGTCATCATTAGTGCTAATGCGTGTTCCATCGATGGTAGACTTATCGACATCCCTATTCTTATTTTCCTTGCGCGCCCTTGTTTGTCTACCTAGTTTATGGCTATCTGTTTCCAAGTTTACTGACATTTTATTCCGCAGACCTGTCAGTAGAACAATGATATTGCTCAGCAGCACTACAGCGTCCGTGTTGCACGTAACGCACACCCACTTACGGTCCGATTTGCTGAGTCTCTTGTAAGCCGTTGCCGTAAGATCTGTGCACGTTTCGTGAAACCAACCTTTGCAGTTGTCACACTGCATGCCAGATGTAACAGCGAAACGGCATCCAGGTCTTTTACATGAATTTTTCATGGCTGTATTTACGTAAACTGTGCTAGAGATAGTATCAAAGCTTAAGACCGTTAAAAATACACTAAAAACCACACTAAAACGGGAAAAATGTATAAAAACGGATGAGATAAAATGAAATAGCCTTTACGTGAAAAACTGATAATAAACCGAATAGTAAGCTGAGGCTAAACCGCAGTTAACTGTTAGATTGGGTGAAACTCAAAAAAAGTAATCTACCGAACTTATAGCTCAGAATAGATTGTTTAGATCAGAAATGGTACTTTTGTTGCGTAAGAACACAGCAAAAGTTTGAGACATGCAAACCACGTTAGGACTAAACTTCCCGTTCGAAAAGCGCGCTCATAATTGAAAAAAGAGAGTAGTAATAATAGAATAATAATAAATCAGGTTCTATGTAATTGAGCATAATATTGAATTGCGTTTAGAGAAGGAAAGAAAGAAAATAAGGGAATAGAAATAAAGGAGACGTGAGATATGCGAATAGTTTTATAAGCGTGTTTATGAACACAGAACAAGAATAAACCACTATGTATGTATCGTCAAATTGGTAACAAAAATAAAATATAATTACGGAAAAATCTTGTTGTTGCAGTAAGATATGACGCTAGAATAAATGTTTGTGCAGTCATAGTTTGGAGTGATGCTATGAAAGTCTCAGTTAAGTGGAAAGGATAACGAGATATCAATATATATGAGTCATATATGCATAGCGAAGATAAAACGAGTCTGAGAAGTTAATCTAGGTGTAACACAAGTTTTTGTTTTAATTATAAACTTCTTAATCTTAAGAATAATATTTGTTTAGATGGAAAAAAAGGGAGAAAAAAGAAATAAACACCTAGTGAAAGAGTTAAACCATTATAATAATAGTAATTGTGTAATGAATATTGACTTCTAAAGTAAACCAACACTTTAGAAAAACGAAATAAAAAACCCTATGGTGCACTCGAATAAATACATGTAGATTTATGCAATAGTATATAGAGTGAAACCGAATATTAATATAAACATTTGTGAAATTATAATTAAGAATGGTGTTATAAAAGTCACGATTAATTGCAAAAGATAATCAAACATAAAATTCTATGTGTTATATATATATATATATATATATATATATATATATGGTGAAGATTTTAATACTACTTTAAGCAGCATGGTTTGGTTTTAATTTCGCATTACTACTCAGTCTATACACCTTTAACAAGGTGACTCCGGAGATATTTCGAGGCAGAAGTTGATTTACTAACAGTTTTATCATCCCAATGTCATTCATTTGTGGTTAAGTGAACTCTAAACCAAATACTATCTACATTTATAGACTGTAATCGGAATATATCATAATCTACGTTGGATTATATCACTGGGATTTCATCAACTCCGCTGGAATTTTCAATCATCTGTATATGTGGATTTCGTTACCAGACTCAATCAGAACACAAGCAAACATGGTGAATTATGTAACGTCCCTCATTTTTGTTGTGTTTATAACGCTTAACTGGTATACGTCAAAATTATTATTTGTACTTAATAACTCTGTTATCATTTTTGGTTTCATATATTGTTTGGTCCACCACCATTATCTGGTGAGCCTCGAGTGTATTATAGTAGTTATATCGCTTAAGTTTTTATTTGATACACTAGCTTTTTTTACATCATGTACTCTCCAAATAAACTCATGGATATGGATTGTCCCCCAGTGAATCCCCTCAAATCATCACATTCAGATGATAACATTTTAAGTTCAGTCAATGCTTTTTCCGAGTTCAGACTAGCGACATACGGTGCCAACAACCGGAGGATCTGGTTCGTGCAAGTAGAAGTCTTATTTTAGCGAGAGGCATACGCTTGTATAATTACTGTCTACTATGCTATTAGTACTGGTCTAATAATAGACATAATCCATTAATTGTAGGTTTGTCATGATGCAACTGCCTAATCTATAAGATCTTACGTGGAAGTTACATCATCGTCTACACCAACTCATTGCATTGTAACAATTACCAATACGTGATAGTGAACAAGCTTAGGCTAGAGATAGAATATATTTAATATGAATAAAGGATACAAGATCACATTCAGCTGGGACCACGCCTGCATGGTCGAGCCATGCCATCCGACCAACTCCTTTATTCGATTCATTATTCCCGCCTTTTTCCATTCTTCTGTATTTCTCCACGTTAAATGTTTGATGTCTATTTCTCATATTGTCTCGTGGTAGGGCCCAATGCCACTACACGCTCCCAGACGACCAAATATGCCTATAATGTCGGCGCACTATCCATCGAAATCGGAAGTCGACCCTGCACCAGAGACTTATTCGTATAACAATATTAAAGCCACCGTAATCCCACGCACATCACTTTCTGATGAAAAACGACTACAACAACGGCTCACATCATGCGAACATGGGGGCAAGAAACCGTCGCAGCTGCAATAACATTTGAAGCAGTTTGCAGGTCCACATAAATTAGAAGAATGTTTGTACAGAACCTTCTGGTTCTAGACCCAATAATAAAAGTATTACGATGGCCCTACTAAATACAAATAAGACTATACTTCCCGACACCATGCTTTACCCAACGCATCGTAGGGGAGGATATAAGGGCAGACCTGGTTCAAATGTCTCACAAGACGTCCACTTCAATCATTATGTAAGTAGGCCTAATACTGGACAGACCACAGTAAACCAACGAGCGTCACGAGTACCCTCAAACGTTTTAAATGATAAACCTGTAAGACGTAACCTCTCTCAACACTTTCCCATTGGGCAAGATGGATTACTGGGTTACTCACCATCAACCCAACCTTGTCTTAACTGTCCGCCTAGTCAAGTTCAACAAATTAATCCGCTTTATCAAAATAATGATTTTTTTGGCCTTCAGAAATCTCTGGTCCCACTAGCACTACAATTTGCTCAAGCGATCGCCCATGTGATCAGTCAAACATAATAAACCACAGTCTATGCAAATCCAAAATACACGACATCAATAGGGAAGCTCTCGGTTTTTTTATCCCTCCATACGCCTTTTTTAAATCTATTACTTATCATTGCACGTTCACTTCTGAACAAAATTTCAGCCTTGAGAACATTAGCCTTTCTATCCAAGCCTTGTTTCATACTTATCACTGAAACATGGTGCTCTCATGCAGTATCTGATTCAGAATCGAATATCCAAAAATATAGACTCTATCGCTGTGACAGAGAAACTAAGCGAGGAGGTGGTTGTATTATATATGCTTTGGATACCCTAACAGCTAATAGAGTTGAAGATAGTGTCCTGAATAGTTTACCAGAATCAGTCTGGATATCTGTCAACACCCTGAATCATAGTCTACTCCTTGGATGTATATACAGAGCTCCTGAGAGCTCAGATAATGGGAATAATCTTATTATCAACGCATTCATACATGAATCTGCTCTAAACTTTAATGCTAAGGTTAACACTGGGGATTTCAATTATCCTGGGATTAACTGGAGTACCGGTAGCTGTCAGTCATGTAATGAGGAGTTCTCGGCAACCATTAACATGCTGGTCACAGTGGGTTTGTACCCCAACTAGAGGTGATAGTATACTCGATCTCATATTTAGTAGAGATATTATCCCACTGTCTGTAAAATTATACGATGAATTTGAAAGCAGTGACCATAAGACAGTAGTATGCGCTCTCCCTATATTTCCCTCCTCAAACCGACCCATTCAAAAAACCTGTCAATATAGAGACTTTAAGCATGCCGACTGGGACCTCCTCCATTCACTGATTAAACTTTCAGACTGGGATAACTTTTTTTCATGTACTAATCTCATAGATGCTATCGACGAATTCTATTTGATCATTAACTCTTGTTTAGATTCTTGTGTGCCTCTTAAAACGTACAGGTTTATTAAACCTTACGAATTATATATACCAGCTAAATATCGTAATAAACTAAGACGCCTACAGAATCGTTATTTCAAGTCAAACGACTTCACGGCAGCTGCACAAATAACAATAATTTTTAATCAAATTAAAGAGACACATAGGTTAAAAGCCATTAATGAGGAGATACTAGCACTTAATAGTAACTCAAAAATACAAAACTTAACTCTACTTCTCAATAAACGCGCTAAAGTAACTCAAAATGTTGATATACCATGCATCCAGCATAATAACACTTTTATATACGACTCTAAAACTATGGAAGACCTTTTCAGTGCTACTTTTGCGAATGATGTAGGAACCACAAGTGGCTCTGCTTCAAGAGTTACGTGCGTGACCAGAAACTACATAAAATCTATCTCCTTCACATATAAGAAAATTAATATGGCTATAAATGCCCTTAAGCTTTCGCGCGGTCATGGAGCAGACGGGATTCCATCCTTTCTCTACAAATACGGTGGTCCAGATTTTCCACTTCTTCTTCTAAAGCTGTTTACTCTCTCTATGGAAACTGGTTCTTACCCTTACTGTTGGAAAACCGCGTACATCATACCACGTTATAAATCTGGAGATAAGACTGACATGAACAATTATCGGCCAATAAATATTACTCCAGTAATCTCTAGGATTATGGAGAAAATTGTAAGTGATGAACTTTCCAACTATTTACTCGCTGGAAACTTTATCAATGATACTCAACATGGATTTCTTAAAAATCGATCTTGCATGACATGTCATTTCGACTTCTTTAATTTAGACTACTCTCTACGTAGTCAAGAATATCTAGTCTTAGTGCTATATGTGGACATTTCTAAGGCTTTTGACATGGTTAACCACCAACTTCTTATAGGCAAACTTGCATCTTATGGGGTTCAAAATCCTTTGCTAGATTGGATTGATTTATTTCTCAGCAATCGACATCAAATAGTTAAAATTAACTCTTCATTGTCTAACGATGTCCTTGTTAGAAGTGGTGTAATAGCAGTGCGCGCATAAAGGATAAATTAAGGCTGGAATCAGTACAGAGACGATTTACACTTCGTATTCTTGGAGCTGATTGTTCCTTAACTTATAATTCTAGATGTAAAAAACTAGAGCTAAACCCTTTATGGAAGAGGAGACTCAAACTAAATCTTATTTTTTTCTTCAAACTACTTGATAAATAATCCTTTACATCCAATCATGTAATTCAATACGCAGAAACTCCTCATTATGAAACCCGTAATTCCTTGGCACTTGTGAAACAAACTTATTCTAAATCATCTCTTTATATGAATTACTTTGCCTGTAAATTTTCTAGACTCTGGAATAACCTACCACAACATATCCGTACGATAAAATCACTCCCATTATTTGTACGTTGCATCGATGCATACTGCTCCTCCAAAAATGCATTGAATGCTCTAGCACCTGCAAGTGTATCTCACTCCACAAGTGTTATTATAGGAACTTTAAATGTTTAGGCATTTTTATTAGTGCATTCTCTGGATAAAACCAACAACTTGCTGTCACTTTATGTTAATACCGTCCTCAGCTAGTTTAACTAATTTGAATATCATCAACAGTATATCACTGTGTCACATGACATACGCATTTTAATAGATCTGATTGACATATTTCGGTAATTACTGCTTTGTTGTTCCGTGCTGTCTGTTTTCGTTTTAATTTTTCTGGTTGTAGATATTTATCATTAAATCGATCTGGCACACGGAATGACCTTAATTACACCGTTCATAAATCAACAGACTGTCCAGTTAAGAAATATTAAATGTTCCTGGCTGATGCATTGGATCGCTGTAATACCTAAACAATTACTGAACTAGTAAACTATAAACTCATATCACATGTTTTTTCTGTACATATTATGATATTATTTATATCAAATTGATCATGCCTGTAAACTGGCGTGAATTCTGTAATTATCATTTTTTCAGAATATAAATTATTATTATTGTTATTATTATTATTATTATTATTATTATGAAGCATTGCTTAAACAAATGTGGTTCCAACGATTACCACATAACGTCAGACAGATTCTTAGTGTGTCGGGAAGCTCCTTTAATCTACAAGACCTGGCAGATATGGCGGACAAGATGATGGAGATTTACCCTGACAGTCATTGTCTAAATGCTATACAAACATGGTGTTCGAACCGGAAGTCTAGTCCTAACGTGGTTTGCATTTCTTAAACGTTTGCTGTGTTCTTACGCAACAAAAGTACCATTTCTGATCTAAACAATCTATTCTGAGCTATAAGTTCGGTAGATTACTTTTTTTGAGCTTCGCCCAATTTAATAGTAAACTGTTGTTTTGCCTCAGCTTACTATTCAGTTTTTTTCAGTTTTTCACATAAAGGCTAGTTCATTTTATCTCATCCGTTTTTATACATTTTTCTCGTTTTTAGTGTGCTTTTTAGTGTATTTTTAACGGTTTTAAGCTTTGATACAATCTCTAACACAGTTTAAGTCAATACAGCCATGAAAAATTCATGCAAACGGCCTGGATGCCGTTTTGCTGTTACATCTGGCATTCAGTGCGACAACTGCAAAGGTTGGTTTCACGAAACGTGCACAGATCTTACGGCAACGGCTTACAAGAGACTCAGCAAATCGGACCGTAAGTGGGTGTGCGTTACGTGCAACACGGACGCTGTAGTGCTGCTGAGCAATATCATTGTTCTACTGACAGGTCTGCGGAATAAAATGTCAGTAAACTTGGAAACAGATAGCCATAAACTAGGTAGACAAACAAGGGCGCGCAAGGAAAATAAGAATAGGGATGTCGATAAGTCTACCATCGATGGAACACGCATTAGCACTAATGATGACACGTTGAAACTCAGCACCATCATTACGTCGATGGTAATTGACTCCCTCACCAAACTTGGATCTCCCAGTACAAGGTCCTTAAAAGTAACAGTGGTTCCCAAAAACTCTGCAGGTGACTGCACCCACGCCAACAGAGCTAATAAGGACCAGGTGTCACCGTCTAAGGTTGACATCCCAAGTGTTGTACGGACATCAACTGGTGCTTTGATCGCTCAGTCTACCCCCGAAAACGTCCGCCCGGTTATCAAAAAGCCTACGATTCAGAAACGTACTTTGACCTCCAAACAACAACGTACTGAACCTGAACGCACCGGAAAACTTGGGAAAACAACGGTCCGTGACGACTGTCTCATAATCATGAACCTCATAGACAACCCCGACCTTCCACTCAGTTTGCAGGACATAAACGACAGGATGCTCTGGGGTGAACTGAACAAAATGCTCGAACTTTCTAGAATAGAGTCTTCGACGGTCACACGGCTCACTCGGGGAAAGGATTCTAAACATCAAAATCACCCGAGACTACTCCGTGTAACACTCAAGAATGCTACCGAAGTAGAGGATGTCCTGCTAGCTAGTCATCTACTGAAATCCGATGGGAACGTCAGAATACTGTCTGACATACCGTATTCTGAGCGCAATCTCATCCGGAACGTCCCTAAAGATTCTCGAGAGAAGTTTTTCCGCGTAAGAAATATCATCGTGCAAGGTGTACCGGAAAACATGAACCTTAGTCAAGCAAACTCTGACATTCGGGAATGGAAATTCATCAAACAGTCCTTGAGGCTTAAAAGCATACTGTCTCAGCATGTGATGAGACTAGCCAAGAAGGACGGGGTTCATAGACCCCGACTAATAAGAATAACTTTTCCATCCTCCCATATGGCGGCTGCAACTCTGGAAGCATTTCGTGTCAACAGACGTCGGTTGCCAACTGCGATCCACATGCATCCGGACAGGCCATACGACGCCAGGATCAAGCACAAAGGCAAGCTGGAGCTGACCATTCCACTTGTGGACTGTCTTCAAGACAAAAAAAACGTGTAAAGGACAGGGCCTACCAATTTGACAAAACTTATATAGGCGGGTTACCTGTCCACTCACGTAAGGCTCTCACAGACAAACAGGAAGAGGCTCACGCGTTTCGAATTGAAAGCATTAACTGCTTATACATGAACGCCGCGAGTCTACCAAATAAAATGGATGAACTAAGTGAACTTAGCAACGCTAATAAGGTTCATCTGATAGGAATATCTGAAACTTGGATATCTCCTCAGTATTTGGACCAGGAGCTAGCAATACCTGGGATGTCTCTGTTTCGCAATGACAGAAAAACAGGAATTGGAGGTGGAGTAGCCCTATACATACGATCTGGCTTGGAGGTACATCAAGCTCACAACCATGAGTTTGAAAATCTTGGGGAATCCATATGGTGCTCTATGAGATTGTCCACTACTTCGAGGTGCCTAGTCGGAGTCATATATAGGAAGCCCACTGCCGACATCGAGTTTGACAGTCGTATGCTGGAAGAACTATCTCGCTCTACGCCTCTCGGCTTCACTCATATCCTGATTCTAGGGGACTTCAGTCTCCCTAGAGTCAACTTCGCGGAACATACGTATATTGGAGGTGAAAATTCAATCGAAGCTCGGTTCTTCAACCTCATTGAGGATTTGGCACTGCACGAAAATGTGAAGTTGGCAACTCGTTGGAGGAACAGTCAGACAACGTCGCGCTTAGACTGTGTTTTTACAAATGAATTTCTAGTCGACAACCTCTCAATTCTGGCTCCCCTGGAGAAAAGTGATCACGCCGTTATAGCCTTCAGTTTCGTCAGCAAAACAGAGCTAAGATATCCCAACAACAACATGCGCTGGAATTTCAAACGATTGAATGCGTTAGCTCTACAGGACTATCTGCAACAGGTGGATTGGGACGTTCACCCTCAACTTGATGTGGATGCTAATTGGAACTTCCTATTACACACTCTCTTATGTGCTACAAAGCAGTCAGTCCCTCAAACTGCCCCCAAAAGGCACATGCAACCTACAACCATCAAGAACCGCACTCTTCGTTTGCTAAGCCGTAAAAGACACTGTTGGGCAGAATACAAACGAACCGACAATAACGGCGAGTACAGGCAATACAAACATATAAGGAACATATGTACGACGGCTATAAGAGAAGACAGGCTTCAGTACCAGTTAAAGCTTATGGATAAATTTATTTCCAACCCGAAACGCTTATTCCGTTACGCAGCCTCTCTTTGTCAAGCCAAAACTGGAGTATCTCAACTGCTAGGTCCTAACGGCCCGACCGGTAATGACGGTGACGCCGCTAATCTTCTGGCTGAGCACCACTCCCGGACATTTCAGCCGACCCACATCAACTATACTGATGTCGGCTCTGTCTGCAACTGCACAGGACTTTCCGTAGTGAAACTGAGCGCTGACTTGGTGTACCGTAAACTACAACACCTAAGAACAGACACTTCTCCTGGTCCAGATATGGTCCACTCTGCTATACTGAGGGAAGCAGCTTCAATCCTGGCGACACCGCTTAGCGTGATGTTCTCACACTCGCTAAGTCAAGGCAAACTGCCGGGAAATTGCAAGCTGGCTCACATCACACCAATTTTCAAAGGAGGTCGACGCAGTGAACCTTCAAGTTACCGACCGGTGGCCCTTCTCTCTATACCTTCAAAGATCATGGAGTCCCTGATATACGATGATATACATGACTATCTGCTGTCCTTAAATTTCTTCTCCCCCAACAGCATGGTTTCAGGAAGGGTTATTCCTGTATGACGAACCTGCTGACCGCGGTGGACAGATGGACAAGCATCGTTGAACGCAAGGGGAAGGTAGACATCATTTACCTTGATTTCTCTAAAGCTTTTGATAGGGTTAACCACACATGTCTTATTAACAAGCTCAAACAATTGGGAATCAAACCACCTTTAATTGACTGGCTCAGTTCATACCTCACAAATCGACATTTTAAGGTCAGGGTAAACTTCAATTTCTCACGTGCTATGGAATGTTCTAGTGGTGTCCCCGAGGGCTCAGTACTAGGACCTCTCCTCTTCCTGATTTATATAAATGATCTTCCTCAACAGGTAACGTCAGACATACTGCTCTTTGCCGATGACGTGAAACTTTGGAGAGAGATACGCAACCAAGACGATATACAGGCACTTCAGGAGGATCTGACTCGACTTCAAAGTTGGGCAGACGATAACGGACTTACCTTTAACACTCCAAAGTGTAAAGTAGTCCATCTGCGACACGTCGCAGATTACAGTTACAACTTAGGAAACGCCTCTCTAGTAGTATCCCGAGTCGAAAAAGATTTAGGAGTTCTGGTGCCCTACGACTTAAAGTCTTACGCCAACTGTGGCAAAAATGCTTTTAGAGCAAACCTTGCACTGGTAACATTGAAGCGCATTTTTGGTCAGTTTGACGGGGGAACTTTCCACATAATCTTCAGTAGTTTCATTCGTCCTCATTTAGAGTACGGGAACATAGTATTTCCTCCTACACTCCAAAAGGATAAGGACACTCTGGAGCGTATCCAACGGCGAGCCACGAAATCAGTTCGGGGACTCAAATTTAAACCTTACGATGAGCGCCTCCAATCACTCAACCTTTACCCATTAGAGTATAGGCGTCTTAGAGGTGACATTCTAATGGCTTACAGTATCCTTAACACACCTGGACACCCTCTTAAACACCTACTTAAGCTTAGTCCCAATACGAACCTACGAGGTAACACCCAGGAATAGGAGATACAACATAGCAGAACGGACAGTAGACATAACTTCTACTCCTTAAGAGTTGTCAAATGCTGGAATTCGTTGCCGGCTGAACTAGTCCAAGCGACTTCCCATGAGTCCTTTGGGAGGCAACTTGATCTATTTTTAAGGACTAAGGATAGTATCTTACTATGATTTACCAATTCATTTTCTTTCTCTTTTATCGTTAATATACCTAGGTTCTTGCCTGGAGGTATTGGTGATCCACTGCTACTAGACACAGAAGCCTGTTAAGCGAAAGCTTCTTCTATTCCGTCCGCAACCATTTGAATCATTTGAACAATGCTAACATTATTAAAACTTGTGTATTATTGCATTTAAGAAGAAACCAGAAATGATTTCTTCAAAACACTTATGTACCCATAAGATGTTTGTGAATAATAATAATAATGTCCTCCCAGTGGTATAATCCAACGTAGATTATGATATATTCCGATTACAGTCTATAAATGTAGACAGTATTTGATTTGGAATTCATTTAACACAATCACAAGTGAATGGAGAACGACAGGTATGTATGCAACAGTGTATTAGTCAGCAGTTAACACAGTGTCTCACGCTATGAATGTAACACAACGGAAGGAAAAGTGTTCAAGGTCATGTACTTAAACAACACGTACAATCACTTGATGACAAATGTACATGCAGTGAAAAATTGACAAAATAAATATAAATCACATCGAAAACTATTTACGAAATAAGTTTGTCAGGCATATCTCCGCACTAGATATTCTTGACTACGTAGAGAGTAGTCTAAATTAAAGAAGTCGAAATGACATGTCATGCAAGATCGATTTTTAAGAAATCCATGTTGAGTATCATTGATAAAGTTTCCAGCGAGTAAATAGTTGGAAAGTTCATCACTTACAATTTTCTCCATAATCCTAGAGATTACTGGAGTAATATTTATTGGCCGATAATTGTTCATGTCAGTCTTATCTCCAGATTTATAACGTGGTATGATGTACGCGGTTTTCCAACAGTAAGGGTAAGAACCAGTTTCCATAGAGAGAGTAAACAGCTTTAGAAGAAGAAGTGGAAAATCTGGACCACCGTATTTGTAGAGAAAGGATGGAATCCCGTCTGCTCCATGACCGCGCGAAAGCTTAAGGGCATTTATAGCCATATTAATTTTCTTATATGTGAAGGAGATAGATTTTATGTAGTTGCTGGTCACGCACGTAACTCTTGAAGCAGAGCCACTTGTGGTTCCTACATCATTCGCAAAAGTAGCACTGAAAAGGTCTTCCATAGTTTTAGAGTCGTATATAAAAGTGTTATTATGCTGGATGCATGGTATATCAACATTTTGAGTTACTTTAGCGCGTTTATTGAGAAGTAGAGTTAAGTTTTGTATTTTTGAGTTACTATTAAGTGCTAGTATCTCCTCATTAATGGCTTTTAACCTATGTGTCTCTTTAATTTGATTAAAAATTATTGTTATTTGTGCAGCTGCCGTGAAGTCGTTTGACTTGAAATAACGATTCTGTAGGCGTCTTAGTTTATTACGATATTTAGCTGGTATATATAATTCGTAAGGTTTAATAAACCTGTACGTTTTAAGAGGCACACAAGAATCTAAACAAGAGTTAATGATCAAATAGAATTCGTCGATAGCATCTATGAGATTAGTACATGAAAAAAAGTTATCCCAGTCTGAAAGTTTAATCAGTGAATGGAGGAGGTCCCAGTCGGCATGCTTAAAGTCTCTATATTGACAGGTTTTTTGAATGGGTCGGTTTGAGGAGGGAAATATAGGGAGAGCGCATACTACTGTCTTATGGTCACTGCTTTCAAATTCATCGTATAATTTTACAGACAGTGGGATAATATCTCTACTAAATATGAGATCGAGTATACTATCACCTCTAGTTGGGGTACAAACCCACTGTGACCAGCATGTTAATGGTTGCCGAGAACTCCTCATTACATGACTGACAGCTACCGGTACTCCAGTTAATCCCAGGATAATTGAAATCCCCAGTGTTAACCTTAGCATTAAAGTTTAGAGCAGATTCATGTATGAATGCGTTGATAATAAGATTATTCCCATTATCTGAGCTCTCAGGAGCTCTGTATATACATCCAAGGAGTAGACTATGATTCAGGGTGTTGACAGATATCCAGACTGATTCTGGTAAACTATTCAGGACACTATCTTCAACTCTATTAGCTGTTAGGGTATCCAAAGCATATATAATACAACCACCTCCTCGCTTAGTTTCTCTGTCACAGCGATAGAGTCTATATTTTTGGATATTCGATTCTGAATCAGATACTGCATGAGAGCACCATGTTTCAGTGATAAGTATGAAACAAGGCTTGGATAGAAAGGCTAATGTTCTCAAGGCTGAAATTTTGTTCAGAAGTGAACGTGCAATGATAAGTAATAGATTTAAAAAAGGCGTATGGAGGGATAAAAAAACCGAGAGCTTCCCTATTGATGTCGTGTATTTTGGATTTGCATAGACTGTGGTTTATTATGTTTGACTGATCACATGGGCGATCGCTTGAGCAAATTGTAGTGCTAGTGGGACCAGAGATTTCTGAAGGCCAAAAAAATCATTATTTTGATAAAGCGGATTAATTTGTTGAACTTGACTAGGCGGACAGTTAAGACAAGGTTGGGTTGATGGTGAGTAACCCAGTAATCCATCTTGCCCAATGGGAAAGTGTTGAGAGAGGTTACGTCTTACAGGTTTATCATTTAAAACGTTTGAGGGTACTCGTGACGCTCGTTGGTTTACTGTGGTCTGTCCAGTATTAGGCCTACTTACATAATGATTGAAGTGGACGTCTTGTGAGACATTTGAACCAGGTCTGCCCTTATATCCTCCCCTACGATGCGTTGGGTAAAGCATGGTGTCGGGAAGTATAGTCTTATTTGTATTTAGTAGGGCCATCGTAATACTTTTATTATTGGGTCTAGAACCAGAAGGTTCTGTACAAACATTCTTCTAATTTATGTGGACCTGCAAACTGCTTCAAATGTTATTGCAGCTGCGACGGTTTCTTGCCCCCATGTTCGCATGATGTGAGCCGTTGTTGTAGTCGTTTTTCATCAGAAAGTGATGTGCGTGGGATTACGGTGGCTTTAATATTGTTATACGAATAAGTCTCTGGTGCAGGGTCGACTTCCGATTTCGATGGATAGTGCGCCGACATTATAGGCATATTTGGTCGTCTGGGAGCGTGTAGTGGCATTGGGCCCTACCACGAGACAATATGAGAAATAGACATCAAACATTTAACGCGGAGAAATACAGAAGAATGGAAAAAGGCGGGAATAATGAATCGAATAAAGGAGTTGGTCGGATGGCATGGCTCGACCATGCAGGCGTGGTCCCAGCTGAATGTGATCTTGTATCCTTTATTCATATTAAATATATTCTATCTCTAGCCTAAGCTTGTTCACTATCACGTATTGGTAATTGTTACAATGCAATGAGTTGGTGTAGACGATGATGTAACTTCCACGTAAGATCTTATAGATTAGGCAGTTGCATCATGACAAACCTACAATTAATGGATTATGTCTATTATTAGACCAGTACTAATAGCATAGTAGACAGTAATTATACAAGCGTATGCCTCTCGCTAAAATAAGACTTCTACTTGCACGAACCAGATCCTCCGGTTGTTGGCACCGTATGTCGCTAGTCTGAACTCGGAAAAAGCATTGACTGAACTTAAAATGTTATCATCTGAATGTGATGATTTGAGGGGATTCACTGGGGGACAATCCATATCCATGAGTTTATTTGGAGAGTACATGATGTAAAAAAAGCTAGTGTATCAAATAAAAACTTAAGCGATATAACTACTATAATACACTCGAGGCTCACCAGATAATGGTGGTGGACCAAACAATATATGAAACCAAAAATGATAACAGAGTTATTAAGTACAAACAATAATTTTGACGTATACCAGATAAACGTCATAAATACAACAAAAATGAGGGACCTTACATAATTCACCATGTTTGGTTGTGTTATGATTGAGTCAGGTAACGAAATCCACAAATACAGATGACTGAAAATTCCAGCGGAGTTGATGAAATCCCAGTGATATAATCCAACGTAGATGATGATATATTCCGATTACAGTCTAAAAATGTAGAGAGTATTTGTTTTGGAATACACTAGGCACAATCACACGTGAATGGAGAACGACAGGTATGTATGCAACAGTGTATTAGTCAGCAGTTAACACAGTGTCTCACGCTATGAATGTAACACAACGGAAGGAAAAGTGTTCAAGGTCATGTACTTAAACAACACGTACAATCACTTGATGACAAATGTACATGCAGTGAAAAATTGACAAAATAAATATAAATCACATCGAAAACTATTTACGAAATAAGTTTGTCAGGCATATCTCCACACCTGTATAACCAACTTTCTGACCACAGTGGGCAGATGTACGATCATTCTAGATAGCAAGGGGAGAGTTGATGTCATATACACTGGCTTTGCAAAGGCTTTTGATAACATCAACCATATATGTTCTGTCAGTAGTTTCAAACAGTTAGGTACTACTCTACTGTTAACTGATGGAATTATTTATATTCAGATAATCAACATTTCAAAGTCAGTGTAGAGTTCTTCTTCTTCATAAAGTATCGCTTGGTATATCGTTTTTCACTGACTACGTGAAACTCTGGAGAGAAGTTTACAACCAACACGACAAGCTGGAATTTCTGGAGGGCTTAACTGGAATTCTGCGTTGGGCGGATAACAACGGACTGACGTCCGACGATGAAAAGTGTAAAGTAGTCCATCTGGGATATATTGCATACTTTGCATATAACTTGGGTAACTCCCTTCTAGTGGTACCCAAGCTTGAAAAAGATCGAGTCTTGCTGCTGTAGATCACTAACGTAGATGATCTGTGTCGAATGATTGGAGGCCTTCTAGAGTTAGAAGGGAATGATGTGACAAATCAGTTTACTTCGAAGTAACACTTCGCAGTCAGCACATAACGCGGATTAACCCTTCGTTCTATCAAGGTACCATCGTTGCTTTGAAGGCCATATAACACAAAAGATGTTTTGGTTTAGAGTTCATTTAACACAATCACAAGTGAATGGAGAACGACAGGTATGTATGCAACAGTGTATTAGTCAGCAGTTAACACAGTGTCTCACGCTATGAATGTAACACAACGGAAGGAAAAGTGTTCAAGGTCATGTACTTAAACAACACGTACAATCACTTGATGACAAATGTACATGCAGTGAAAAATTGACAAAATAAATATAAATCACATCGAAAACTATTTACGAAATAAGTTTGTCAGGCATATCTCCACACCTGTATAACCAACTTTCTGACCACAGTGGGCAGATGTACGATCATTCTAGATAGCAAGGGGAGAGTTGATGTCATATACACTGGCTTTGCAAAGGCTTTTGATAACATCAACCATATATGTTCTGTCAGTAGTTTCAAACAGTTAGGTACTACTCTACTGTTAACTGATGGAATTATTTATATTCAGATAATCAACATTTCAAAGTCAGTGTAGAGTTCTTCTTCTTCATAAAGTATCGCTTGGTATATCGTTTTTCACTGACTACGTGAAACTCTGGAGAGAAGTTTACAACCAACACGACAAGCTGGAATTTCTGGAGGGCTTAACTGGAATTCTGCGTTGGGCGGATAACAACGGACTGACGTCCGACGATGAAAAGTGTAAAGTAGTCCATCTGGGATATATTGCATACTTTGCATATAACTTGGGTAACTCCCTTCTAGTGGTACCCAAGCTTGAAAAAGATCGAGTCTTGCTGCTGTAGATCACTAACGTAGATGATCTGTGTCGAATGATTGGAGGCCTTCTAGAGTTAGAAGGGAATGATGTGACAAATCAGTTTACTTCGAAGTAACACTTCGCAGTCAGCACATAACGCGGATTAACCCTTCGTTCTATCAAGGTACCATCGTTGCTTTGAAGGCCATATAACACAAAAGATGTTTTGGTTTAGAGTTCATTTAACACAATCACAAGTGAATGGAGAACGACAGGTATGTATGCAACAGTGTATTAGTCAGCAGTTAACACAGTGTCTCACGCTATGAATGTAACACAACGGAAGGAAAAGTGTTCAAGGTCATGTACTTAAACAACACGTACAATCACTTGATGACAAATGTACATGCAGTGAAAAATTGACAAAATAAATATAAATCACATCGAAAACTATTTACGAAATAAGTTTGTCAGGCATATCTCCACACCTGTATAACCAACTTTCTGACCACAGTGGGCAGATGTACGATCATTCTAGATAGCAAGGGGAGAGTTGATGTCATATACACTGGCTTTGCAAAGGCTTTTGATAACATCAACCATATATGTTCTGTCAGTAGTTTCAAACAGTTAGGTACTACTCTACTGTTAACTGATGGAATTATTTATATTCAGATAATCAACATTTCAAAGTCAGTGTAGAGTTCTTCTTCTTCATAAAGTATCGCTTGGTATATCGTTTTTCACTGACTACGTGAAACTCTGGAGAGAAGTTTACAACCAACACGACAAGCTGGAATTTCTGGAGGGCTTAACTGGAATTCTGCGTTGGGCGGATAACAACGGACTGACGTCCGACGATGAAAAGTGTAAAGTAGTCCATCTGGGATATATTGCATACTTTGCATATAACTTGGGTAACTCCCTTCTAGTGGTACCCAAGCTTGAAAAAGATCGAGTCTTGCTGCTGTAGATCACTAACGTAGATGATCTGTGTCGAATGATTGGAGGCCTTCTAGAGTTAGAAGGGAATGATGTGACAAATCAGTTTACTTCGAAGTAACACTTCGCAGTCAGCACATAACGCGGATTAACCCTTCGTTCTATCAAGGTACCATCGTTGCTTTGAAGGCCATATAACACAAAAGATGTTTTGGTTTAGAGTTCATTTAACACAATCACAAGTGAATGGAGAACGACAGGTATGTATGCAACAGTGTATTAGTAAGCAGTTAACACAGTGTCTCACGCTATGAATGTAACACAACGGAAGGAAAAGTGTTCAAGGTCATGTACTTAAACAACACGTACAATCACTTGATGACAAATGTACATGCAGTGAAAAATTGACAAAATAAATATAAATCACATCGAAAACTATTTACGAAATAAGTTTGTCAGGCATATCTCCACACCTGTATAACCAACTTTCTGACCACAGTGGGCAGATGTACGATCATTCTAGATAGCAAGGGGAGAGTTGATGTCATATACACTGGCTTTGCAAAGGCTTTTGATAACATCAACCATATATGTTCTGTCAGTAGTTTCAAACAGTTAGGTACTACTCTACTGTTAACTGATGGAATTATTTATATTCAGATAATCAACATTTCAAAGTCAGTGTAGAGTTCTTCTTCTTCATAAAGTATCGCTTGGTATATCGTTTTTCACTGACTACGTGAAACTCTGGAGAGAAGTTTACAACCAACACGACAAGCTGGAATTTCTGGAGGGCTTAACTGGAATTCTGCGTTGGGCGGATAACAACGGACTGACGTCCGACGATGAAAAGTGTAAAGTAGTCCATCTGGGATATATTGCATACTTTGCATATAACTTGGGTAACTCCCTTCTAGTGGTACCCAAGCTTGAAAAAGATCGAGTCTTGCTGCTGTAGATCACTAACGTAGATGATCTGTGTCGAATGATTGGAGGCCTTCTAGAGTTAGAAGGGAATGATGTGACAAATCAGTTTACTTCGAAGTAACACTTCGCAGTCAGCACATAACGCGGATTAACCCTTCGTTCTATCAAGGTACCATCGTTGCTTTGAAGGCCATATAACACAAAAGATGTTTTGGTTTAGAGTTCATTTAACACAATCACAAGTGAATGGAGAACGACAGGTATGTATGCAACAGTGTATTAGTAAGCAGTTAACACAGTGTCTCACGCTATGAATGTAACACAACGGAAGGAAAAGTGTTCAAGGTCATGTACTTAAACAACACGTACAATCACTTGATGACAAATGTACATGCAGTGAAAAATTGACAAAATAAATATAAATCACATCGAAAACTATTTACGAAATAAGTTTGTCAGGCATATCTCCACACCTGTATAACCAACTTTCTGACCACAGTGGGCAGATGTACGATCATTCTAGATAGCAAGGGGAGAGTTGATGTCATATACACTGGCTTTGCAAAGGCTTTTGATAACATCAACCATATATGTTCTGTCAGTAGTTTCAAACAGTTAGGTACTACTCTACTGTTAACTGATGGAATTATTTATATTCAGATAATCAACATTTCAAAGTCAGTGTAGAGTTCTTCTTCTTCATAAAGTATCGCTTGGTATATCGTTTTTCACTGACTACGTGAAACTCTGGAGAGAAGTTTACAACCAACACGACAAGCTGGAATTTCTGGAGGGCTTAACTGGAATTCTGCGTTGGGCGGATAACAACGGACTGACGTCCGACGATGAAAAGTGTAAAGTAGTCCATCTGGGATATATTGCATACTTTGCATATAACTTGGGTAACTCCCTTCTAGTGGTACCCAAGCTTGAAAAAGATCGAGTCTTGCTGCTGTAGATCACTAACGTAGATGATCTGTGTCGAATGATTGGAGGCCTTCTAGAGTTAGAAGGGAATGATGTGACAAATCAGTTTACTTCGAAGTAACACTTCGCAGTCAGCACATAACGCGGATTAACCCTTCGTTCTATCAAGGTACCATCGTTGCTTTGAAGGCCATATAACACAAAAGATGTTTTGGTTTAGAGTTCATTTAACACAATCACAAGTGAATGGAGAACGACAGGTATGTATGCAACAGTGTATTAGTCAGCAGTTAACACAGTGTCTCACGCTATGAATGTAACACAACGGAAGGAAAAGTGTTCAAGGTCATGTACTTAAACAACACGTACAATCACTTGATGACAAATGTACATGCAGTGAAAAATTGACAAAATAAATATAAATCACATCGAAAACTATTTACGAAATAAGTTTGTCAGGCATATCTCCACACCTGTATAACCAACTTTCTGACCACAGTGGGCAGATGTACGATCATTCTAGATAGCTAGGGGAGAGTTGATGTCATATACACTGGCTTTGCAAAGGCTTTTGATAACATCAACCATATATGTTCTGTCAGTAGTTTCAAACAGTTAGGTACTACTCTACTGTTAACTGATGGAATTATTTATATTCAGATAATCAACATTTCAAAGTCAGTGTAGAGTTCTTCTTCTTCATAAAGTATCGCTTGGTATATCGTTTTTCACTGACTACGTGAAACTCTGGAGAGAAGTTTACAACCAACACGACAAGCTGGAATTTCTGGAGGGCTTAACTGGAATTCTGCGTTGGGCGGATAACAACGGACTGACGTCCGACGATGAAAAGTGTAAAGTAGTCCATCTGGGATATATTGCATACTTTGCATATAACTTGGGTAACTCCCTTCTAGTGGTACCCAAGCTTGAAAAAGATCGAGTCTTGCTGCTGTAGATCACTAACGTAGATGATCTGTGTCGAATGATTGGAGGCCTTCTAGAGTTAGAAGGGAATGATGTGACAAATCAGTTTACTTCGAAGTAACACTTCGCAGTCAGCACATAACGCGGATTAACCCTTCGTTCTATCAAGGTACCATCGTTGCTTTGAAGGCCATATAACACAAAAGATGTTTTGGTTTAGAGTTCATTTAACACAATCACAAGTGAATGGAGAACGACAGGTATGTATGCAACAGTGTATTAGTCAGCAGTTAACACAGTGTCTCACGCTATGAATGTAACACAACGGAAGGAAAAGTGTTCAAGGTCATGTACTTAAACAACACGTACAATCACTTGATGACAAATGTACATGCAGTGAAAAATTGACAAAATAAATATAAATCACATCGAAAACTATTTACGAAATAAGTTTGTCAGGCATATCTCCACACCTGTATAACCAACTTTCTGACCACAGTGGGCAGATGTACGATCATTCTAGATAGCAAGGGGAGAGTTGATGTCATATACACTGGCTTTGCAAAGGCTTTTGATAACATCAACCATATATGTTCTGTCAGTAGTTTCAAACAGTTAGGTACTACTCTACTGTTAACTGATGGAATTATTTATATTCAGATAATCAACATTTCAAAGTCAGTGTAGAGTTCTTCTTCTTCATAAAGTATCGCTTGGTATATCGTTTTTCACTGACTACGTGAAACTCTGGAGAGAAGTTTACAACCAACACGACAAGCTGGAATTTCTGGAGGGCTTAACTGGAATTCTGCGTTGGGCGGATAACAACGGACTGACGTCCGACGATGAAAAGTGTAAAGTAGTCCATCTGGGATATATTGCATACTTTGCATATAACTTGGGTAACTCCCTTCTAGTGGTACCCAAGCTTGAAAAAGATCGAGTCTTGCTGCTGTAGATCACTAACGTAGATGATCTGTGTCGAATGATTGGAGGCCTTCTAGAGTTAGAAGGGAATGATGTGACAAATCAGTTTACTTCGAAGTAACACTTCGCAGTCAGCACATAACGCGGATTAACCCTTCGTTCTATCAAGGTACCATCGTTGCTTTGAAGGCCATATAACACAAAAGATGTTTTGGTTTAGAGTTCATTTAACACAATCACAAGTGAATGGAGAACGACAGGTATGTATGCAACAGTGTATTAGTAAGCAGTTAACACAGTGTCTCACGCTATGAATGTAACACAACGGAAGGAAAAGTGTTCAAGGTCATGTACTTAAACAACACGTACAATCACTTGATGACAAATGTACATGCAGTGAAAAATTGACAAAATAAATATAAATCACATCGAAAACTATTTACGAAATAAGTTTGTCAGGCATATCTCCACACCTGTATAACCAACTTTCTGACCACAGTGGGCAGATGTACGATCATTCTAGATAGCTAGGGGAGAGTTGATGTCATATACACTGGCTTTGCAAAGGCTTTTGATAACATCAACCATATATGTTCTGTCAGTAGTTTCAAACAGTTAGGTACTACTCTACTGTTAACTGATGGAATTATTTATATTCAGATAATCAACATTTCAAAGTCAGTGTAGAGTTCTTCTTCTTCATAAAGTATCGCTTGGTATATCGTTTTTCACTGACTACGTGAAACTCTGGAGAGAAGTTTACAACCAACACGACAAGCTGGAATTTCTGGAGGGCTTAACTGGAATTCTGCGTTGGGCGGATAACAACGGACTGACGTCCGACGATGAAAAGTGTAAAGTAGTCCATCTGGGATATATTGCATACTTTGCATATAACTTGGGTAACTCCCTTCTAGTGGTACCCAAGCTTGAAAAAGATCGAGTCTTGCTGCTGTAGATCACTAACGTAGATGATCTGTGTCGAATGATTGGAGGCCTTCTAGAGTTAGAAGGGAATGATGTGACAAATCAGTTTACTTCGAAGTAACACTTCGCAGTCAGCACATAACGCGGATTAACCCTTCGTTCTATCAAGGTACCATCGTTGCTTTGAAGGCCATATAACACAAAAGATGTTTTGGTTTAGAGTTCATTTAACACAATCACAAGTGAATGGAGAACGACAGGTATGTATGCAACAGTGTATTAGTAAGCAGTTAACACAGTGTCTCACGCTATGAATGTAACACAACGGAAGGAAAAGTGTTCAAGGTCATGTACTTAAACAACACGTACAATCACTTGATGACAAATGTACATGCAGTGAAAAATTGACAAAATAAATATAAATCACATCGAAAACTATTTACGAAATAAGTTTGTCAGGCATATCTCCACACCTGTATAACCAACTTTCTGACCACAGTGGGCAGATGTACGATCATTCTAGATAGCAAGGGGAGAGTTGATGTCATATACACTGGCTTTGCAAAGGCTTTTGATAACATCAACCATATATGTTCTGTCAGTAGTTTCAAACAGTTAGGTACTACTCTACTGTTAACTGATGGAATTATTTATATTCAGATAATCAACATTTCAAAGTCAGTGTAGAGTTCTTCTTCTTCATAAAGTATCGCTTGGTATATCGTTTTTCACTGACTACGTGAAACTCTGGAGAGAAGTTTACAACCAACACGACAAGCTGGAATTTCTGGAGGGCTTAACTGGAATTCTGCGTTGGGCGGATAACAACGGACTGACGTCCGACGATGAAAAGTGTAAAGTAGTCCATCTGGGATATATTGCATACTTTGCATATAACTTGGGTAACTCCCTTCTAGTGGTACCCAAGCTTGAAAAAGATCGAGTCTTGCTGCTGTAGATCACTAACGTAGATGATCTGTGTCGAATGATTGGAGGCCTTCTAGAGTTAGAAGGGAATGATGTGACAAATCAGTTTACTTCGAAGTAACACTTCGCAGTCAGCACATAACGCGGATTAACCCTTCGTTCTATCAAGGTACCATCGTTGCTTTGAAGGCCATATAACACAAAAGATGTTTTGGTTTAGAGTTCATTTAACACAATCACAAGTGAATGGAGAACGACAGGTATGTATGCAACAGTGTATTAGTCAGCAGTTAACACAGTGTCTCACGCTATGAATGTAACACAACGGAAGGAAAAGTGTTCAAGGTCATGTACTTAAACAACACGTACAATCACTTGATGACAAATGTACATGCAGTGAAAAATTGACAAAATAAATATAAATCACATCGAAAACTATTTACGAAATAAGTTTGTCAGGCATATCTCCACACCTGTATAACCAACTTTCTGACCACAGTGGGCAGATGTACGATCATTCTAGATAGCAAGGGGAGAGTTGATGTCATATACACTGGCTTTGCAAAGGCTTTTGATAACATCAACCATATATGTTCTGTCAGTAGTTTCAAACAGTTAGGTACTACTCTACTGTTAACTGATGGAATTATTTATATTCAGATAATCAACATTTCAAAGTCAGTGTAGAGTTCTTCTTCTTCATAAAGTATCGCTTGGTATATCGTTTTTCACTGACTACGTGAAACTCTGGAGAGAAGTTTACAACCAACACGACAAGCTGGAATTTCTGGAGGGCTTAACTGGAATTCTGCGTTGGGCGGATAACAACGGACTGACGTCCGACGATGAAAAGTGTAAAGTAGTCCATCTGGGATATATTGCATACTTTGCATATAACTTGGGTAACTCCCTTCTAGTGGTACCCAAGCTTGAAAAAGATCGAGTCTTGCTGCTGTAGATCACTAACGTAGATGATCTGTGTCGAATGATTGGAGGCCTTCTAGAGTTAGAAGGGAATGATGTGACAAATCAGTTTACTTCGAAGTAACACTTCGCAGTCAGCACATAACGCGGATTAACCCTTTGTTACGACCGAACTACCAGTATTCGGGCTGAACGTAGGGCTGACGAACCAAATTGTATTCGAATAGGTCAGACTACGATTTTCCGTATAGCACGCCAAGCGTTTTTGAGACACTCGTATTAAATTATATCAAAACACAAATTCTGTGCTCAAATTATACGGTTCTAATTTAAGAAATAGAACAAATTATATCAAAAATACAAAATACCTCAAACGGTACAGCCTGTGCTATACAGTCAGAAGTTTCTCTAACGCAAAGTAGTGCGCTAAACAATAAAAGAAACAGTCAATACCAAAGAATTTGATACCTGAGAATCAACAAATATATTCCCAACAAACGGGATCAAAAATCTATCTGCAGGGATTCCAGAAATCCTCCCAAGCAGACAGTCAAAAGGTTAACAGTCACACTGAATCACGCCGTGACCTTGAGCTTAGTCAAACACGACCTCACTGTCAATTGTCCGGCAATATGCAATAAAAAATTAGGTAACAAAAAGATAAGTTTCTAATCAAAATCACATAATAAAAGCTTAAACGAGATCTGAACAAAGGTTAAGATATATGACAAGAGAAGAAACAAATAAATGGAAATACTGTCCAACAAAAAAGGCTGTGGAGGGATTTTCATCGTTCTCTTTCCGTTACACCGGCCCCCAAAATCCCTCCAGCTACGCAAAGACACCTTAGAATACATTCCTGTCATGGCTCTCCTTACTAACTGCTCTACATCAATGGGGAGCACAGGACTTACAACAGTACGCCTGTACATCCATAAACCTAACCTATAGTCTGCTGCTATTCGGCCCCTTCCAGAAATCAAAGCATTCGCAGCTTCTCAATAGGTTCTCCTTCTCACTAAAACTAGTAACTTACTATAAAACAAAACGTTGTCCGGAGGTTTGCGCTTAAGTATGTTCCACAAATAAACAGAGGAACTGCAATCTGTCTCAGTCAGGATCTTCATCATAAAGTCGGTAAGATCTCTACCAGCAAGGCCCAGACGCGAAATAACATAAGGCAATGCATAACCTTCATAAATTGGAACTGTGTAAGTCACACCCTCACCTGAGTCCAACACTATACCAGTTGTACGACCAGACGCATACAGTGACAACACCGCTTGAATAGCAACATACATAGCTGGTGCATTAAAAGTCGCAAACATGATCCGTGTCATCTCACGGTTTGCTTTCGGGTTCAATGAAGCTTCTGTCAACAACACTGGATGTTCCTCTGTTGCCGCTCGCAACTCGTCGTAGAATGCATGGTAAAATGTCTTCTCCATATCACCCCACTTAGTCACAATACCATGTTCAATTTGGTGCTTCAGTGTCAGGATACCACGTTTCGATCGAGCATCGTCTCCCACATAACTGTCCTTTTGACCCATCCTCATCATCGCTCCTTGATGTCCAGTTCCTCCAACAATAAAGGATACGGCTCTTGAAGCGTCGTCTTCGGCGAAGCCAGCTTTACAGATACCAGACCCATTGTTGATTACAGAGGCAGCAACGTTTTTCTCAGCAACTCCTCTAGGTAAAGGAGCAATTTTGTAACTTTCATCAAAATAAGCATCGCGCTCTACTATGCTACTTACGTTTGAATCATTCAGAGACAATGATTTGTCAGAGGAATAGTCGTCAGCTAACTCATAGCTATGCTCTACAGGGGCATCAATTTGAGAAATATGATTTACAATCCTTTCCTCCTGTTTGTTGTGACCTGCTGGTCCAAAAATAACCCATCCTAGCAGTGTTCTAACAGCATAAGGACTCTTTCTTTCACCTAACCTTTGGTCCAGGGCCCAATGCGCTTCAGGCACATCACAACCAATAAGCAACATAACTTCACCACCCACCAATTCTAACCAAGGTAAGTCCATAAGATGTGACCATTTTTTGGCACTGTCCTTCACAGGTATTCTTAGCCTATGCACCGGCAAATCGTCTACTACAACAGCTTGTTCAATACATATACACTCGTCTCCGCCTAAAGAGTAGGCTTTAAAGGCTTTGGTTATCGATCTTGTTAACTTATTTCCGTTCACTGTTTTGATGGTAATCGATGTACTGTCTGACGACAAACCTAAAAGTCGTACGGTACTTGGCTTGATTAAAGTTGTATCGGAGCCATTGTCTAGAAACGCATATCCACAAACTTCCTTATCCCCAGCTCTAAGGCGTACAGGGATTAAGCCAAGAAAAACATCCTCTTTTAGTGACTTTGTGTACCCACAATGACTTTCTTTCAACCGCTCACTCGAACAACCCTGAACTTGAAAAGGTTTATGCAACAATGAGTGATGCCGATCCCGGCAATCTTCGATAGTACACACAACGCGATCTTTACAATCCACAGATCTGTGTCCCCTTCTAAGACAACAAAAACACAAACCTTTTTCTCTCGCTTTCGCCCACTTATCGTTGACTGCTAATGTAGAGAAATGGGAGCATTTATCAATCCTATGATTTTCTCCGCATATAACACAAGGTGACTTGCTAACAACTTTACCGAACGACAATCCTTGTGTGGAACAGGCCACTCTGCTTACAACCCGTTTACTAGCTGTTGCAATCTGTCCGAATCTGCTGAGTAAAATTTCTGCTCTATATGATACAAATTCTGTTAACTCGGCGAAAGTAGGCTCTCTACCATTTGCCGTATTCTTTCCGACCGTTTCGGCCCATTTCATCTGTAAAGCCGTGGGCAATTTCTTCACTATACTTTCTATAGTTACTACAGAGTTGAGATCCACTGAATAATCCATTTGTTCTAAGGCTATAGAACAATTTTCCATCTTTATCGCTAACCTAGATAGACTTTCTCCATCATTGTGTTCTATATTGGAACCTTCAGTCAAGGTATTAAGCAAAGCCCGGCTTACTTCGTGTGTTCTACCAAACAATCGTTTTAGTATATCGCATGCTCTACGATAACCCGATGATGGCGGAAGCATTAAGCATTCTTCTATGGCCTCTCGAGCTTTTCCTTTACAATAATGTAACAAGTATAAGAGCCGTTGACCATCGTCTTCGACCTTTGATACCACGTATAAATCAAATTGTCTGACAAATTTCCAATATTTGGCTGGTTGACCATCAAAAGTACTTAGTTCAACCTTTGGAAGCTCAAGACCCACACTTAGAGATGCCAAGGTCACTTCCCTTTTCTTCGTTCCTGAATGCTCTAACCGTTTTGACCGTTCTGGGGACTTGGTTCTAAGGTCACGAGAACGGCTTGGGAAATTGTGGACATACTCCTGTCCTCTGTCATCACAGTTGGAGGCAGAAGATGCTTGACTACACACGTTCTCCTTTAGTCTTAATGACCCTAACTCTCTCTGAAGGCATAAAAGCTGCTTCCTCTGTCTATCTTTCAACTCTCTAATCTCTATTAGTTGTCTTTCCTTCAACTGCTTTTCTTTTAACTCTGCAAGGGTGATGCTAGAGCTAATTTTACTATGCCTACTAACTAAACTAGTAATAGAGCCATGACATGAAAATGTATCAAAAGGGACTTGCCGTATATCAGGAGGCACCTCTATCTGCATTTCTTCATGACCCAACACCATGTTTCCGCTGATCTTGTTGCGCTTGCCAGGCATTGAAGTGTTTGTTACCAGTAATTACTGTTCGTTTGAGAACTGTTACGACCGAACTACCAGTATTCGGGCTGAACGTAGGGCTGACGAACCAAATTGTATTCGAATAGGTCAGACTACGATTTTCCGTATAGCACGCCAAGCGTTTTTGAGACACTCGTATTAAATTATATCAAAACACAAATTCTGTGCTCAAATTATACGGTTCTAATTTAAGAAATAGAACAAATTATATCAAAAATACAAAATACCTCAAACGGTACAGCCTGTGCTATACAGTCAGAAGTTTCTCTAACGCAAAGTAGTGCGCTAAACAATAAAAGAAACAGTCAATACCAAAGAATTTGATACCTGAGAATCAACAAATATATTCCCAACAAACGGGATCAAAAATCTATCTGCAGGGATTCCAGAAATCCTCCCAAGCAGACAGTCAAAAGGTTAACAGTCACACTGAATCACGCCGTGACCTTGAGCTTAGTCAAACACGACCTCACTGTCAATTGTCCGGCAATATGCAATAAAAAATTAGGTAACAAAAAGATAAGTTTCTAATCAAAATCACATAATAAAAGCTTAAACGAGATCTGAACAAAGGTTAAGATATATGACAAGAGAAGAAACAAATAAATGGAAATACTGTCCAACAAAAAAGGCTGTGGAGGGATTTTCATCGTTCTCTTTCCGTTACACAAGTGAATGGAGAACGACAGGTATGTATGCAACAGTGTATTAGTCAGCAGTTAACACAGTGTCTCACGCTATGAATGTAACACAACGGAAGGAAAAGTGTTCAAGGTCATGTACTTAAACAACACGTACAATCATTTGATGACAAACGTACATGCAGTGAAATATTGACTCTTTCCCACTTCAGTTTGTTAAATCTTTACGTTCATGTAAACTTCCACCATCGCTTTTATTATTAAGGCGCATTAACATGTCTCATAATAATAATAATAATAATAATAATAATAATAATATATTTCTGCATGAGCATGTACACGCCATTTTTACAGGCATGATCTACAAATTATAACATTAGTTGGAGCATAGCATGCTTCCTAACTTATTAAGTTTATAGTTGTTATAAAGTACACTTGTTATAAAGTACGCTTGTTATAAACCATGGCCTTGAGTTGACGCTTACGTCAAGTTTGTTCCAGACGTTAGAAGTTTCATAGCTGTGCCCTCGGAGCAAGATTCTGAAGAAAATAAAAAAGAAAAACAGCAGAGCAACAAGGCACTTGGATATGGACTCCAAACGTTGCTTAACATTACGTAGAACAGACAAAGGTTTAATAAATTAGATTAAATTCATATTATCTCTTGTTAGAGTGAAATAAAGTCAGAGGCTGCATTCAAGAGAATGTAGTAATAAAGAACAATGAATTGTGATGTTTAACAAGTTGGATTAAGCTCATATGAAGGAAGGGAAGTTAAGGTTGTTACAGGGAAAGTTGTTTATTAGAAGGGAGTGTGCATATAAAGGGTGAAGTGTTGAAAATATTAATAACTATATCTTTTGTTGTCTGATTTTTTCTTTCTTTTTTTTCATCCGATGCCAGCCACACAATCCATGTGTAAAAGTCCGAGTTAGCATGTTATAGGTTGTCTTAGTAGAATAGCTACTCCAGTATAAAATTGGAAACATGAGTCTGAGTGGTGAGCGTAGGAAGATAATCTATATCACAGATTGATTGACTTATGCTCAATCATAGAGAGCCTGATACATACAAAATGTTCTGCCCCACAAACACGGGTGGATTGAAGTCATCGCCCTCACCATCAATGCTTGCTGGTCAGTAACTCCACCCTCCTTCCTTTTGTGATGTTAGGCTCATTTAAGCTTATTCTTGGATATATATCATACCTCACACAATCCTCTGTTTCACAATCTGTTGGAAAACACTATTTCTATAAGTACCATTTTACAAGCTTATCAGGCAGTTACAAATTATGAACTGTGGGTAAGGCATCGATGCAGTGCTTTAATTGACTATAGTATAAAGTATAGTTTGCCTATTAAAGTATAAGCATTAAGAGGGGTGTAATGTAGGATAGTGGTTTAATAAAACGGGCGGAAAAGTATAGAAGTATATGGGTTGTAGATTAGGTAACGAGTGGAGGAATAATATTAATTGCTAGTCAACATGGTGTGCAGTAGAGTAAAAAGCAAATAAGCAATAAACAAGGATAGACTCACACTAACTTGGTGCTGATGTTCTTTTGTGTTGTCCTAACCAGTTGATGGGTAACAGGCTTCAAAGATGCAGTTCGATCGGTATTAGGCAGTCGATTGCGCGGTTCACTTGACTTTTTAGGGTGCTAGTGTGTCTCTTAGCGACCGAGTTTAGTTGGACAGTATCAGCAGGTTCAGTGAGTTACCTGTCTACTTTAAGTGAAGAAATAGAGTGGGAAAAGTAACTAAAACAACTGCAAAGTAGGAAAAATAAGGCAAACTGAACTTGGAGTCCATTTTGGTTTAGACATGTAGAGAGCCTATGATATCTGAGTGGGGCGCAGATCTGTTCGTATGTGTTAGATCAGTGCAAATGAGGGCTTGATCAAGCAGCCTTACAAACGTATGTAATTCATCTGCCATGCGTATTTCGGAGGGGAGACTGTTCCAAATTATTGCATACTTGATGAGGAAGAAGTTTTCCCGAGTTTTTGATCTGTATTTCTCAACTTTGACCGTAGATTCTTTGTTTCGAAGTACATATTCATGTGAATTTCGGGCAAGAACTATATTACATGTTGAGTAAGTAAGGTTTTTGAGTAGTTTGAAGTATAGAATCAAATTAGACCTAAGCCTTCTCTTCCAAATGGGTGCTATTCTTAGGATTTGGCATCGGGAACTGTAGTCAACGACTGATTCAGTCTTAAGTATTTTGCGGGTGAAGTCTCGTTGTATTCCTTCCACCTTTAGTATATCAGATAGGCGTAGGTTGGAAAAGAAGAACGAGCAGTATTCCGCGATAGGTCTTACACAAACTTTATAAAGAAGGATTTTGGATTCATTTTTATAGAAATTATGGAGAATGAAGCCAAGCAATTTCCTCATTTTAGATACTTTGGCTGAGATGTGTTCAGAGAAATTAAGACGTTGTGAGTAGTGTACCCCTAAGTCAGTTACTGATGCCAGTCTGGACAGTGTGTTGTTGTTAATTGTTAGTTTTATTTTGAGAGACGTGTCTCCTATACATAACCAGCCGCATTTCTCTGTGTTGAGCTCTAACCTCCAGCGTTTACACCAGTCGTCTACCATGTTGAGTTCATGTTGCATTGTTTGCACAGTACTACGTACATCCCAAGTGTCGGTTTTATAGATGACTTTTAAGTCATCGGCATAGAGGTAGGTTTTACTTGTGCTAAAGCATTTGCATATACTGTTGATGTATATTATAAAGAGCAATGGACCCAAGACACTACCCTGCACAACACCACTGGATATTGGTCGAGGTGTAGATGTTGTAGAGTCAATCTTGGTTATTTGGTATCTGTTCGTAAGAAAAGATTTGATCCATTGCAAAAGGGGATTTATAATTCCAACTGACTTAAGTCTGTTGATTAGAAGATTATGAGGTACTTTATCGAAAGCTTTCTTAATATCGAAATATAGTATAACCACCAGTTTCTTTTGATCACGTATGCGAGTAACCTCGTTAAAGAAGTCTATCAGACATGTGCTGCACGACCTTGTTCTAATGAAGCCGTGTTGTGACGGGTCTATTAGATTTTCCTTAAGTAGGTGATCAGATAGTTGATTTTTTATCACTTTTTCCATTATGCGTGATATAACTGGAGTGATATTTATAGGTCTGTAGTTTTCGACCAGGTTTCTCGGTCCGGATTTGTGTTTTGGAAGAACATACGTTACCTTCCAGGTTTCCGGATATGTACCTGTCTCTACGGATAATGTGTATATTTTGAGTAATAGCGTCTGTATGTCCAAACCTGACATTTTATAAAGGATTGAGGGGATGCCATCGGCACCAGAACTCACATTTGGCTTAAGGGTTTTAATGGCGGTATGAATACTCCCTATGTCGAAGTTTATGGTACTAAGATAATTTTTGCAGGTGCACTTTGTGTCGATATCTGTGACATGAGATGTATTCCCATTGTGGGAAAACCATTCACTTAATAGTTCACATATGATGGTTTGGTCATTATGCGTCACTCCATCGTGCAGTAGGGAGTGAATGTTATTATCTTCGTTCTTTCTTATGCGTTTTGCGAGGAGACGGCATAAGGCATGGGTTTTAGATGCAACAGTGAGCGCAGTATGTTCCTCTGCCTGTTTATGCTTGTCGTGTTGACTTTGTACTCCGTCGAGTACAGAATATATCTGGTGCAGGGCACTGAAGTCTTTTGATATATAGTACTTCCTTTTCAGTTTACGCAGTTTAGACCTAGTCTTTTGGTTTATGTAGGGAGTAGTTGTCTTAAAAGCAATTTTAAAGGGTATAGTAGTGTCTAGTGCAGATTTGATGGTGGTATTGAATATTTCTAATGTTTCTAAGAGGTTATCACTGGTAAAGAAATTGCTCCAGTCAGAGTGCTTTATTAGAAATTGAAAGTTTTCCCAGTCAGCGTTTGCATAGTCTCTATATTGGAAACGTGTATTTATTGTCTTTAGTTTGTTGCACATGGCAAGAATCGGAAGGGTGCAGAGGACTATTTTATGATCGCTGTTGTGAAACTTTTCGCCAACCACTATTGATGTTGGTGTGACATTATGACAGAATATCAAGTCAAGAATGTTGTGATTTCGTGTAGGCAGGTGTACATGTTGTTGCCAACCGTGTATGTCTAAGGACCTAAGTATGCCTTCAAAGCACAATGGGCCAGAGTGTGTCGTCCAGTTAATGGTGGGTAGGTTGAAATCACCACAAACAATTTTGTAAGTGAAGTCAAGCGAGACAGCCTGAGCAAATGACTCACTTATAATTGTGTCAGTTGAGCTAGGTGTGTTAGGAGCTCTATATATGCATCCGATTAGTATTTTGCATTCATGAGTGTGCACAGTGAGCCATATCGAATCAGGAAGTTTGCTGAGGATGTTGTCGCTATAGGTTTCCGCTTTCAGATTTTTAGATACATAAACAAGACAACCACCACCCTTCTTGTTGACCCGATCACAGCGGAAGAATTGTATGTTGCAAACCCAGTGGATCGTCTGTTTCGCCATCTGCTAAAGTAGGATTGGGAGTGTGGACTCCATATTGATGCGCATTTAGTTTATTACCAGTAGGGTTAATGCGAGAAAGGTAGTTGGAAGTTAGTTTGGTGAAAGGAGTATGTTTAAGATTGAAAGGTAGAGTTGGATGGTTAGGTAGTGTGTTCGGGGAGTGATCAGGAGGTACAGTCGAGGAGCTTTTAAGACTAGAGACAGCTGTCGACCTTGAGAAAGGTGTGCCACTCCCCATAGGGTCGGAGTGTATAGATGGTCTCAGACTAATGGGATTATCGCCCTCAACATTTGGAGACCCAAAAGCAGCACTGTTGAGGGGGAGAGAGATAAAAAAAGGATGAGATAGTGTATTTGTCGAATTATTGGAGATTAAGGAGTTGTATGGGGTGGCTTGATTTAGATAGTATCTAGAGTCAGTAGGTGGGTTCCCAAGTAGACCAACGTTATGGCTTCCTTGTGTGTGGTGGGCAATTCTAGTCCTATTATGGGTAGTTTGGGAGGTAGTACGTTTCTGGTAAGGGTAGAAGGGTTGCCTGACTCTGTTACCAGGAGAGGTGTTTCTGTTGTGTGTAGTTGTGTGCTGGTTCATGGAGCTTGTAAGGTCCACACTATATGACTCACAAGTATCACATGTAGGTGTGGTTCTTATCGAGTGTCGTTTCACGTTAGGACAAGTAGGTACTGCCAGTTCACTATGTTTGTTGTAGGGCATTCTACTGTTATGAAAAGTTGCATGTTTTGGGTTAGGGGTGCTGTAGTACTGGTGGGTTTTTACAGGGAGTTTAGCATTATTTCGTACAGCAGTGTCTGAGCATCTGTAGCTGTTGTCGCACTTCCTGAGAGGATTATTTGTGGGCTTCTTATCGAAGCAATACTGTGGCACTATTGAGGCATAAGTGGGTTGGCATTTTGGGGTAGTTGGGTGTTTGGGCTGAGGATGAGTGGTCGCAGCTGCTTTATGTGCTGTCTTGTTCCTAGGACTAATAGTAGCATCCGTCGTGCCTCCGTTTTTGGGAGGGGTAGTGTATTGTTTTTTAGGATTTATGCAGTGGCAAGCGCTGTAGCTGCCACGGCTACGTAGTCTGGGTTGATTAGTTTGTGTTCCATTGAAGATTCGACGCTGGATAGCAGTCCTATCATGGATGATTCTAATCTTTTTAAATGTTGGAATACGCCTAAGTAATGACTGACTATTGAGGAGATGATTAGCTTCAGTGGTACTACCAAACTGAAATAGAATGGGACAGGTGACTTTAGTGTGTTTTTTACGTAATCTTCTTGCTACACACCAAGATTGTGACAATCCACATTCTTGTAGTAGAGTATTTCTAACAATCTTTACGTTCGCACTATCAGGTATATTATACACAATAACATTTTGCATACACTGAAGTCTTTTTAACACTTCAGATGATATATGGTTAATTACTTTTTTCGGCGTTTTTTATAACTTCGAGATCAGGATTTTCTGGAATACTGGCTAAATATTTGTACGGTAATAAATCTTGGATGGTTTGGGTGAAGCTGAGTTCTGTTTGGCTGCTACTAGTGATGAGATTATTGGAATGTGTATCAAAGTTTTTAAGGCCGATATGGTTACACACAGACCTGTTGCAGGTGTCTACCGGATGGTCGCCTTGTGCATAGTTATTTGGGGGATGGAGTACATATCTGGGTGAGTAGTCAAGATCTACATCATCGGGCTGGCTATTGTAGGGAGGCTTACATGTACTCCGTGGACCGCTACTCAGGATGGCCGATTGTAAAATATTTGATTGTTTGGGGTCAGCCGAACTGTCCAAATACTGCTCACAACATGTGATGCTATTGTTTGGACTGGCAGATGGTGTCGACTCTAACGGCATATGACTGCTCTTATTTATATCTACAAGCGATATACAAGGTAGTGAAATGTCGTGCCCAAGTAAACGGTGCCCGTTTATTGTTGCTGAGGGAAGATCACAGTAGGATGCAGACTGATCAATGTGTTTATAAGTTTTCACATTATTCGCTTTAGTGACTGATTTAGATTTTTTGCAAGCGCTATAGGCGTCAGGAGAGATTGCATGTTTTTTAGATGGCCGGGACATTATTGTAAGGAATGGGAGTATGAAGTTTAATTTAGTGAACAGCGACAGTTATAATTTCACTTGATACACGTGTAAAGTTTAATGGTAGGATCAGATCCAGTATTAGTTAAGATCAAATATATTAACGTTAATTGGTGATAATAGAGAGCGTGAGAACCAGCAAAATTAAAGTATGACGTTGACAGAACCCTATCAGTGATGAGTTATCTATCGCTAACAAATGTTAAATTAAAGGGAAGAACTAATAGGAGAATTAAATAATACCACGTGAAAAAAAGTTACAACCTTCGACAAAATTACTCACTACACAACTATGGACTGAGGCCAGTGCTTTTGTTAGAGCCGTTAATGATTTAAACGTCGTATGTCGAATAAAATTTATGAACTTTATTCATGATCTTCAAATCAAGTTTTGCAAGGATTTCCATAAATCTCTATGGAAAACTCTGTTAAGAGAACAACTATTCTAGGGTTTCCGGAAAACTCTTCGAAGTTTATCTATAACTTTTCAAATACAAAGCTCAAGAGTATAGAAACAGAAGCCTTATCACTTGGACTCAAATTTCGTATACCAAAAACAAATACGGACAGGATTGATACAGAAGCTCAATTTGAAAATCTGTTTGATCAGTTAAAAGATTTGCAACTAATGAATGAGGAAAAGAAAGGATGGTTCAAATCAGAGTTAGTTGATATCGCCAACCAATACTTCATGTCATCGACACCAAAGTCGAATGTTCTATCCAAAGAACATCTAACAGCCCTAAGAAACATCAAACAAAATAATGAGGTGATGATTCTACGACCGGATAAAGATTCAGGTGTAGTCCAAATGGATACGGCTGATTATGTAACTAAGATGAAGTCAATCCTAGACGATCAACTGAAGTTCAAGGTAGATAAATCCAAAAAGATTTGACTGATTCAACAGAAAAACGAATCACAGGAATGCTCAGAGAACTTACAACGGTCTAAGACTACGTGGTTCACGTCTACCTCATATGTATGGTTTACCAAAAGTTCACAAACATGACGTTCCCCTCAGACCTATCCTATCAATGATCAACTCACCGTATCATAAAGTTGCACGCTGGTTAGCAGTAAAACTAGAACCGGTTCGTCGGAGATTAGCAACATACGTTAAGAGATTCATTCCAGTTTGCTGATAGATTAAATCATACGAATGTTACCGATAAGTTCATGGTCTCTTTTGATGTAAAATCCTTGTTCACCAATATACCACTTTTTGAAACTATTGATATAATTTGTCAGAATGATGATCTCCTACCTTTACCAGCCCCAGAACTCAAAAAACTACTACTAATGTGCACAACTGATGTTCAATTCCAATTTAATAACACCGTATATCGCCAAATCGATGGCGTAGCGATGAGGAGTGTACTAGGTCCAATTCTGGCAGATATTTTTATGGGGTATCTTGAAAACACGGTACTTAAACAAGCGATTAGTGAAACGACGGAATACTACAGATATGTGGACGACACATTTATTGTCTGTAATAATAAACAGCATGCAATCCGCCTGCTAGAACTCTTCAATAACGCTCATCCTAACATTCACTTTACTATGGAGCACGAACGGAACGGCATGTTCCACTTTCTTGATGTTGCCATAAAACGTAGGAAAGACGGGACAGTACAACGTTCAGTTTATAGAAAAAGCAATTGGAATGGCCTCTATCTGAATTTCAATAGTTTTTGTCCAATTAGTTACAAGAAGGCATCTGTTAAAACACTATTTGACAAGGTAGAAGAATTAATGAACCCAGAAAAATGTCTAAAAAACAACTTTTATCCACAAACGTTTATTGACAAATATAAAAAGCCCAAAGAAAACAAGAGGGAAATAACTACGGTCAATAAAAAGACAGTATCTATAAATCTTAACTTTAAAGGTGATAACGTCGCACAAATAGTCAGTAGGAGACTGAATATTGCTCTTGCCAGAACTTATCCGGCTGCTAAACTTTTAATTTTCTATAAAACAACATGTTCAGCAAATCAATCAAAGGTCGACAAGCACCCCTTTCATGCTACCGCCAACTGTAGTTATAAATTTACGTGTACCTTCAAAAGCAGCTACATTGGCCGAACAGAAAGAAGAGCATACCTTAGATTTTTTGAACGTTTCAAAAAGTCTTAGAACAAGGGAAAGAAGGACTCTGAATAGTGCAATCACCAAAAATCTCCTTGATACAGGACATCAGGTAGTTACCTTACAATCCTTCAAGGTGATTAGTGAGCAGCCACACTCCAGTCTTCTGAAGTTTGCTGAAGCCGTTGCCATCAGGCGTCAAAAACCTGTCCTATGTATTCAAAAGGAGATGGTTGTCAATCTTTCTTTGCCTTGGTGACAAATATTCCTTCACTGCACCATAAATTGTTTTTATTATTTTTGTACTTATTACATCATTGATTTTCATTATTTTTATTTCTTCAACTACGTTTCAAATTAATAATCTTTTAACTGAACTCTACTCACTATATTCCTATCAAAATTTTTACTCATTATGTAATTAATTGTTTATAACCCCCTTTTTGAACTGTTGTCACAATTAATGATGTAGAATATTCTTTCACATTAGGTATATATTTACAATATTCAGTCTATTAATTTCATTTACACCCTTGCTACACTATACGAATATGTCTTCTATATAACTTCTAACAAAACCCTCTCATGTAAGTCATTTAAACTCATTATCTAATTATGATTTATAAATATAACAGGTTGTAAGCAGCTGATGAGAACCTACGAAATAAAATGAATTCATGCTATTCTGCTAAAATATTTGTTCTTTTCAAAATGATAAAGGGAACTATTTGTATGAAATAATATCATAATTGAAGTGATTGAGTCCAGACGAATCTTTGGATTAAAAAAGAAAACCCAGTGTAGTATTAACTTCACCAGAAAAGCAACCCATCGCGACTAAGAACATGTAGAAGAATTTCGGAGTAGGACCGGTTGATGTTCCTGATAAAATCTATGGGAGCGTTTGTTCGATTAAAGGAAGACACTGCTCTTTTGGTCACTTCTGCAGATACAAACTTGAAGAAGCATTCAGCTTTAGTGATTTGTTCAAACCTTCGTCATTATTAAGGGCCCACTTATATGTGAGCAGTGCTATTTGGTCACGTTCACTGTTAGTTTCGGCTAGAGAGTTTTGTAACTGACCGATATCAGTACTATGGCATTCAGTATTTTGGTGTGTATGAGATATTTTAGACGCCTTGTTTTTTGATACTTTGAATTTTGGCCTATTTAGAATCCTTAGTTGTTTCTGAGAAGGAGCTATTTACTTAGTATAAATAACAAGAAGTCCCCCGACAAACCTGTCAGGAATGTGTTAATGTGTCAACTGATATTATCTTTTGTCCACCCATCAACAGTACAGAACAGTTGTTTTTCGGGCATAGTTCAAAGTCTCGTTTTACACCTGTTTGAATCGGTACCAAACACGTAGAGTTTACTAGTGTGTCAGAGGTTGTCAAACAATGATGAGACTTCCTTGGGTATTGTGACTTGTAACATGAACTGAAAGGAGGTGGCAGACAGTGATCGGGAAATAGCTAGTAATAATAAATCTGAGAATGTTGAATCTGGTTGAAATCATGAATCCATTGAAGCTAGACCACCATGGAAAACCTGGAAGCACTGGACGGCCGTTTCGTCCCAGTATGGGACTCCTCAGCAGTGCGCATCCACGATCCCGCTCCTCGCGAGATTCGAACCCAGGACCTATCAGTCTCGCGCCAGGCGCTTAACCAACTAGACCACTGAGCCGGCATCCAACGGTGTTAATGTCTAACTTCAACCAATCCACGAAGTTGCGCCACCGTACACCATTGTCTTCAGTGAGCTGATATCTCACAACAGACCTGGAGCGGGATCGTGGATGCGCACTGCTGAGGAGTCCCATACTAGGACGAAACGGCCGTCCAGTGCTTCCAGGTTTTCCATGGTGGTCTAGCTTCAATGGATTCATGATTTCAACCAGTGAAATTTCTAAAATCTCCACACAATCCCTTCTGATAATAATAATCATCTGCTCACTAGTGATTGACTTCAAGAGATACTCCTGAAGTTCTAGTGAGAAGCCGTTACCAGTGGAGTTCAACCAGGTCTGTTGTGAGATATCAGCTCACTGAAGACAATGGTGTACGGTGGCGCAACTTCGTGGATTGGTTGAAGTTAGACATTAACACCGTTGGATGCCGGCTCAGTGGTCTAGTTGGTTAAGCGCCTGGCGCGAGACTAATAGGTCCTGGGTTCGAATCTCGCGAGGAGCGGGATCGTGGATGCGCACTGCTGAGGAGTCCCATACTAGGACGAAACGGCCGTCCAGTGCTTCCAGGTTTTCCATGGTGGTCTAGCTTCAATGGATTCATGATTTTAACCAGTGAAATTTCTAAAATCTCCACACAATCCCTTCTGATAATAATGTTGAATCTGTCTGTGTGCTTAAAAGTATGATTTTCGGGTTAGTTAGATATCAAGCAATGAACAATGACAATGATAAAAAATCTGTCATTTTACCGTCCTATCAAGCAGTATTGAAATGCATTGGGTTAACATGTGATTGAGTTCAGTCTTCCGCACGAGAAATGATACCACAGTAGCAGTATGATGCTTGTGTTGATATATTGACTAACTTAAAGTAGGGAGTCAGTCTGTGTTGCTGACAGTTTACTGCTTGCAAGTGTCCAATTCTATTTGTATGTGTACTTGACAGATTAACTGGAAGGACAGAAGTATAACAGTGAAGAGAAGTCATGTTTTTGACGTCATCGTACGTCGTGTGTGGTTTGCCAATTATTCACGAAGCTACTGATCGCTTCGTAGTCAGAGTTTGAAAAATCGATTATTGCTGTTACAATAAGCAAGGGTTGATGAATACAGATCGAGGATGATGGTTATATGATGAAGTTTTCTCTACAGGACGATAAAAGGTGAGAGAGGACTTAAGAAACCAAAAGTGTCATTCTGTACTCATGTCAATGATACCGGCGTAAAACGCTGTCAGTATTGGGACAAAGGCGGCATTGTCGTTTCTAGTTTGCAGGAGATTCGATTGACTTCGTAAGTTGATGATTCATGCTGATGATTGTGTCGTCAGACCATCAATCAAATTGGACAGCATTTAAATCGTTGAGTGTCTGAAAAATCGATTGATGTACCGAAATCATGTGGTAGATGACAGCTGCGAAAAAACAATAATTCGTAGGATACGGAGAATACGAAGTCGCAGCCGAATAATTATAGTAGTTTGAATGTGTCATAATGACACGACGAGTCAACACCGTTCTTACACATATTGATAGCAGCGATGAACATTCGTTTGGGTATTATTAGTGTAACCGTTGAACGCGTGAGTACAAATATATATGAAGACTATGGTGAAGTTCGTGCAGAATTATAGAGACCATTCAGACACTTACCAAGCCCGCATTTCATGTAAATAAATCGAAGACGGAACTGAGGTGATTTACGTGTAGTCAGAAAGTCGAGTCATAGTATACCCTATGAGATAGCAGCAAATGCAAAGCGTATGGTAAGCATCAGTAAAAACGGTAATCACCGGTTGGCAAAGGTTTAGAGGTTGCAACAAACGCAACCAATAATCAAAGGCTGATGCTGGGGCTCAGTGACATCTCACTGGTCCTACAATTCCGTAGTGGTGTTTAATTATTCTAAGTCCATTACATTAAATTCGGCAAGTAAACCACAAGCACTAGTAATGACCAGTTGTTTAACGCATTATGGTGAGGTTAACTGACAAAACGGTTATAAAACTGTTTGTGTTTGACGATTCTTGGAGTTGTTATAATGCATAAAATCAAGAGTGCATTGGGAATCTGAGAAGTCGTTTGATTTATTTCAAAGGCGGTAATTCAGTCATCTGTTGTGTCATGCAGGTTTTAACATTTACTTTTCGTTTCTTTTGTTTTTTCTGACCTTCTCCTCCCTCATAACACCATTGCTACGCAAAAAAGAACCTGAAAAGAGCAATGATCTTGGTGAGGTTTGTTTGTATTCTCAGTTTTCGAAGCTGAGATTGATCATCGACTTCATGGTATTTCGAACTAGACCATAGAAACAGCCTTGTAAATTAGAATTAATTATGAGACTAATTGAGTAATACGAAAGTGAGTTTAAGGGAATGTTCCATCTGCAGTACGCCGTATTTACATGGTCCGCTAAACGTAGTATTGGAGATCTGTGGATAATTAATTCGTTATCATTGAGAATAACAGTAGATCGACCTTCGAGACCTCGAACATCCTTCTATGCTTTGATTCCCAATAAGAGATTTTGAGCTTTATTCTTTTACTGAATATTAAGAATACACTTGATCTAGTCATACGCATTTCCAACGACTCACGATCATCCTAATTGTAATGAAAGTATATATTGGAACCTTGTCAAAGCTTCTGACCGATTTACCAGAAGTTTCACGTGCAACGTATAGGTAAACTAGGCACCATCTGAACACTTCTTAGTAAAACATTAGATTCTTCATGGTGTAGGAGTAGGTTGGAAGAAAGCTAGGGGCTGCCAGACCAAAACATGGCACAAATCCATGAAGTCACTGACAAGTGGACTGAGTCATGTTGGTAGGTGTAGATTACCTGGTTGGGGTCCGGGAGGTGATAGCAACCGATGGTTAGAGACCCAAAATCGTTTGCAACGGCGCAGGTGCATCCACCCTTTGTGTTTTCCAAAGTTCTGATCTTCCCTTATTTTTCCTCTTTCCAAATTTATTTCACTGTATTATACTCCTTAAATGACATCTTGAAATCCTAATCTTTCCGATTACTGCTTGTACTCTTACCACATCTACCACTACGGGATTTGAATAGACAACTTCATCTCTGTGCTAATGTGGTATGGCAACTCGAACTAATGTACGTACACACGAAGTTCTACGTTGTTACTTACTGACTGGAAACATTAGACTCTAAGGTTTTAGTGATGCTTATTGTCCCATCTGACACATTTAAACAGGCTCAAGTTGACGGGAAATAACACGTGGCATCATCACGCAAAATAACTTTCTGTCGAGGTGAGTTATTGACAGATTTAACTGAAGGTTGTGTGATGCGAGTAAATTATGTCTATAAATCTTGAGTGATAATCCAAAATCCGTTCCAGGGGTGCAGGTGTATTCATCTTTTTTCCAGATCCTTACTTTCATTTGCTGTCTTAGTATTAGTATTATTATGGGTTTGACCTTGTATGAAAATGCAATGTATGCTAACTTGGAATAATACACTTCCAAGTGACTGACAGACTTTAAGCAGAAAGCTGCAACGCGTAGTTGGCAATTTGGTTATGAGAAATCATGCACTAAAGTCGAGTGTTGGATGTGTGCTACTTTTAAGACATTTTCTTCAGCATCATTTGTGGGATGGCATCGTCGCCTAAGATAGTTATCTATTCAGACCAGGTTCACTACAGCCTGGTACAATTGTCTCCACATAAAATTTGTCGCCCTTAGTGTTTCTGGTCTATAAATTTCCCGTGATAGGGCCTTCAAAGATCAACTTTCAAACAATGTGACCCGACAATTACTACTAGATCATAATGCTGGACTGATAAACACTATTATTATTATTGTTATTATTATTTTAACACATAGTTATTGGTACAAGGAGGCACCAAATACATATGCGCCACACAGACCTCATTTGATATGTGTGAGGGCTGTGATACTGTCCGGGTGCCCAAACCGAAGCAGGTGATTTTCTTAGGGGGCCACACCCCGAGCCTTCGACCTGAAAATCTGATCCACAAGGCAGTGGAGCATCGTAAGGAGACGCAGTCCCATGGTAGCCGGTGACCAGAAATTGGTTCATATGCCATTTGTTCCTTCAGGATACTGGAGCCCATGTGCACATTGGTTTGGGATCCGGTTAAAGCGCCGGACATTCGCTTTTCTTCCTCTCATTTTCGTAAACAACACCCCCACTACGTGAAGGCAGTGAGTAGGACAGAAGCTGTATACGCGTGGCCGTGTAAGAGTATTTCGAGAGGGAGGGCGAACCCACCCCGCTCTCGGCCATACCAGGGCATTTGGGGGCGATAAACAATGTGAATATTTATCGATTCTACAACTTTTGATAAAACTCACTAATAAGAGAGCTTAGAGCGGTTTCATTCCTGGTCAGAATGTTCGACTTTCAATCAATAGGTCGCCGGTTCAAACTCCACTTCACGTGCTCTGGTTCGGGCTATCAGGTAGTGTCATTTTTGTTGGTAGTGACAGTGTGGTTCAAAGTTGAGAGTATGCCTTGTACGTGATGAATAAGTTACAATGGAGAAAAGTCAAATAAGCAGTCTATGTAATACGGCGATAAAATCATTTCAGTTATTCAGTAACAACACTTATGTAATAGATTTATTTTTTTTTGCCCCCAAATGCCCTGGTATGGCCGAGAGTGGGGTGGGTTCGCCCTCCCTCTCGAAATACTCTTACACGGCCACGCGTATACAGCCTCTGTCCTACTCACTGCCTTCACGTGGTGGGGGTGTTGTTTACGAAAATGAGAGGAAGAAAAGCGAATGTCCGGCGCTTTAACCGGATCCCAAACCAATGTGCACATGGGCTCCAGTATCCTGAAGGAACAAATGGCATATGAACCAATTTCTGGTCACCGGCTACCATGGGACTGCGTCTCCTTACGATGCTCCACTGCCTTGTGGATCAGATTTTCAGGTCGAAGGCTCGGGGTGTGGCCCCCTAAGAAAATCACCTGCTTCGGTCTGGGAACCCGGGCAGTATCTCAGCCCACGCACTAAAACTAAATAAATAAATAAAATAATAGATTTATTTAAGTTCATCAGATGAAATAATTCCGAGTCATCCCCTTTCAGCTATTGTGAAGACTAAGCTCCACAGTCTAGAGACTGATTGTTGTTTACTTCTATGAGATATGTATTAAAACACCTATAAAAGTTACTGATAGAATCAAATTTTTTGAAGAGAGATTTATAACGACTTTAAGTTTTCTCATGTTCGTGTTTGTGCATTTCCCTACCTTACCTATGGCTTACATATTTCCGATTATTTGAAGCTTATATTGGTATTAGTACCAGTAGCTACCTATACACAAACATTAGCATCTTTACTAAATTGTGCTTTGATGCATTAGCATAGTGTATTTATCCCTCACGAAATTCATCTTGAAGCGTGACTTCAAGAACTGTATCTGGTCATTCATTAGTATTGCAATTAACAATTTATCACATAAATAAACTTAATTTTAACATTTTCTACTCTCCATCCATGCGATTTTTTCTTAAGATTCTCTATATTGTATTGCTTCTCTCATGTTCAAAGTCTTGGTACTTAGTGAAGTTAGATCCTATCTTTACAGGACTGACATCAATGCAATCAGTAGCTACCTTAATTTCTCTATTGCTTTCTTTAGTATCTTGTGTGTAAATTATTAATGCAGTGTAAAGTTGCTTGTCCCACACTAAACAAAAATCATTTTAATTAATCATTCGTTTTTATCCCTTTTCATTTGATTATTTTTTTCAGTTACCTTCAATAAATTTCGATTTGTCAATGTTCATAAATCATTCTAGTAAATAAACCATGACACAAGACGATATGATATATACAATAATACTTATATTGTCCCTGGTTATTGGGCTATTAATCCAAAGATGTGGGAAATATCGACCTTGGTTCGCGGCTGTTGTAGGGTTTCTTATGTTTTTCTGTTTTGCGGGACAAGCTGTATGGCATTCACTCCTGACATCGTCTGTATTCACATTGGCCTTTATTCTTTTTCCTGCAAGGTAGGCTGTTTAATCTTGATAATAATAATTATTATCTTAAGATTTTTGCATTACGTAGCTGTTGTATGGTGCTTTGGTTATTTGGGATTTTTCCGAACTTGTCACTATTTCGGATTCTCTCAGGTTACTCCTGTCGCAAATATTGTGCAGCTTTTATTGACCTTACGCGTACGTATTTTCATGTGTTTATTGATTTGTAATCAGTTAATAGGTGCATCGTTTGAAATAAGTGATAGTTGGCGAATAAGCCATCAATTACAAAGTTCTGATTTGCACCCACAGGATAAAAGCAAACTTGAACTTCTAAAAAAATATAAGTGTATCGAGCCTTCTCCACTGATGATTATGTTGTATGCCTATTGCTATATTGGTTTGTTCACAGGTAAGAAGTTTTATTTGTGCTTAATTTAACTTAGCATAATTATTATAAAACATGTTTCTCGGTTTTTCAGTTCTAATGCTCATATGCACGCTTCAGCTAAGCCAATCACTTTTATATATTGTTAGTGTAGAACTTAGTATTTTAGGAAATTTACTGTTGACCACTGAATCACCTGTTTAATAATTACTCACGTTCAATCTAGACGTATGCTCAATATTTTTCGCTCTTGTACAATACGCATTTAATGCACAAGCTTGGTTGTATTGGGATATTGTAATCTACCAACTATTAAGCACCTAATTTCTTGAGATTCTTTCAGGTTGTGATATTAATGACCAAATGAAACTAATGGACGTCGATAAATTGATTCAAATAGGTGCCATGTATTAATAATGCCGGTTATCTTGAAGTAATGGAACATGTCCTGTAGATTCAAGTTCAAAAGTTGTGGATACGAAGAGTGAGTATACAATTAGTACTGAATTTGTCAGTATGATGTTGCATTTCGTCGAAATAATGAAACGATCTCAGTTGAATCACCACTAGAAATCTGGAGGCACTAAACAGTCGTTTTGTCCCAGTGCGAGACTCCTCAGTAGTACGTGTTGACGACCGCACATGCGGGAATCAAATCGCATATCCTCGGTCTCGCGCTGCAATATCTTAGGAAATTTTAGCATATATGTTTGTATTATTTTCAAGAAACACTTTACGAAACTCGTTATATTTGTTTTAGGTCCATATTATAGTCTGAAAACGTTTGAAGACTTTTGCAATCGGGATTCTAAAACCGTAATAACTGCAGAAGAACCTCTTCTTCAACACCTTCAAGAAGCACCTCCATTTGGTGTTGCTTATTTAATACTTTCTCACTTTTATACTGTTGATGTAAGTGTTTAATGTTACGATATACGATCGCTGATTATATTTGCTATCTCACTGATAAGGTTTTTCATAATAATGACGTAAATATTTTATTCTCCATAAAGTGGTGCAACTCAGTGACTAAATAAAGGTTCATGAGTCATGGTTTAAGCCGTATGTTTTGTTTACGATTTAATGATATTATTCGGCTATTCAAACTCTGAAATAGATAGTGCGAAGTTTGACATATCAGTCCAGTAGTCGATAATTGATTTATCTCACTACTAATCCATGGCTCCATCCATTAGACAACAAGGAGTATCTAGTAGGTCGAGGTATGTATGAGTGTTTAGTGCACGTTTCTCATTTAGATATCTACAGCTTCTTTAAAGCTTATCTACGTTAGCTTGTGGTTTAACAATAAGCCTCCCAGTAGTTAAACCTATTGATTACTTCATGTTATTTGAAACGTCATACTTGTTGAATTTTATAAAATGTAAGATAACTTAAATAAAAGACAAATCTTAGCTCTAGGTGTTAGTGGATTGACTGCAAATATGTTTTAATTATCTATGTATACAAGGGTAATGCATTAACTTGATCCTGTCTAGAAACACCCAATATTCCTTATAGTATATAAATCATATCCATAATTATACCACTCAAAGCTTTATATTTCATCGTTTTATAGATTCAGTAGGGATATATATAACTTTTTTAATCCTAACCCATTTTTACACCTTCATTATTTTCAGTATGTACGCACTGCAGAATTCTATGATCGACATTTCCTATATCGATTTTTTTATATGATGGTTATTTTCTTTACTTTCCGAATGCGAATTTATTTTGCTTGGAAAATGTCCGAGTGCGTGTGTATATCCTCTCGTTTAGGTGCATATCCTAAATTATCTGAACCTGAAAAAGGTGAAGGACCAACTAATCTACATGCATTAGATTTGTAAGTTAATGGGGAATTTTTTTGCTTTCTATATTGAAATTTACACAAAATACATGTTTCATTTATTATATTCGCTCTAAATTGATTTCACATAGGGTAACATTAAAAACTAGAGACCATTGATCGACCGTTCTACCGTAGTTTAGGATTTCCCACTAGTGTACATCTACGACCCCACCAGGTGCGTATGTTAATATTTGTTCGTCAATGATCATTAGAAAACTATTGTGTTTCTGCCCGTTTTCACGAAGTGTGTTTTGCAATTAAATGATCATGTTGATATTACTTTAACCACTTAAGTAAATTTTAGACTTCAACAATAAATATATTTTTTGTTATATCCCAATGAGTAGAAAAATTGTATTTCTGACGTTTCGTGGCCTAATGTAGGCCACTTCAAAGTAAATAACCGAAATAAATTACTACAAGTATAAATAGTACAAAGGAGACAATGCAGAATATTTTTATTACAATCAAATCATAATAGGTCTGAATCTGTCGAAGTCAAGCTATTCTTAATCAAAGTGAATTTGTATGACATGTCACCATTAATTTGTACATGAGAATTTGGGTATGAAAAATGTATACATTTGTAATATGAAGTAGTGAGGTTGAGATTGTGTGGAAAATAAATAAGATCAAATGTGATTATTTGGACAGATAGTTCAGGTTGGATGAATATATAGGCCTTCTTTCCTATTGAGGGTGAAGGGATTTAGCGTTATGTGAAACGCTTGAACTACTCGCCTGACTTTATATTTAGGAAAACCTGGGTTATTTCGATATTTGTAATATTAATTTGGTGATTATTAGAAATAGCATGTACTGCTATTGATGATTTAACCTGCAAAGTGCCTAGTTCTATAGGATTATTAAGCCCCCAAATACCCTGGTACGGCCGAGAGTGGGGAGAGTCCGCTCTCCCTCTCGAAATGCTCTCACGTGGCCATGCGTATATAGCCTCTGCCAGGGAAGTCCTACTCACTGCCTTCTCGTGGCGGGGGTGTTGTTTACAAAAATGAGAGGACGAAAAGCGAATGTCTGGCGCTTTAACCGGACCCCAAACCAATGGTGCACATGGGCTCCAGTATCCTGCGGGAACAAATGGCGTATGAACCAATCGTTGGTCACCGGCTACCATGGGACTGCATCTCCTTACGATGCTCCACTGCCTTGTGGATCAGACTTTTAGATAGAAGGTTGTGGGTTTGGCCCCCTAAGAAAACCACCTGTTTCGGTTTGGGCACCCGGACAGTATCACAGCCCTCACACAAATCAATTGAGATTTGTGTGGCGCATATGTATTTGGTGCCTCCCTGTACCTATACTTATGTGTTAAAATAAATAATAATAATAAATAACTTGAGTATCCCTCAGCACGAGTTGAGATCTCAGGGGAACTCTTCAATGTAGAACGCCTCGCAATCGACACAACCTCATCTATAGACAATTTTGTGCAGGTGTGAACGGGTTATTATATTTAATTCAAATAAAGCGTTTCTTAGAATGTTAGTTGTCTAATAGAAAGCTTTAATTTTGTATATTTTTGATATCCGTTGTAATTCTTCTGTCGCACTTTGGCGGTAAGGTGAAAACCACAGTACTAATCCAAGATCTTTCATCAGGATTGTTATTTACAGAAGGACAGTCTTGTTTTAATATGTTTTTAATAATATTTTTAGAAAATTTATTAAATTGTAAGATGTTTATTACATTCTCTTTTTCTCTCAGCTTGTTTTCTGAAGTAATGATCTTGGTCGCTCTTCTGAAGAGATTTAGGGCTAGGGGAATTTTCGCACTGGATGGATGCACACAGTTACCATCAATATACCGATTTAAATACGTTGGTTTTCAGTATATAGCTAGATTTAGACTACCATTAGAATTCCTCTTAACTAGACAGTCTGAGAATGGTAGTTCATTACATTGATCTTCCTTTTCGAAAGTGAATTTGATATGTTCTGAGAGCGTGTTTATGTGTTTGGAGAAATTTCTGAGAAGAGTATTTTTAATAATGACAAATGTGTCATTTACATATTTGAGCCACATGCATGGATTGATGGTGCTGGCAAAAATAAGCGACTCACTGTGGGACATAAATAAATTTGTAACAATCAGAGATACTGGAGATCTCATGGCTTTAGTTCTTTCAGAAGTTCACTTGTCTCTGATACAACTTTATTTTTAACGAGGACGAAAAGCGAATGTCTGGCGCTTTAACCGGACCCCAAACCAATGGTGCACATGGGCTCCAGTATCCTGCGGGAACAAATGGCGTATGAACCAATCGTTGGTCACCGGCTACCATGGGACTGCATCTCCTTACGATGCTCCACTGCCTTGTGGATCAGACTTTTAGATAGAAGGTTGTGGGTTTGGCCCCCTAAGAAAACCACCTGTTTCGGTTTGGGCACCCGGACAGTATCACAGCCCTCACACAAATCAATTGAGATTTGTGTGGCGCATATGTATTTGGTGCCTTCCTGTACCTATACTTATGTGTTAAAATAATAAATAAATAAATTAAATATGGTCTTGTTGATAAACGATTAGTAGATTTTTCTTCATAGTCGTTTTTGTTCATGATCACTGTTGTATTACCTTAGTCAGTTTTAGTAATGACAATCGTTTCATTTCAATTACCCTTTTAACCTGTTTTGAAACACTACCGGTTGAATGCACTAGATGTTCGTCTACTGACCGTAATATGGCGCTTTAACTGTGTTTGTATTTTGTAATGAACATTATTCGTGTACACGATTATGCTTCCACTAATTTTTTATAGTAAACCTTAATCAATCGACCAGGAAGATTGTTTATAGCCTCTTGTCAGATCAATGTCTTTCATCTTGTAATCACACTAAAGTGCTTCCATTTCAGTATCGTATTAATCGTACCAATATCGTCTAAGATTACCGAAATGAATCTTTACAATGAGTAAGAAATAGTGTTCGTTCTGTTTTCCTACCATCGTATCTTGTTATATCCACTGGGAACTTCTATTTGATGTACAATTAAAATTAGTGAACAATCATTCGAATAGTCACAATGTTATTGTTCACCCCCAAGTGCCATGGTACGATCGAGAGTAAGGAGAGTCCGTTATCCCTCTCGAAATGCTCTCACATGGCCGCGCGTATATAACCTCTGCCAGGGAAGTCCTACTCACTGCCTTCCCGTGGCGGGGGTGTTGTTTACGAAAATGAGAGGACGAAAAGCGAATGTCCGGCGCTTTAACTGGGTTGATGGACATGGAAAGTCCACCCAGGGGAGTTAGAAAACCCTGATTCCAAGCCAGTGCTGCACATAGGTTCCAGTACCCTGAGGGAACAAATGGCATATGAACCTATTGTTGGTCACTGGCTACCATGGGACTGCATCTTCTTAAGATGCTCCACTGCCTTGTGGATCAGACTTTTAGATAGAAGGTTGTGGGTTTGGCCCCCTAAGAAAACCACCTGCTTCGGTTTGGGCACCCGGACAGTATCACAGCCCTTACACAAATCAAATGAGATTTGTGTGGCGCATATGTATTTGGCGCCCCCTCGTACCACTATTTATGTGTTCAAATAAATAAGTAAACCTTCTCCCCTAAAAATGAAAGTATGAGACAAAAGTAAGCATAATTAAAAATCACCCAGTTCATAACTAATTGGTCTTAAAAAGTTTTCAGTGATTATTGAACATTGAATTTAGGACTTTGATAATCGATTATTCTGTTGTTTACTACAACAGTTTCGTTTTTGTAAGAGTTAGTGTTGTTCGTATTTCCAGTCTTCCTCTGGTATTAAATTCTCGGTTTTAGAATTTCATTGTAAACATATTACCTGTCAACACTGGTCATACCTCAGCAACTAAATCATTCAAACGTAACGATTTTACATTGATAAACATTTGTTTGAATTCAAAAGTAATAATTTTAACTATTGTCTATTTAATTTTATTCTGCCCCCGAATGCCCTGGTACGGCCGAGAGTGGGGAGAGTCCGCTCTCCCTCTCGAAATGCTCTCACATGGCCATGTGTATATAGCCTCTGCCAGGGAAGTCCTACTTACTGCCCTCTCGTGGCGGGGGTGTTGTTTACAAAAATGAGAGGACGAAAAGCGAATGTCTGGCGCTTTAACCGGACCCCAAGCCAATGGTGCACATGGGCTCCAGTATCCTGCGGGAACAAATGGCGTATGAACCAATCGTTGGTCACCGGCTACCATGGGACTGCATCTCCTTACGATGCTCCACTGCCTTGTGGATCAGACTTTTAGATAGAAGGTTGTGGGTTTGGCCCCCTAAGAAAACCACCTGTTTCGGTTTGGGCACCCGGACAGTATCACAGCCCTCACACAAATCAATTGAGATTTGTGTGGCGCATATGTATTTGGTGCCTTCCTGTACCTATACTTATGTGTTAAAATAAATAATAAATAATAATTGTCTATTTAATTTTATTATATTGCAAATTGTCATATTAGATACATGGAACAACAAGCAGCCAATGATGTGAAATTAAACAGTGTTATGAACCAGCCCAATCATCATCAAACTTCTGACACTGTCAATTCTGTTATTCATTCCACACTAAAAAATAAACCAAATTTTGAAATGAAGTCAGAGACAAACGTAATATATAATTATAATACAATATCCAACTTAAGTATATGGGGATGTGAATTCGCTCCTACAGTACGTGAATCGATGAAATCGTGGAATTGTTCGGTGCAATTTTGGTTGGCCAATTATTTTTATAGACGTTGCAAAGCTTCACGAAATATACGGCAAGTGATTCATTTGGGTGATTCATTCCATTTTTCAATCCCTTATCAATTAAGGGACTCAGTTGATGCTCGAGTATTTTATATTAGTAATTTGTTTTAAATTTTCTTTCTAATGAATTTATTATGCCTTGTGAATAAGTCATAAGTTCTATTAAGACTTAATAATACTATTTAACACACAAACCGAAATAATTGATAGGGTGTCTAGACCTGTTAGGGATTGATAATTTCTGCTATTTATATAGAGCTTTGTGGTTGTGGTTCAAAATTATTATTCAACAATCTAACGATTTAGACACCGTTTAGTCTTGTTTTTTGATATAATACCTGTGTCAGTTATTCTTTTCTTTCTTTCTTTTTATGTAAATTTCTACAGGACATTATGGACAATGATGGTTAGTGCCTATTGGCATGGTTTACATGCAGGTTATTATTTATCCTTTCTGGTCATCCCACTTGCATTAGTTGGTGAGACGAGTCTAAAAAATTTAATGAATTTATGCGCGAATAGTCTACCAACTGGTAGTGTATCGTTTATTTCATGGTTATTAAAAATGCGTGTTTTTGAATATTGTTGTATGGGGTTTTTGTTATTAGACTGGGAGACTACCATTGCTTATTGGTCCAGTATTTATTTTTGTATTCATGTAGTTTTAATTGGATTGATTATTTTCGATTATTTTCTACGACTTATATTACCAGCTAAAGCATTTAAAATTGTACCTTCATTAGATTCATCTACTATTTCATCATTATCATCTGATGTGTTTGTTATTAATAATGATACAGTTGGTGATCGATCATCAACGCTTCATTCCCATCATCGTCCTAATTTTAAGTCAAAAATTTAAATTATTAAATCTACATATATTACATAAAAATCTTTAACTATTAATTGATAATTTTTGAACAATGAAAATAGCATTTTGTGTTCCCTTTTTTTTGTTTGAAAAAACTGATTTCTTCATTATTTTCATTTAACAATGTTTATTTTATCCTCTTCATAAATAATTATGTAGAGTTAGTCATTTTTCCACTCTCTAAATGTTATCTTGATATTTTTATTTAGATGTGATCAGTTTAGTTGTCCTCTGTTTCATATTGTCAATTCATTTCATTCTGGTATTACTATTATTATTATTGTTGGAATTTTACCGCTCTCTTGTCTGGTGTTCATATATATATATATATATATATATATATCCATCATGGGAGGCACTATGAAATTGTGGCTTTTTTTTATAAACACAACAATATTATCAGTGTCAAAAAGGCTAATTATGTGTTTAATTGTTTTTATCAGTTACTTTCTTTTTTCTTGTAATATTTTCTCTTATAAAGTTTTCTTTCTTCAAAATACATTAATTTTATACCTACTAATTTTAAAGAAAAGTATTCTCAAATCAACGAATATGTTTTCTACTAACAATTTAATTATTATTATGTTCAGCAATTATATACACATACAGTTTTTCCCGATTATCTCTTCTGATATAATAAGAGTTGTTTCAAATTATATGAAGTAGAATGAAGAAGAATGAAAAAAACCGTAGCAGGAAAGCTTTTTACTTTCAATTCATTTTGCTCTTTTTTAAAATTACAAACTTTTAAATGAATACTTATGAATGGCATACAAATTACGCATACATATGTATTATTTGTTCCCTCAGCGATAAGTATCTAACAACAATTTAGTAAAGTTAGTAGACTTCTTTACTTTGTTCTTGATCAGAAAACTAATACAATAAGTGTTTTTTTATGTGAAGGGCTAGGAGAGAATTTATGCATTTATTCATGGTTATTTACTTATCGTACAAGAAATGCTTCGTGTAGAAAAGCATTAACAAGATATGTCGTACAAATTGGAATGATAATATTGATAAAAATATTAGAAAACGGTGACGGAAAAAAGAAGTGTAGGATGATCTGGTTAAAATTTATAGAGCAACGATCCATTTCAATTACTCCATCGGGCATTTTAAGCGTATTCTATGATTATGATCTCATTGAAATCAGCCTTCTCAACTTTACAGGTTTTAATATCGTGCCACTGATTCCGTAAATTTGCAGATGCAATTAAGAAAAGAGGACGGTAGGTTGTGCTCCGATAACAACATCTGTGATTTTGTTTTTGGTTAGAAAGTAGGTTATGTTCATGGCAAATATTTACAAACCGGCCACTTTTGTCCTACTTGTAGCCGAAGAATTTTAATTGACTGCCCAATCTTACCAATGCGTAGAACCCAGAACGTCCATCCTGATTTTCAGTTACTAATACATCTGTCACAGGAGTTTGACCGAAGCTACATATTAAGTGGTAGCACTCAGTCTATATTCCTCCCAATAGTTTTGTCTTATCATTTGTGAGGGGATTCCTTTCTAATAGGAAGCAGTAAGTATAATCCGTTTGGTAGAGCCTTTAAGGATAGAGCTTCATGAAAGCGTGTCGATGTAGAAAGTCTAGCTCAATTCTCGGCCATATATATTTGAGATTTTCATTTTAAATCAGTCGAAGCGTCCAACATTTAAGAGCAATATCTTGTCTTTTGAGATGATTGGATTCACTGCAACTCAGTTTCTCATCATTCACTAACCTCAATTTAATTGGTTAATTTTTAAATCAAAAGGCGCATAACTCCTGTCATATTTGATAATCTATGTGTATCGTTCGAATTATCGGCTATTTCCTATGGTCTAATCTTATGTCTTTCGTAACTCTTTCAACTGGAAGTGTAATATAGGAGTTGCTTGTATCAATTGTGGTACTGTTTTATACTGTCTCCTGTTGTAGGATGGACTTAATTTCCTGACGAGTTATCAGTTGTTCGATAAAACGATATATTTTACTATTCAAGTAATTAAGTCATAATTTGGAATTGAAGGTTTAACGAAAAAACCTTTCAGAAATTAATCATGATAGCTACTCACAATATGGGAATATTCCACAAATTCTTTAAACAATATCAGCGGTTAAGATCATGAATCAGTTGAAGCTAGACCACCATGGAAAGCCTGAAAGCACTGGACGGCCGCTTCGTCCTATTGTGGGACTCCTCAGCAATGCGCATCCACTACCCCGCCCCAAGGGATTCGAACACAGGACCTGCTGGTTTCGCGCGCGAGCACTAGACCACTGAGCCGGCATCCAACGGTGTTAATGTCTGACTTCAATCAATTCACGGAATTGAGCGACACATCCACCATTGTCTGCAGTGAGTTACTAACTCACAACAGACCTGGTTGAACTCCACTGGTCACTACTTCTCACTAGAACTCCAGGATATATCTCTTGAAGCCAATATTTGTTTTACATTCTAACTGTATGATTTGGTCATCAATATTGATTACCTCATCTGTAGTCTCATTACTTGATAGTAAATCAAGAAAAAGATGTCACTTTTACTGTTCGGATAAAACTGAATTATTTCTTATATGTGTACAAAAGAATAACTAAGTTTTATACCATAAATTCTTTAATTCACATGATGTGGAAACTTATTTTATTGATCATGTTTGTTATATCAGCTGCTGTTCATCTTTACAATATAATGTTTAAATATAAACAGAAAACTGTACAGATACTTTAGATGACATATTAACAAGTTTCCCATTTTTCTGATTTTCCTTACTCCGGAAATATGATGTCAGATATGCATATCTATATACATATATATTGTTAGGTTGTATAGTTTTCGCTTTTTTTCAATTGTATGTAAATATGTCGGTTGTTGAATTCCTAAAAATCTTGTCATCATGTTTAAGAGAATTCGATTGATTTTATACTTACAATCTTAATGAATGAAATAATCTTCAAACCTGACTTCAAGTCACAATAATTTTACTGTTCAAACCAAAAATAAAGAGTGATATCATTGCATTAAAGTCGTAGAGATATATTTTGATCATTCACTTATTTGGGGCAATAAATTAAAGCTTCTACAAAATAATGTAGAAAATTTATAACAAACTTATACTATATTAAGCAACCATTTTGAAACGTGGTTATTCGAATACTTCACATTGTAACTGTAAATGTACGATGAGATATCCTGTACTGTGATTTAATAAATCGTTCTGGAGTTAACACGAATTTGTAATTATTTTACTACTCGATGATCAATTTAATTTATAAAGCAATGTGATTGAAATTATTCATTAAACTGTTAATTTCTGTGTACACGACAGGTTTCCATATTAAATGACGAGTAATGTACTTTAACAAGAGACCATATATTCCTTCTTAAGAAGTCTGTACTTATTTGAACAAATGCAACATCAAAACATTGCTTTTCTGTAATAGAGGATGAACTATTGTTTTCTGTAGAGGCTGATAAAGTGCTTAACGAATTTTAAGTTCAGGATATCTATGTATATTCTATTAATTTTTAAGAGTTTTCAACGACTGAAACGCTTCACTTGAATATATATATATATATATATATATATATATATATATATATATCACTTACAAGTTGGCGTCAGGGAACCTGTTCAAAGAATGGCTGCATCCATGGCCGTGATTTTAGCAAAACCATTTACAAGAAATCTAAATAATAGTTTGCATTGTAGAGAGTAAAGGCAAAGACTGATGCAGAATATTATGAATTCATTTTATTTCGCTAAGTTCTCAGCAGCTTGCAATCTATAATATTTTAAAATCAGTTATGATGGATACAAACATACTTATAAATACGAAGATGATTAGAAATGAATATATGTATCATGATTTTGTGAAGATTCGAACAAGGTTAATAACGTCATATATTTTTTTGTTTCAGATGAATAAACAAATGAAAACTGCATTGGTAGGTATCCCTTTCATGTTACCACCAACTGTGTATGCAAATTCACATGTATCTGGCAAAGTAGTTATATTGGTAAAACAGAATGGAGGGCCTACGTCTAATTCAAAAAAACATATTCCAAAAAGTCAAATGGATTAAATGCGTTCAGCAGTGCTATCTCGAGACATCTCCTTGATAGGGGACATTAAGAGTATACACTGAAATTTTTCAAGGTGATTGATAAACAATCGAATTCTAATCTTCTGAAGCTATAGACATAAAACGCTCAGAATAAGATTTGTGCGTCCAAAAAGAAACAATAATAGATCTTTCTTTCCCTGGTAATATTACATCATTTTTATTGCATCATTGATTATTTCAGCTCTTTTACAAGTTTTGATTGTGTGACTATAATTTTTCTTTAATTCATAATTTTCATCCAAATTGACTGATTCTAATTCATATCCTTTTTGATTACCATTAGTCTGTTTTCAGCTCCACTTATTACTTAAGGCACATGGGCAAGATCACCATCACTCACACAGTCAATGTGACCCAAAAACGAGTACATAAAGCTTGTAATCCGTAGATCAATTACATTGGATTCGATCATTGCAATCAGTAATGACAGTCACTTTCTGAATACTTAGGCAATTTTATCCGCTTTGTAAAAATTTCTAAAACATTTTTTGAGTTTTCATCAAACTCGTAATTACAATTTTACTTAGGGTGCAAAAATCTTGTCATAACAAATTATGAAAAATGCTTCTTTTCAAGATAAATTAATTTGTGGGATTTGGACCGTATTACCAACATATTTGTACATGGTTAGCTAATTAGATCGTATGGATGATGTGTGTCAGATTAGCAACTGAAGTGAATTATCTGAGAATCAAAGGTAAACAGCCTGTAAATTAGAAAGTAAAATTGGCTAATATAAACTGAGGCCCAGTAAAACCAACTAAACTTGCTTATATCCTAAACTCAAACTAATGCCTTAAACAAACTTCGCTTAAATACTATGAAATGGACTATTGTAATGAACAAGAACACGAGTGGGGACAATCGAATGTATTTGACACGAAATTACAGAGCATCTCACTAAAATCTAAGAACCATATAGTAAATAGTTAATTTGAAAAATATCAATCCGTCGTCTGAAATTTGACTGTCCCTTTTGCAAATATCAATCCATTGTCTCAGATTTCATTGTTTATACATTTTGATACCAATTGCGTTCCATTCCCGTTCCCGTTCCTTCCTTATCAATCTTCTAATGAAATACATAACGATGATGATCACCGTTATATACTACTTATGTAGATATAAGTAACCTACACCATACTATTATTTAAAAATAAACAAATAAATCACCTGATATTTTATTATGTTTTTATCGATTAACCAATGACTTGAAAAATTATCAATATATATATATATATATATATATATATATATATATATATATATAGAGAGAGAGAGAGAGAGAGAGAGAGAATTGGGAAATTTTATGCAAGACTATTTATCTAATAAATATTAATATGTGTTATATTTCTATGAGAAGAATTTTATATTTTTGGTTATTTACATTATTTATATTCTATGGAACAATTACAATAATCCTTCATGTATATAAACAAAAAATTCATTTATTAATTTATACAAATAATAATAATAATAATCGGTTAATAGATTCATATTATTCATTAATATTAACTTGTTTATTGTTAATTAATTTCAGTTTAGCGATTGGGACATTGAAAATAGGTAAATATTTATTCATTATCATTTTCGTAACAATATCATTAATTATATTTATTAATGAAATATTATTATTAATTAGATTATATCAATATAGAGAGAGTATGTTTTTTGGATATCAAATGATAGAAAATTTTATAAAAAATTTAATAAAAGTTTATTATTTAAATGAAATTGAACATTTGCTTTTAGATTATATACATAATTATTTTAAATGTTGCGGTTATGATGAATGGCATCGTGAATGGATTAATATAACTAAAAAAGTATCAAAAAAATATAAAAATCAACTTATAGATTATTGGGTACCAAATTCATGTTGTAAAAAAATTTATCAAAATGATGAATATTGTGGTTATGCTTTTTATCATACTTCTATTAATAATGATTATTTTATTAAATTACATAAATCATATCAACCAATATATATACCTAATAAATGGTATATAAAACTAAATAATGATCCATGTCCAGAATTAATTTATATTTGGTTAGGTGAGATACCTGTGTACTTATTAATGTTTGGGTTAACGGTTATTGTTGCACGAATACTTTACACTATATATATTATATTAAATTTTACTAAAACAAAGAAGTAAACTTTATGGACACAATTTTCACGTATAGAACACATATGTCATTCATACATTACATCATAAAAAAAATAAAATTATCAATGTAAAATCGTTTATTTCAAGATTCACTAACAATGTAAATTGAATGTTACAGTTTGTTGGTAAACAATAAAATAATCTAAATAAAGCAAGAACAAATATTGATGCAGAATAGTATGAATTTATAATATTTCGAGGTTTCTCGTCAGCTGCTTACAACCAAATATGTGATAAAAAATTTTACATTGAGATAGTGTAAAACAATTGGCATAAATGAATGTAAATAACTGGAATGGCAAAGGTTTACAATAATAACTATATATATATATATATATATATATATATATATATATATATATATATATATATATATGCTAGAACAGGTCAGAGGTTAATTGGTGTTAGGATTAAGGAAACAATTATAGATGGGTAATGTAATAGTTGAATGGAGTTTATACATTGTGTGATAATTATTTTAGAGGTAATAGAACAGTGATAAGATAGGTTACGTAATAATTGAATAGAATTAGAAAGGTTAACATGATATAAGAGGATTAGTGGGTGGAAATGTGTGAATGGAAAGTTGGTTTAAGAATTAGGTAATGGGGGGAATATAACCCAAAATGTGTTTTACCGTCAAATTGATGGAGTTGCCATGGGTAGCCCGTTGGGCCCAATTCTTGCCGATATATTTATGGGATACCTGGGACAAAAAGTGCTTAAGCACGCAATCGACACTACTACATTATACTGTAGATACATGGATGACACATTTATTGTCTGTAACAATCATAAGCATGCTATTAGACTACTCAATCTGTTCAATAAAGCACATAAGAATATAGAATTTACTATGGAAAAGGAAGTTGAAGGTAAATTCCATTTCCTGGATATCGGTATCAGACGAACACCTGATGGCACATTACAGAGACACATTCATCATAAAAATACTTCGAGTGGACTATATCTTAATTACTACAGTTTTTGTCCAATGAGTTACAAAAAGGGTTTGATACGAACCCTTTTTGACCGCGCACGAAAAATTTGTTCAAAGGAATGTCTGGATGATGAGATCACTCTCATCACTAATGTTCTACGTGAAAATTCATACCCGTTGAAATTTATCCATAAATATGCAAAAACCAATCCTCAGGCAAAGTATGATAGAGTTGAAAAGAAATCTTGCTTCTTATATCTACGTTCCAAAGGAGACGAAATTGCTGGCTTAATTAATCACAGACTAAATTCGGCGTTGAAAGTTGCCTACCCAGCAGCTAAATTAATGACAGTATGGAAAACGAACTGCTCACTCAAAGAAACTAAAATCGACAAGTCCTCTTTTCTTAGTAGCTCCAACTGCATTTACCAATTCACATGTACGTGCCAAAGCACATACATTGGAAGAACTGAGAGAAGAGTACATGTTCGTATTTCTGAGCATGTTCCAAAGAACTTGAGGCTGCGAAGGACGAAGGTTCTTAACAGTGCGATAGCTCGGCATTTACTGGACACCGGGCATACCATTGATATCTCACACGCTTTCAAAATTATCAATAGACAAAGAAGTACTACTACTCTCCGCTTTGCGGAAGCGATTGCAATAAAAAAACTTAAACCGGATTTATGCATTCAAAAAGAGACACTAATTAACTTATTATTACCCTGGTAATCCATTTTTTGTGTGTGTGTGATTTTATTCACTTATTTTATTTTCAAAATATTTATTTTGGGTTATATTCCCCCCATTACCTAATTCTTAAACCAACTTTCCACTCACACATTTCCACCCACTAATCCTCTTATATCATGTTAACCTTTCTAATTCTATTCAATTATTACGTAACCTATCTTATCACTGTTCTATTACCTCTAAAATAATTATCACACAATGTATAAACTCCATTCAACTATTACATTACCCATCTATAATTGTTTCCTTATATATATATATATATATATATATATATATATATATATATATATAGTTATTATTGTAAACCTTTGCCATTCCAGTTATTTACATTCATTTATGCCAATTGTTTTACACTATCTCAATGTAAAATTTTTTATCACATATTTGGTTGTAAGCAGCTGACGAGAAACCTCGAAATATTATAAATTCATACTATTCTGCATCAATATTTGTTCTTGCTTTATTTAAATTCATAAAGGGAACTAACTGTATGAAATAAAATAATCATTGATCAACTATTTTATTTTTATTTTTATTATAATATCCATCATCATTTTTCAGTAGGCTTTTATATAAATAACAGGGCCTATTTGCAGGTTACTGAAATGTAACCAATGGTATACTTCCTAGGCTAGTTTATTGACTTGAAACAGAATTCACTCCTGCTTCTAAATGTATGAATCACATAGTTAGGATGTGAAAATATGGATACTAAAGGTACATAACAACGACATTCAACCTTGAGAGATTTTATGGAAGTATTAGTAGTTTTATTATTTATTTATTTGTACACATAAATGTTGGTACAGGGGGGCACCAAATATATATGCGCCACACAAAACAATGAGAATTTAAGAATGGAAAATAAGAAAAAAAAGTAAGCAATGTCGGGATTATAAAAAAAAGAACAATGATGGGAGGAGACGAAAAGGTACACTCAGAAGAAATCTTACATTTAAGGAGGATATAGCCACTTTTTATGAAGAAAGTAAAAGAAGGTTACAGCAGGATTGCCACTGGCTTCTATTCTGAGCCATATCTGATAACGTTTCTAGCCACTGTGTTACACCATCTCTCGGACCCCAACCAGGGAGTCGTGAAGGACTAACAGAAGCCAGCCCTTTGCAGCTTTCTTTCATACCACGACACCATGTCATACACTGACCAGATTGAACAGTCAATTCAATCAAACTTATTTTTGGCTTCCAGATGGATTTCTTAAAACTCTATTACAAAGACGGTATTTATGGAACCAATTCAGTTAAGAGTTAGGCAGCGACCGATTGATGATGCTATTTGAAGTCTTTACGATATCAAGAAATAATTAAGTTTTAAAATGTATGCCAGAGACTTTGAGCCCAGTATAACTTGAAGGTCCTAGGTTTCACCCTATCTTGTTTTGTAGATGCAACCTGGTGTGAATTCTTACACGGAGATGAGAATATTCACTGCTTCATGAATTTTAACTGTTCTCCAGCGGAATAATGTCTCAAATCTCTGTAAATTACCACGGTAGATAGTTTTTTCCTTTTCTGAAAAGCTTGGTAACAATAGTCATTGTTTATATGGATGAGCTCTATATCTTAGATTGATCATCTTATAACTTTGTCCTTTCCAACGGACCACCAATATGAAACACCTGGTCTGAAAATATTAGTAGATGTGATGAGACGGAAACAGTATAAACTAGACTGGATTTACCATATTTTCAGAAATTATGTCAAAGTATTTTCTTTTGAAAAAACACTGTCAAAAAGCAAAAACTGTTGATTCACGTAATCCTTATTATTTTGAATCCAGACAAAATTGATGACATGTGACATATATAATAACTGGAACCACAAGATTTTATTGAATACCTATTTTGTAACAAAAAGCTTGAGCGACATTATTGATTAACGGTGTAATTACATTGTACCTGGCTGAATTCATACCTTTTATCATGTGTCGCTTTTATGAAGTCCTACATTTTACTTAAAGACTCAAATATGAAGTCACTCAATAGAACAGTATCGTCTTAATTACCTGTCACAGTACTTCTAAATTCGTTTACCGAAGAGTAAGTGTAAGAGCCCAGATATTATTCCATAAAGTTTGTTTGAAAGCACGAATATACTATGAACAGGACAATCCCTTCAATAACTTATACCACGATGTTTACATACATTAAATAATTAATATTAAGATATTTGATTTTTCAGTGTGGTTATTTTTTAAATATCTGTCACACAACGGTAAAATGATAAGTTTCGCTTCTCACAAGAAGTTCCAAACCAAACTTCAGGTAGAAAATAAGGTTTGTTTAATGAATTCATTAAGATGATAAGATCACTATATGTATGCAACAATAGTACATAAACATATTTAGTAAATCTTTGGAAATAAGAGAGAAAATCCAGTAGTGAAAATGATGTTATGAAAAGAACAGAAAATGGTGATAAAGTAGACTTTTAGAACTAAATGGTAAGATTGGGATTAGTATTTCTTTTATGAATTATCGACTTAGTAAAGGATTTATTGGAAAAGTGTTTAAAAGTGGGCTATTATTATCAGTATGCTAAACAACAAATCTATCAAATTAAAATCCGAGGTACTGCATTGTTTCATGGACAGTGATTAGTTAAAAAGTAACTTGAATGATATTATGATTTTTGTTTCTCATTTTGAATGAAATTCTGGCTTTTCAAAAGTTTGTTAATAAACATTTTATCCGTATATGGTTGTGGAGACTGTTGAGTTTTTATTGGTATTCTGGACCGATTAATGTTAGACAACCATTCAAAGCCTAGAAGCACTGAACGGCCGTTTCGTTCTAGTGTTGGACTCTTCAGCAGTGCACATCCATGGTACCACACGCGGGACTTGGACTCAGGACCTAAAGTCTCGAGCGTGAACCCTCAACCAACAGTTCAATGATCCGGCAATCAATGGTGTTAATATCTAACTTCACCCAATCTACAATGTCGCGTGATTATCTTGCGTTTTCTTCGGTGGGTAACTGTATCACACCCGACACGATGAACTCTACTGGTCACGGCTCCTCACTATAACCCCGAAAAGTTCGTGTCCCGCGTGAGGGATCGCAGATACTCACAGCTGAAGAATCCAATACTAGAACAAAGAAGCCGTTCAGTGCTTCTAGATTTTGAATGGTTGTCTAACATTGATCGACTCTTGATCTCAATATAAACATCTAGCTGTTCATTACAAAGAGTTATTTGAAAACACTGAACTTTGACATCTTAAACATTATTGAATTCTTTTAGAAGAGACAATTATACTTTTTATCGTTTATTCATCTAACTACTTGCGTTTCAGATGATATAATAATAAGAAAAATATTATGATTATTGTCATTATTATATAATATATTAGCACAATAAGCTTTAAACAAATGAAAAATAAAGTTTAACCTAAACAAATCACAAGAACAAACAAAGATTATATAATCTATACTGTATGAATAACATTATTTTGTTCATTACTCTTTTTCTACATTCTTTCCAGTAATATACTATTGAATACAAATATCAAAATTTATACACACTTAAATAGTTTAGTTATATTATATGGTTTATTTTTCTTATCCTACATTTTAAATGTTTTCATTTTAGGAAAAAAAACGAAGTATTTTGTTGTATCCTTTTCATTCTAGAATCGACTAAATCATCTGACCGATAGTTTATTTCATAAATGTCAATTTTCTTATGTAACAGAATCGTAAATAAAGCAAAATACAACTATATATATATATATATATATATATATATATATATATATATATATCAGAAGGGGTTTTGTGAAGATTGTAGTAATTTCAATAATTGAGATCATGAGTCAATTGAAGCTAAACCACCATGGAAAACCTGGAAGTATTGGACAAAGTCCCACAATAGGACGAAACGGCCGTCCAGTGCTTTCAGGTGTTCTATGGTGATCTAGCTTCAATCGACTCATGATCTCAGTCAGTCAGCTACAACGTAGGGCCAGGCATATATATATATATATATATATATATATATATATATATATTGAATAATTTTATCAGATATTTTATTCAAGTAAATAAGGTCAAATGTTAGGCAAAATATGTAATAAAGTAAGTGTACTTTGGAATTCTAATTCATATAATATTCATGGAAAAATTAATGTATCACTAAAAAAAATACTTGTGAAATTTTTTGACTAAAATAATGAAAAAGGTTAACCGGTAATTTCATAAAATAAGCTGTTTAAGGTGCACTATTATTATAATTAAAAAATTAGAACAAGAATTTATGTATCTTCAGCTAGTAAACTATTTACTGGAATGTGAATATAATTAACTTCAATCAATGATAATAGTTTTGTGATTGAGATCATGAATCGATTGGTTTTAGACCATTATTCAAAACCTGTAATCAGTGAACGGACGTTTCTCCCTATTATTAGACTCAGCAGGGCGTATCCACGATCTCGCTTGCGAGATGTGAACCTTCGGTTTCGCGCGTGAATGCTTAGCCTCTAGACCATTGATCTGGCCGGCATCCAACGGTGTTAAAGTCTAACCAATCCATGATGAGTTCCATAATAGGACGAAACAACCGTCTAGTGCTGCCAATGTTTTCAATAGTGGTCTAACATCAATCGATTTATGATCTCCATCAAAAACCCAATAATCTCCACAACCCTATACTGAAATGATAATAGTGTTAGTAAGCTTATGTAATTAAGATGATCTCAATCATAAACATTGTAGTATTGATGTTTATTATAAGATACATAATTTAAAATTTGCTGATATGATTATGTAAAAGTAATTTACATTAGTAACTGTATAATGTTTGTGGTTTGCACACCGGCTCTCAGCTTTTTAAAGTTCATGATAGGATATCCTACTTGATATGGATATTTGACTGTCATACATGAGTTCTGTTCCAACTTATTTGTCCTCGTAGAGACAGATTTCTGAATGACTCAAATGAAGAACTTAGTACCCAGATGCTAGTTTGCTGTGCGGAACTTCCTTCTCAATACTCAATGAGATAAGAAGGCAATAACTGTACTAACTTACACATCCTTCTATGTCTTTGACTCAAAATTCACATGATTAGATATTTCAATAAACGGACCACAAAGCATCAATATAAAGGAAATACAATCTGTACCGAAATGGGGCATTTAATGTACAGCATACAATTGAATTAAAGCAATTTGGAAACAGTATAAATTGTGACAATAGTTGATAAATCAAATGAAAGCTGGCAACTAGGAAAATATGAAAATCATGTGACATTCAGTTTATTACGTAAATAATCGTTTAGAAGTACTTGCACTATTTTGATGGTTGTGGAAGTCCTCCAACTTTCAGCTCCGTATAACAAAACTGTTTTAACATTCGCATTTAAGATTGTGCTCTGATATTGATTGACAGTTGTTTTGAGTTGTATATGTTGTTCAAGTGTAGGAATGCTGTCCTTAATTTGCCAATCCCCAACTTGGAATCTTGAAGGAAAACGGAAAAGAGGAAAGCCGAAGAACACACTAAGTTGGGAATTGGAAGTGGACATGAAAAGCATGAATAGCAACTGGAAATGATTGCCGAGGTAGGGATTCGATGGAGAGTGCTGGTGGGCAGCCTATGCTTCTACATGAGGGGTAACAGACGTAAGTAAGTAATTAATGTAACAGTGCAGGTATAGGCCCAAAACATATATATCATAGGATGTGTTGAATATGTCAATAATAATTACTTACTTACTTACACCTGTTACTTCCAATGGAGCATAGGCCACCGACCAACACTCTCCAACCCACTCTGTCCTCGGCCTTCTTTTCTAGTTCCATCCAATTCTTGTTCATTTTTCTCATGTCTATCTCCATTTCTCGGCGTAATGTGTTCTTTGGTCTTCCTCTCCTCCTTCGACCTTGAGGATTCCATGTGAGGGCTTGTCTTGTGACGCAGTTGGGTGCTTTCCTCAATGTGTATCCTATCCACTTCCAGCGCTTCTTCCTGATTTCTTCCTCCACTGGGATCTGATTTGTTCTCTTCCACAGTAGGTTGTTGCTAATAGTGTCTGGCCAACGGATTCGAAGTATTTTGCGTAGACAACTGCTAATAAACACCTGTATCTTCTGGAAGATGGCTTTCGTAGTTTTCCAGGTTTCCGCCCCATAGAGTAGAACTGTCTTGACATTTGTATTGAAAATTCTGACTTTGGTGTTGGTTGCTAATTGTTTTGAGTTCCAGATGTTCTTTAGTTGTAAATATACTGCTCTTGCTTTGCCGATCCGTGCCTTCATATCTGCATCAGATCCACCGTGTTTATCGATGACGCTGCCCAAATATGTAAAGGTTTTTACGTCTTCCAAATCTTCTCCGTCAATCGTGATTGGATTGTTGCATGCTGTGTTGTATCGGAGAATCTTGCTTTTCCCTTTGTGTATATTGAGACCTATTGCTGCTGTTACACTGGTCGTCTTCTCCTGCATTTGTTGTTGCGTATGCGATAGAAGAGCCAGATCATCTGCGAAGTCTAGATCGTCCAACTGCATCCTAGTTGTCCACTGTATCCCGTGCTTCCCTTCAGATGTGGACGTCTTCATGATCCAGTCGATCACCAGGAGAAAGAGAAAGGGTGAGAGTAAGCAACCTTGCCTGACACCGGTCTTTACCTCGAACGACTTTGTCAACTGTCCTCCACGAATGATTTTGCAGTTTAATCCATCATAGGATTTCCGTATCATATTGACTATCTTCTCAGGCACGCCGTAGAGTCGAAGAAGCTTCTATAGGGTTGCTCTGTCCATGCTATCAAATGCTTTTTCGTAGTCAATGAAGTTGATGAAGAGTGATGAATTCCATTCAATTGATTGTTCCACAATGATCCGTAGAGTTGCGATTTGGTCTGTGCACGATCTATCCTTACGGAATCCTGCCTGTTGGTCTCGAAGTTGTGCGTCTACGGAGTCCTTCATCCTGTTTAACAATACCCTGTTGAAGACTTTTCCTGGTATTGAGAGAAGAGTGATTCCCCTGTAGTTGTCACAGTTGCTGAGATCGCCTTTCTTTTGGTATTTTGACCAGAAGTCCTTCTTTCCAAACTTTTGGAACTTGTTCCTCATCCCAGATCTTTCTGAAGAGAGTTTGGAGTATCCTTGCAGTTGCCGCTACGTCTGCTTTCAGTGCCTCTGCTGGAATGCTGTCTGGTCCTGCTGCTTTGACACACTTGATTTGTCTGATAGCCATACTGATTTCTTCAATTGTTGGTGGGCCAACATCGATTGGGAGGTCCGTGGGTGCTGCTTCGATGTTTGGTGGGTTGAGTGGGGCTGGTCGATTCAAGAGTCCTTTGAAGTGTTCTACCCACCTGTTTCGTTGTTCTTCAATGTTGGTGATTAACTTGCCTTCCTTGCTTTTCACTGGTCGTTCTGGTTCACGATGATTTCCAGAGAGTTTCTTTGTTGTGTCATACAGTTGTCTCATGTTTCCTTCTCTTGCAGCCATTTCCGCCGTCATTGCTAAATCTTCCACATATTTACGTTTGTCGGTTCTGATGCACTTCTTCACTTGCTTGTTTACTTCTGCGTATTCAGCTTGTGCCTTGGCTTTTTCTGCTCTTGTTCAGCTGGTATTGATTGCTGCCTTCTTGTTCCTCCTTTCTTGAATCTTATCCAGAGTATCAACAGTGATCCAATCCTTGTGATGGTGCTTCTTTTGGCCCAGAACCCCATGACATGTTGAAGTGATTGCCTCTTTTGTCTCTTGCCAGTCGCTCTCCATAGTAGTTCCTTCTCCATTGAGTAGATCATGAAAGGCTTGGAACTTACTGCTGATGGCTATCTTGAATTTGTTGAGTTTGTCATCATTCCGAAGGAGAGCCGTATTAAACTCTTGTGATATTGTCCGCCCGGTTGTCCAGTGCTTCTTGAGTTTCAATTTCATCTTGGCGACCAGCAAGTGATGATCTGATGCTATATCAGCTCCTCTCTTTGTTCTCAAGTCCTCCATCGTCCTCCTTAACTTTTGATGGTACAGATATGGTCGATTTGGTTTTGCGAAGTATGATCCGTTGAAGTTCATGTGGTTTTGTGAATGCGTTTGTGTGGGAATATAGCGCCGCCTATGACCAGTTTATTGAAGGCACATAGGTTTGCAAATCTCTCACCATTTTCGTTTGTTTCTCCGAGTCTATGTCGTTCTATGTCTTCATATCCTATGTTGTCCATTTCAACCTTGGCATTTAGGTCTCCCATCAGAACAGTCCAGTTCTTTGTTGGGTATTTCTCAACATTTGACTGCAGCCTATCGTCGGATTGATCTTTAACGTCTTCATTGTAGTCGTTGGTAGGCGTATGGCATTGGATGACGTTCATTGCAATGCTCTCTTTCTTTGTTTTGAAGGAGGCTTTGATGATCTTAAGTCCATAAGATTCCCATCCTATAAGTGCATTTTGTGCTTGTTTGGACAGCATCAATGCTACTCCTTGTGTATGTGGGGCATTTTCTTCTTCATGTCCGGAGTATAACAGCAGCTCCCCTGAAGCTAGTCGTTGTTGTCCCACATGCGTCCAATGTGTTTCACTGATCCCAGGCACCTTCAGGTTGTATGTCCTGATTTCTGTGGAAGACTCTCCCAGTCTCCCACATTGTACGAGCATTCCATGTACCTAAATAAACGGTTGCTCTGGTTGTCAGAAGGGGCATCAGTCTCGTGACTTCCGAAGAAACTCGGCTTTCATCATGAGGCGTCATAATTCTTCTAAACGAAGACCTCCAGACTCCCAGGGCAGAGTTTAAATGGTTTGAATAATTTTTTTCTGGTCAGCATTTTTTTAGCGAGTTAGTTTTCTACGAGATGTTGTCGCTAATCCCATGCCCAACCGTCCTCCTTTATCCGGGCTTGGACCGGCAGTAGCCCCCGGAGGGACTCCAGGCGGAGTTTCAATAATAATTACGGTATAATTATTAACCATTCATCAACAGCAGAAAAGGAGAAATATATTTTTAAGAAAAAGCATGTTCAAAACTGTTTTATATCCAAATCAGAATCTTTCAATTTTAACAAAGATTATTATGCTGAAATTATAACAAAATTAATCAGTCCAAAATCTTATGTGGTAACTACAATTTGTACTATATGTAGGTGAACAAATCACAAATAGAAAAATTCAAATATCGAGTAACACTAATTGTTTTATGCACCAGACAACCTCAAACTAATTATAAAAAATAAACTTCTGATGTGTAAATTAGCTATCAAGCTAATGAGAATGCATTCAAAAACCATCTACTGTTGTATAATAGTTTACAGTAACTTGAAATGAGTGACTGAAAATGCTGAATTTATTCACACTTCTAAATTTCGATGATAACAATAGGCAGGTATATCTATCCATCTGATGAGTCTTAAATAATGCGAAGCGCGCAAACTCTACTTCAATAGTAGCCATAGTCCAATCATTATTGGTATCGACAATTGTAACTACCCCCCTTGTTGGTATGTGTGAATTCTGAGAGGAATATCATGGTTTAGCATTCAACCACAAATATTCAGTGCATTTAGTAATGAGATTCGAATTGTTAGAAAATAGGTTTATCGAAAAGAATATTCTTTATTCATTTGAATGCGTTTTAACATGATGAGAATTTTTACTCAAAATAACCAAAACGATATACGGTAAAAGCAACAAATGTTTCGAATTATTTATCTAAATTATTAAGTGTATAATAACTTGCTCATATATTATGAAAGTTTTATCGTAATTAACTATTTCATCCGTAATTTGATCTCACTGTATAATTTAAAAACAATAATTATTTCTAATTAACACATTCCTATAGACTAGTTTCATTAATCATAAAATCTTATCATTACTTATTTTTATTTATTTTATTGGTACAAGGAGGCACCAAATATATATGCGCCACATAAATCTCATTTGATTTGTGTGAGGGCTGTGATACTACCCGGGTGCCCAAACCGAAGCAGGTGGTTTTCTTAGGGGGCCACACCCGGAACCTTCGATCTAAAGGTCTAATCAACAAGGCAGTGGCGCATCATATGGAGATGCAATCCAATGGGTTTTCCAACTCCCCTAGTTAGTTTCTCCATATCCACCGACCCGGTTAAAGCGCCGGACATTCGCTTTTCGTCCTCTCAATTTCGTGAACAACACCCCCACCACGAGAAGGCAGTGAGTAGGACTTCCCTGACAGAAGCTGTAAACGCGTAGCCATGTGAGAGTATTTCAAGAGGGACAGCGGTCTCATCCCACTCTCTGTCATACCATGGCAATTGGGGGCTAATAAGAACAATAACGGGGAGAATTTTCATGCATATAGCAAACAATTCTTTTTGAACTTAGCACACAACAATAGCATCATGCACTGTCCCATCGCTCTTGGCAGATCAGGCAACCCGAAAGTTACGAGAACACCATCAGGGCATACGACAAGCTAGGTACCCCAAAAAGTACTGTATCATTACAGTACTTTCTGAAGGTCTTACACTACTGATTACAACTATTTACTATCAAATAAAAACTGTTTACTAATTTGAAATGATGAATTTTTAACCGATATTGTATCATTACAACTCAAAGAAAAACAAAATCAATGAAAACATGACAAAAGGGGTAAATGAGAATATTTGTAAGGGCATAGAAATTGTTATATTATGCATAAAACTATTTTAAGTGTTTTAATTTACTTTAAAATAAATCGTTATCATTTAACAAATCAATCAGCTAGTCATAAACAATAAAGGATTAGATACAAATATGTACCAGTTCAAGTGGTCCCATCCTACACATTAGGTAGAATAGAAAGTTGATTAACAAAATGGAAATAAAAAGAAGTATAAATAATTGCCTTGTCAATTGTTTTAGAAGACTAAATAAAAGAAAAATAACTAAAAAAGAAACAAAATAAGATGAATGAATACTAAGTAAGGCACACTATTGCATATAACTCAAGATTTTCAATAGAGAGAGCGAGAGATTGAGAATGAACAGATCTCCATCGCTATGATCTATCTTGAGATGTTTAACTCGAGATCTTCAAGTAATTTATTAAGGCGATTGTGACCACATCTCACAATAGAAATCAGTAACATATCACTGAGTGAGCATTATTATCAACAGTATTAATGGTAAGAGTAGAAAAAAAGTCAAATCAACACATCATGTTAATTATGCATAAGTGAATAATAAAGTGAGGTACAAAAATAAAACACTATTTGATTATATATATTTACAGAAAATGTAAAGGAAAGATTAGCAATTAATAAAGTGACCATTTAAAATATTAAACAATTGATACTGTAAGAGAATTAAGTTGCAATGAAATATACTCGTCTTTTACTTCTGTATTAATATAATAACTGTGATGTCAGATAAGCTGTTGCCTTATAGATATTCATACTATTTTTGGATATATTACACAAGCCAATATTATTCATTTGAACATAATTCTAAAATGTAAAATAGATTAATATAAAGAGAATTAAAGGATGATATGATAATGAACTGTTAACTAATATGATTAAATATCTCTCTCTGACAGTGGTGGCCAAAAGAAGTCTTTAACCCCACACTGAAAATTATCATGTGGTCATTAAAGACCAGTTTTAAGAGAAAATTTTTGGAGTTTTATTGAGAAGCCATTATTCGTGGAGCTAATCCGTGTCGGGTGTGAGGCAGTTACCTATCGAAGACAATGAAATATGGTTGAGGAATATCATGGATTGGTTGAAGTTAAATATTAGCACTATTGAATAGAGGCTCAATGGTCTATAGGTTAAGTGTTCACGCGCGAGACCGGAAGTCCGGGTCCTTTTCCAGCGTGAGGACTCCTGGATGCGCAGTGATCAGGATTCCCGTACCATGACAGTACAGCCATCCAGTACTTTTAGGTTCTCAATGGCGGTCTATCTTGGATCGCTCAATGGCTTCAATGAAATTCAAAGAAATCTATAAATTAAAACAAAGTCAACTGAATAGCTAACAAACATTATCCCTATACCAATACCAAGTTGTGATTTGGAAAAAAGCTCTACATTATTATCTATTAACGATACAGATGATTCGGAAAAGAACAAAACAGTTGAATAACACAACAAATTGAGTCATAAGATCGGGTCTTAGTGAACACAATAAGTTCAGACCACAGGATAAGATTTTTGCAATAACGGTAATAGTGAGTTGTACAATATTAACTGATACAAAATCACATACTAGTATAACTGACTAACGTCTCGTCGATTACTTAAAAACAACGTGTTAATATAAATATAACAATGATCAGTATATTATACATGTTTGCTCCATTTCTATTAAAAATGTATTAGAATGTATATATATTTTCTTTCCAATTCCTGTCAACTGACAAAAAAAAAACGATCTTATTCATCAGAACAAATACGAATGTACTACAAAACAAAGATAATCCACTTGAGTAAAACATTATCAAAATTAATATAATTTTCTAATACAACAAGATATAATTAAAATTAACAAGTATAGCACAATGTATACAAGATATGAATCAGGGAGGTGTAGAGAACAGTAAATAGAAAAAAGATCAAACATAACAAGTAACCTGTTAAAATTTAACACAATAAATGTAAATGACTGAAAAACAGATAACAACTTACATTATAAATATCAATTGAAGTTTTATCTATAGGCAACGAAGACGATGATGATAAAGTATTAAGACTAGCAAATTTATTTATATAATAATTATCAATTTGAATCGGCTGTTTTGTAAAATCTGTATGAAGATAATCTGCATGTAATACAATACAATTGAAAAACAATAGAGTAAAGATTAATTGAATATAGTTAGTTAATCATATTTAATAAATACAAAAATATTACAATTTATCCATTATACTACAATTACAAATTAAATTGTACCAATTAACATCTTATTATTGGCTTTATTGTTTATTCCAATGAAAAAAAGTATAGAATATAAATGTTTCATACATATCGACTGTATTTACATGAATAGAGTCAAGCGTAAAAACAAGTTTAAAGGCCAATTATATTAACTATTTAGCTAATTTATGTGGTTAGTAATAATTTTACCTAATTCATATTAAACTATGTAAATTTTTCTTAAAATGATTTCATTTTATTGTAGGATAATAAATATCAACGGTCTAACATCAATCGGTTCATGATCTCAATCAAAAGCTTAATAATTTCCACAACCCATAAACTGATAAAATTAATCATTCGTCTTTCCTCTTTTATTTATGTAATAAAACGAATAGAGAAAAAAGCTTTGAAAAGAAAAAGAACTACTAATATCATAGTGAACAAGAATACGAGTGGGGACAATCGAATGTATTTGACACGAAATTACAGAGCATCTCACTAAAATCTAAGAACCATATAGTAAATAGTTAATTTGAAAAATATCAATCCGTCGTCTGAAATTTGACTGTCCCTTTTGCAAATATCAATCCATTGTCTCAGATTTCATTGTTTATACATTTTGATACCAATTGCGTTCCATTCCCGTTCCCGTTCCTTCCTTATCAATCTTCTAATGAAATACATAACGATGATGATCACCGTTATATACTACTTATGTAGATATAAGTAACCCACATACAACATAACGATAGAAAATTTGAGTTCTTATTATTAATTGTTGGTAAATAATAAGAGAAGAAATTACACTTTACGTAGTAAACAACTTGCCCAAGACACGTTTGGATGAAGAATGTTGGTGGGCGGCCTACGCTTCTCCATGAGGAGTAACAAGTATGTAGTATATAGCTATTTTATACACTAATTTTTATTCACTTCAAATTTTCAACATAAATGATTGATTGTAATCAATGTTTACTTTTTCTTCTTTAGTGAACATTATTATATTTTCAGTTGAAAGAATAAAGTAATAACTTTAATTATAGTGTACAGACACACATCAACTGAAATCATACTTTAATAGTGTAATAAGTTATTATAAGATCTAAATTAATACATTGAGGTACAAACACACTATTGACGTTTGGTATATCTAGTCTTTCCGTTACACACTCTTAGATATTAAGTGTGAAGTTAGCCAATCAGTTTATCATCATGGATCTACACTTATCTATATGCATAAATAGAATTTACAGTAATAAAACAATACCAACCGAGTAGTAGTGTTGTGTTGTATGCTACTTATGTTTATCAACATAGGTAGTATGCAACACCAATCGGAATTGGAAAACCTGGCAGCAAAAGGCTAGGAAGATCGAGTTGAAGATAACAGAAAGGAATTCTGAATTGGAAGAATTATACAGAATGTGGAAGACAAATGATGCAAAGTTGCAAATGAAGTATTCAGTGTATGGTTCTCATATTCTACCAAGATATTCTGTAATTCTGTACTAAATAATAAGCCGTTTGTCCTCACCTGAGTCTCGTCCATTACAGTGTTACATAATGATAATATAATTTCACAACTGATTACGAAAATAACGTTGATTGATTAATTAGGTAATTGATATGATACCGTAAATAATCAAAGTAACCATTCGTAGAAATCCCCAGACTAAACAATTTCTGTCGTTGTAGATGAACTATATATATATATATATATATATATATATATATATATATATATATCAAGGTAGAGCCATGATAAAAAAAACAATTAAGAAAACATATTTATACATTCTGTCTCTCTTTAGTACATATGGATTGTTGGGTTGAATAACGTAGTGTGAAGAGCAACAGTAGGTATAAACTTAAAATACCGAATCAAGAAGGGTCTCTATGAGGTTAAACATTAGTTTTATTGATGAATAACTACCCGGAAAACAAAGCATAAATTCAAAACTTTATAATGATTGACGGCAAATGTCTTGTGATAAAAATGCTACCGTGTCGCTTAATAACATTACTTCACACAATAAGTTTCGTTTTAAATTAAACTCGGCCATAACAACAAGGCTTTAAATAGAAACTAATGGCGAACTCGCGAATAGGTTGTACTATTTCACTGCTAAAAATGAACAGAACAATAATATCACTTATATACCTTCATAGACATGTTTATTTGGTAAATTTAACATGATCTCAGGTGACGATACACAATTAGAACAGGTGGATTCAGGATCTTCTTTGGATTTAACAAGTTGGCCAACTATTGTTTGTTTTCGCTTTTGACGTTTTGTAGAATTTGAAGTATACGGATAACTTACAGAATATCCTTTATTATCAAAATATTTGTCAGATAGACGTTTAGATTGTATTACTGATAAGTCTGGATCAGGAAGCAATTGAAATAGATTCAAATCGGGCGGAAAGAAATTAATACAATTATCAATCGACTCCTCATAATCGCTAAAAGAAGAAAAAAAGTGATAATGTAAAACTTTATGCTATGCAATAGTCATTTACAATTAGTTAGTCATATTGTGAATAAAGATGGTGCGCTATTGGTTGAAATATTGAAGTAATAACCATTGGATAGAAGGTTCGAATTTGTCTGACTTATTATATTTTGATTAGTGTGGAGTTATTTTTGTTCCTTGATATAATTGAGGAGAATCATACGATAACAAAAACATATATGTACGGAAAATGGACGAAACGGTAACATACCATGTCTAACCCGAGAACTCTGTATTTTACTGATCTGTAAAACATCAGAAGACAAAAGCTGTATCAGCATTTATCTAAAATACTGCTCTTTTTGTATAAAACTTTAGGCAACCTAAAATAAAGATGTTGATTTCTAATTCAACGGCTACCTATTACCCTTACATATAAAGAGTAATCCAAAGCAAAATACCTAGAAGTGTATTTAATAAATGTGTTACATTAATATTAGTTATGAAACAATACAACTTTTGATTTCTATTCCACAGGTGTTAGTACACCATTCAACTTTACATGATAAAAAAAAATAGAAAAATAGAATTAATTAACTCAAAATGATCAAACATAACAGCTTAAGAAAATTTGTTTCTCGAATATTCTCACTCAGACAATGAAGAATAACTAAATAATTCGATTCATTATAAATCGTGTGATTCTATTTCAAATTCACAGACAGTCAAGGTGTTAGTACATTTTAAAATTATATCCTACGCTCACTTAATATCACTACTTTTGTGCAGTTATAATTATGCTCACACTGTATTATTGTTAAAATTGAAGGCTAGTTGGGATTGAACAAAAAATTGCATTCAAAGCTTCGCAAAACGTTCCGCTTATAAGCACTGAATTTCTTCAGGCTCCTTACAACTGATTGAAGCCCGTCAGTCTACTCCGGTTGACCGGGAGTTTGACCGCAGACGAGGGATGTTACGTAATGAAATCGGGCAAAGCTTGCGTAAGGACCGAGAAGCCTGGTGGACGGAGCGTGCAACTGAGCTGAAAGTAGCAGCTAAATCTGGTAATTACCGGAAGCTCATTCAACTCATCCGAGACACTGGCAGCAAGAAGTCTGGAATGAGCGAAACAATCTGCGAGGATGACAGGATGCCAATCACTAACATCCATCGACGTCTTGGACGATGGACAGGATTTTTCGAAGGGCAGTTCAGTTCAACTGGCCTGCTGCTCCAGCAAATCGGTCAGACTGTCCTGCCCTCCATGGTCGGTGACGACTGATCCACCAAATGAGGCGGAATCCGCAAGGAACTCCAACTCTTGAAACGTTACAAATCACCGGGCCCAGACGACTTACCTCCGGCTCTTTTTAAAGATGGTAGTGACTTTCTGACTAAGGGACTGACGACGTTGTTTGAAAAGGTCTGGGAACCAGAGAGTGTACCAACGTCATGGAATGAGTCGATAGTTGTCCCTATCTTTAAAAAGGGTTCACGTCGTTCCTGTAACAACTATCGGAGGATAAGTATACTTCCGATCGCGTCCAAGCTACTGGCTTCCGTTATACTTCGTAGGTTGTTCAAAACCCGAAAAAGATTGACCCGCGAGGAGCAGGCTGGGTTTCGTTCCGGTCGAGGATGTATTGATCATATATTCACCCTCCGCCAAATGTTAGAACACCGCCATACTTATCAAAGGCCAACAATCGTAGTATTTCTTGACATGAGGGTTGCCTTCGATTCGTTGGACAGAACTGTTCTCTGGGATTGTCTATTGAAGAAGGGTGTGCCTGAGAAGTTCAGTAATATCCTAAAAGACCTATATGCAAACACCTCAGGTAGAGTGAGGGCATACAACCACCTTTCTCCATTATTCCATTCAAGCAGTGGGGTTAGGCAGGGTTGCTCAATCTCACCATTCCTCTTCAACTTTGCCATCGATGACATGGATGTAGGTAGTGGTGGTGTGGATCTGTTGCCTGGAGAAAGACTTCTCGACCTTGAGTATGCGGATGATATTGTCTTACTGTGCGAGAATGCCCAAGCTATGCAATCCGCACTTGATCAGTTGGCAGTCAATGTCCGTAGGTATGGTATGTGCTTTGCACCCTCGAAGTGCAAAGTACTTCTACAAGACTGGCAGGATTCTAATCCTGTACTCACTCTGGATGGTGAGCAGGTAGAAGTAGTTGAGAAGTTCGTTTATCTGGGTAGCTGCATAAGTTCTGGTGGTGGCATGAGTGATGAGATCAATACACGTATAGTGAAAGCCAGAGCGGCTTATGCCACGTTGGGCCATCTTTGGCGCCTTCGTGATGTTAGTCTGGCTGTAAAAGGTTGAATCTACAACGCGTCGGTGAGAGCAGTTTTGCTCTATGCTTGTGAAACCTGGCCTCTCCGAGTTGAGGATGTTAGACAACTCTCTGTGTTCGATCATCGCTGTCTCCGAAGGATTACTAACATCGAGTGGCAACACCATGTTAGTAATGCAGAGATTCGGCATAGTGTGTTCAGGCACAGAGATGATAATGCAATTGGTGTCACCATCTTGAAACACCGACTTCGGTGGCTTGGACATATTCCTCGTCGTGCATTATTTGCCGACTCTGGGACCGGTTGGAAAAAGCGGAGAGGTGGTCAGTATATAACATGGTGTCGTGGTATGAAAGAAAGCTGCAAATGGCTGGCTTCTGTTGGTCATTCTCTACTTCATGACTGGGTTTCGAGTGATGGTGTGACACAGTGGCTAGAGACGTTATTAGATATGGCTCAGAATAGAAGCCAGTGGCGATCCTGCTGTAACCTTTTACTTTTTCATGAAAAATAGTTGTATCTTCGTTAACTGAAAGATTTCTTCTGACTGTACCTTTCCGTCTCCCCCATTATTTTTCTTGTTCTTTTTGTTTTTACGCTCCTTACCCCCCTCTTTTTTTGTAGTTATTCTCTTCTCTTCAAATTCTCATTGTTTTGTGTGGCGCATATACATTCGTTGCCCTCTTGTACCAATATTTATGTGTTCAAATAATAAGTAATAATAAATGATTTCTTTAAAATATTATACATGTTATTAGTTTGTAGTTATCATTACTAAGTTTTCATTTGATAATTTCGAAAAAAATTGAGCATCGTGTAGATTGTTATAAATAAATAATATATTTGTAAATAACCAAATTATTTTGGTTATTTATTCTCTGAAGAAGTGACTTACACTGAGTCACGAAATGTCAGAAAATCTAATTTTTCTACTCATTGGGATATTACAAATATATTATTTATTTGTGTTATTAATTTGCTTTTCTTTGAAAGATTTTGTTCATTGTTTTCAAACTATCCTTCGTTTTTTTCATATCAATGATGACAAAATGCAGAGTCTGCTGACCACTCTAAGCAACGACGCAAGCATGTTCGGCATGCAAATTTCTCCCTCGAAATGCAAAATGTTGCTTCAGGATTGGGTCGCACCGCCACCCGAACTAGTGATAGGGAGTGAAGTAGTTGAGCGTGTCGACCGCTTCACTTATCTCGGAAGTCTCATCAGCCCTCGTGGTCTGGTGTGTGACGAAATCTCAACACGGATACAGAAGGCTCGACTAGCTTTTGCCAACTTGCTTCATTTGTGGCGTAGGCGAGATATCCGTCTATCAACCAAAGGACGTGTTTACTGCTCAGCAGTTCGTTCTGTCCTACTTTATGGCAGTGAAACATGGCCAGTAAGAGTAGAGGATATTCGTAGGTTATTAGTATTTGATCATAGGTGTCTTCGAAACATTTCTCCTACATCCTGGGACCACCGAGTAAGTAACTCAGTTGTTAGGAAACGGGTACTAGGAAACGATGGCAAATCAATTGATGAAGTAGTGAAACTTAATCAGTTGAGATGGCTCGGACATGTGTTGCGCATGCCCGACCACCGAATGCCCCGACGTGCGATGTTTTATGGTGTAGGAGTAGGTTGGAAGAAAGCTAGGGGCGGCCAGACCAAAACATGGCACAAATCCATGAAGTCACTGACAAGTGGACTGAGCCATGTTGGTAGATGTAGACTACTCGGTTGGGGACCGCGAGATGATAGCAACCGATGGTTAGAGATCTTGAATGACATGACTAAAAATCGTTTGCAATGGCGCAGGTGTATCCACTCTTTGTGTTCTCTCAAACCCTAATCTTCTGAATTCTTCATGTCCTTTATTTTCTTTCCAAATCTATTCCACTGGACTATACTCCTTAAATAGCATCATCAAACTCCAATGTTCCTTGTCACTACCACTACCACTACGGGATTTGAATCGATAACTGAATCTCTGTGCTAATGTGGTATGGCAACTCGAAGTGATGTACGTACGTACGAAGTTCCACGTTGTTACTGACTGACTGACCATTGTTTCGATACATTTACTGTTCATCTTGTAAATTTTCTCTAGTTATGCTGACATATGAAGTGTTGCTTGAAGGGTAAGTGGATATTTTCACCGAGTTCTATATTATATCTGTTTGTCTATGTAATTATCTGCATTAATCGATCGGTAAATAGTAACTAACATCAAACTGTCTTATCGAGAATTCGGGAACTAGGACCTAGGAGATTATATGAGTAAAAAGGAGAAAAACTGTGGAAAAACTGTACAAACAGGTATACTCACTTGATTGAAAAGTAAATGAGTAGATTTTTTTTACATTCTCTATTTACAGCCTGATGTGATATTTAAGTTTCATGAAGCTATCTGGTAAAAGTATTTCATTATTATAGTTCCAATTTTTAAACAGACTATTAGTTTGCACATTCACCTTTCATTCTAGTACGTTTCTCGCATTTATTCCTATAAATATTGTTGATACAGTTAATTTTTTTGGGGGTCTATACTTCTCCTATCGTTCACCTAATTCTGATGTGTTCATGTTTTCTTAATCACAAATATTTAGGCTAATACTAAAATCTATTTTATTTAATAGAAAAATAAAAACCTGTAAAAAACAACAAATATTTTGGTCATGTAATTGTTTTTTTATCTTGGTGTTTATAGGGTGAACAAGATTACCTTGATCATGATGTATTATTTATCACATTCGCTCTATCACATACTGTTATTAAAAATTACAAATACTAATTAACAGAAATTTCTTTAATTAACACTATATACTAAAACAATTTAAAAATGGAAGGGGTATCGGATAATAACAGCAATTAGATGACTTGTAATTGTATGAATAATTCAAACTTTGAAGTAGATAGTGATCGTATTATTCTTAGAAAATAGCAAGAAAAGTTTCACAAATTACAATCAGAAAATTTGAGTTTGAAACTAACTGGTGAAATTACTTTTTTTTTAAATAAATGACAATAATTGTACATCTTTAAATGTTGGTTTCTTATCTTTTAGGATTGATTATAATCTAGTTATGAGGTTCGGTATAAAGTTTACTTAAAAAATAATCTTTTGAAATGATAGTCAGGGTTTGAACTGACTAGAAAGTAAATGATGCATAAAAATGATTGAGTTCAGTCGCCTAAGACATTCGATTACGTTTATTGTTTTGTTATTATGCTATATATACGTATGTTATTTTACTACATTAAAAATAACTTTTTCTACTGGTCACCTAATTTGTCTTCTGATCTCAGTTCACCTACGGGGAGGACTTTGGGTTATGCCAATAATTTGGTTTAGTGAGAAAACAAAAATCAACCACATTATTTTATTAGATATGATCTAATTTTGATTCCTTTCATTTTAACAGTTAAAAGTTCATTTATTAAGTCCTGTTTCATAATATCTCGATTCGATTTTAAAAAATACAACAGGATAGCTAAGCAAGGTTTCGTATACTTAGCTTTCAGTTAATCTTTTGTACCTGTAGCAGACTACGTAGTCATAGTCAAGAACATTGCAAGTGACTAATTAAGATCATTTCAACACCAGAACATTAATTATGGAGCGTAAAGAAATTATACCAACAGATAAATGTGAGTAGTAGCATTCATGGTACCTATCTGAACTAGATTTATCTTCATCATTATCACCGTCATCCTCAGCAACGGCAGCAGCTTTTTCTCGTTGCTGTTTGTCTTTTTCATCATTGAAATTACTATTTACTGGACATTGGTCTTTTACTTTTTTAAACTTTTTTGTTTTCTTTAATTCAACATTAGTAACTGAATGATCCAATGCTTCATTTGAATTGTTGCAATCTTTATAAAATTTAGACGAAAGATTATTTTGTTTAGTAGCCCAATCGAAATGTGATATATCAGTAAAATTAGGAAATGAATGCGCAGCGCATATTGAACGACCTAAATCCATGTATATATTTGATAATGTAGGATAACTGAAGTTAGTAAGTTGATCTTTTTCAGGAACAGACGTGTGTTTTATAATATTATTGTTGCTATGATGCGAATGTAATTGTTCATTAGTCTGTAAATCTTGAAATAAAAGAAGAGTTGAAAAAAATGTGCAAATTTTTGTTTTTGACTTAAAAAAGACAATATAGATGTTGTATTAAAAAATAAATTAAACTAACAGTATAAATATCTCATAATACTGTTTAGTTTAACTCATTTAACACAATTACCACAGAAAGGTAGAGAGTCAAGGCCCTTTAAGGACCAAAACAGCCAATTATGTTCTGAGTCCTATTTTCCTCGGCTCTATTACATTACTCAAACATTTTAAAGGTAATTATCGCCATAGGCTGATATCAGCTGAAAAGGCGCGGAAAATAGGGAGCATTGGACAATTATTTCATTCTTTTGGGGGACCGTTTATTGGGGAGCAGCAATAAGCCTATACTATCTTGAAAATGAGCCTAGAGGGTCTCCAGGATAAAGGAATAACATTGAACTAAAGAAACGATATCAGATTGTCCACATGAACAACTTCAGTTAACATGTGACATAGGTTGACCATTATTTAACATCATCAGGGAGTAATTGCCTTACTCTCGAATTGGGTAGTAAAATGCGATACGATGAAAAAATAAACTTAAAAACTTGGTGGGGACGTTTTTATTTATATTATTTGTTCGAACACATTAATATTGATACAAGGAGGCACCAAATATATAGACGCCACACAAGTCACTTTATTTGTGTGTGGACTGTGATATCACCAAAGAGAAGCAGGTGAATTTCTTAAGGGGCCATACCCGAAACCTTCGACTTGAACGTCTGATCAACAAGGCCGTGGAGAGCATTTCGAGAGGGAGAGCTAACTTTTCCCACTCTCGGTCGTACCAGGGCATTTGAGGGCGTGCAATCCCCAAATACAATTTATAAGAAAGGAAATCAATATCGATTAAGATGAATTACTGTTACGTTCAATTATTCAATGTGGACTTTACTAATGAACCTTTAAAATATTTTTGCTAGGATTTTTGTATAGCGTAAAATACTCAGTTCAACAATTCTAGTCTTCAGTAATTGACATTTAATTGATAAACTTGAATGTATTTGGGATTATTGATATACTGGGGTCATCATCAAAATACCTTAATTACTAAACTGGTCTTTTTTACTTTAATTAGTGGGACAGGAAAAAAAAGGATAAAAGTAGTCTCGTTGGTCGTATTGAAGTCAGGGTTGAGAAATCTTAGCATAACCCATGAATGTAACAGTACTATGAACACTCTTATGATTATAAATTGTTCAAAACAACGCTAATCAATCTACTGTTATGAAGATAACTATGATAACTCATAGGAGTATGGCGTCACACAAGAAATATGAGTGAAATAAAAGAGGATTCAATCACGATTCAGGTATGTACAGCACGCTTTTTGTATCTTTAGGAAAATAAATAATGGAGTGATGGACTAGTAGTAGGTTGAGAATTCGGTTTTAGACCGATAGGTTGCAGACACATGTAGGCAGAGATTGGTGGTTACTAGTATCAGAATCCAGGACGCACGATTCATCGTACGTAGGACTAGTCAGCTGGATCTCAATATTGACGTCCACTCCAGGACTAAAAACCGATGCTCTTCGCTTAAAACTCTTTCAAGTAAATTAAGACAAGTCACAGGTTCAAATATCATTTTATCTATTTCTGCTCCGGGTAACCGGTTAGTAGTATCAACCCTCGAACAGAAGATGTTGCAGGAAGTGGATTACACAAAGTCATACTTGGTAAATGAGTTAGATTTGATAATATGGAAGACTGCACTATTCTGTGTGCGTAATATGTCGTACATAAAAACTAAGCACTACACTAAAAAACCCATTGAAAACAGTCGTTTTTACAAAACTGAACTAAAAGTAAACCGTTACTTATTTACTGACACACACACATAGGCTTCCCTAAACGAGTTAAATTATCTAATGCTTACAAGCCTTCAGTGATACTTTGACTGAAATATGAGTTGTAAAGGAAGTCATCACAGTTAAATGAATAATCAAGTGAATTTGTTTCGCATAATATATTTAACAATGATCAATGAAGCTGTTAAATTATGTACATATTATAAGCTATAAAACATTTTTAGAATAGACGGCTTGTAGTTAATAGTTGAATCCATGATGTATATTCAGTCCTATTGTGGTGTGTGCTACTTGTGTAGACATAAGTAGTATATGACGTGAGTAGTAAACAGAATGTCTGGTAACAGAGAAATGAGAAGATCGAACAATAAAGAATGCAATTTGTATAAAAATGCAAGAATAAAGGAATTCTGAGTCATTTGAGATAATTGATGAACATTTTGCAAATTGAGCATTTAATATATGGTTGTTAGATTTTACTAACTAGTTCTGTAATTTGATGTCAAATACATTCGATCGTCCCAACTGATGTTCTTATTCACTACACTATTAGTGGTTAATAAAATTGATGTATCTGAATTCTAATGCTGATGTCGAGAGTCGAATCCAGTACTATTTACTCCAAAAGCTAACGTGTCATCCACTGAGCTACTAATATTTAGTGTCAGAATTGATCAAGAAATTAGAATAGGAAACTTGTTGAAATACTTTGTGCTGAGAATTCTTTACTGTACCAAAAATATAATATTGAGTAAAGCCATTAATAATAAATAAATAAATAAGTTCAAATATCCCCTAGTTTGTTTAACGTGTATGATTAACAGATCACTACTTATGGGAGTTTTAATTATCCCATTGTTGACATTCAAGATTGAATTTTGACCAGTCTTAGTTGACAATAGGTGAGCATTGCCTCGATATGGCTATATTGTCACAAGATTTTTATAGAATGGATGGACTGTGTCTAACAACAGACAACAGAACAATTCAAACTAACCAAAACGAGTATAAAATAGTTAATATGGCATTTACGGTAATAGATATATAGAGAGAAAAGATGAAGTATTTACTTGGATATGACTTCGGAATTATATAATCACCTAATTGATGTTCAACAATAAGTTCAGTTGACCGGATATGGGGATTTGAGAAACGATGCAAATGAACATAAGATGTTAAATCATAAAATTCATTGAACCAATCAACTCTATAAGATGAGAAAATAAAAGACATTCGAATTACAGTGGGTTTTTTAAAAACATTACTCCTACTTACTGAATATTATTTGGCAAACAAAGGGGGGTTATATAAGTTTTTATATTGTTCAGGTCTTAGTCGAGATCGTGTGTACGTTTTGCTTTGATTCAGCTTACACATTAAACATAATAGAGTTTTGAGATCTATTGGATAAGCTAGCATTTATTACAACAAACTAGGCATACGAATTTGATCTAAATAATCAGAATTTTAAGATGAAACCATGAAAACAAAATAAAATCAGATACAACGTTGAAATACTTCAACTTATCACTATTCATAACAGCCCAAATGAAACAAATAAATGAAACTTTTTTAGTCTAAAAGAAATAATGTATAGAATTACGAAGTAAAAACGCAAAGACATATTCACTGTTATTACACCTGTCAAGTTAATTCATTCAGAGTTTCCAGTCAATGGTTTCTTATATCAATAATCCCTACTGAGATGGCTTTATATTTGCAAATATTTCAGTTACTGACTTCACGTACTCTTACCACAAACGAAATAGGATATCAAAATAGGTAGAATAGTATGTATTACATCAGTTTGGGACCGTAACCCTACCGATATTCAACCTTATCCCTATTCACTTTATGGTTAAAATACACGAGTTGCATTGATTGCTAGCGAAGAGGAGAGAGCACTACATGTAAATAAAGTGGTTTGGGCACTTAACCATTTCATTTCTTATATATAATTGAATTAGCGAATACTCGTTTTAGAGAACTAGTTGGGAACTAGGAACCGAAATTCTCCAGACGTATAGAAAACTACTTTCTAAGGGTTATTATTCAAAGTGATCAGTTTTTTTATATGGTCTAAACTGATATTAGGGAACCCTGTAAAGATTCATTGGGTCAAGGACCAATCAAAAGTAAGTACTTTTAGGCTATCCTAGACTAGGGAGAATTGATTATCCAACGATTTATAAATTCCCAGAATATTTTGAAAAACTGGTTTCAAACAATAAATTTCATTTTACCGCTTCAAACACCACTCACCTGATATCGTTTGATGGTAACACAAGGCATCGATCATTATAAAGATCTGACTTTTGTGTTATATCCATTGCTCTGGGTAAACATTGTAAGAGATCACGAGAGCACCAATCAGTTAGTGAAAAGCGACTTGTTGGTAAACGTGCCCAAGCGTCCAACCAATGTAAATAAGCATCACTACACATATCCCAGATACAACCAGACAATGAAGCAGCGACACTGGCTAGAATTTGATCTGTGTCTGAATGAAAGAGAGCTAGTATGTTAGATGGATAACTGTCTGATTTGAATGTATCAGTCTCATCTATTGAACACCTTGGAATAAGATGATTTTTTATAAAATCATATAGTGTACCAGACCATAAATTAGGACGATAAATACGTAAAAATAAACTTATTGCACACTGTTTTTCCCAATCAGAAAATTTATTAGAATAATATCTGAAAAAGTCAAAAGGTAAAAACCATAATAGATACTTGATAGTCAGATAAGAATTATCATATATTTATTTATTTGAACACATAAATATTGGTACAAAAGGGCACCGAATATATATGCGCCACACAAAACAATGAGAATTTAAAGAGAAAGAAAAAAAAGAAATGAACGTAGGGAGTTATAAAAAAAAGAGAGAGAACAATAATGGGGGAAACGGAAGGTACAATCGGAAGAAATCTTTAAGTTAAGGAAGAAGCAACCACTTTTTATGAAGTAAAAGGTTACAGCAGGATTTATTAATTTGAACACATAAATATTGGTACAGTGGGGCACGAAATATATATGCGCCACACAAAACAATGAGAATTTAAAAAGAAGGAGGCGGCCTGCTTGAATATCTGGGCTACCTGTTCCTCCCATCTAGATATTTCGTCAAGTTATCTGTTTTCTTGTTTGTTTTAACAACCTATTCAGGCGCGTTTATGAAAAGTTTACAAACCTTTCGCTGTACGGATTACAAAAAGGCACAACCAGAGACATAAGGTGGCTTTCAATATGCATTGAAACGAATGAACATTATTCAGATGTCGATTATCGAACTCCTAACATCTAACTGGCCATCACTCAATATTTATCGTCAGGATCGATCAAGATATAAGAAAAGGAAACTTGTTGAAATACTTTATGCTGAGAATTCAATATTATACCAAAAATATAATGTTGAATAAAGCTTATAATAATAAAAAAAATAATAATAATAAAGTAGTGAACGTAGGGAATTATATATCAAAAAAAGAGATAGAGAGAGAATAATAATAAAGGAAACAGCAAGGTACAATCAGAAGAAATCTTTCAGTTAACGAAGATACAACTATTTTTCATGAAAAAGTAAAAGGTTACAGCAGGATCGCCACTGGCTTCTATTCTGAGCCATATCTAATAACGTCTCTAGCCACTGTGTCACACCATCACTCGAAACCCAGTCATGAAGTAGAGAATGACCAACAGAAGCCAGCCATTTGCAGCTTTCTTTCATACCACGACACCATGTTATATACTGACCACCTCTCCGCTTTTTCCAACCGGTCCCAGAGTCGGCAAATAATGCACGACGAGGAATATGTCCAAGCCACCGAAGTCGGTGTTTCAAGATGGTGACACCAATTGCATTATCATCTCTGTGCCTGAACACACTATGCCGAATCTCTGCATTACTAACATGGTGTTGCCACTCGATGTTAGTAATCCTTCGGAGACAGCGATGATCGAACACAGAGAGTTGTCTAACATCCTCAACTCGGAGAGGCCAGGTTTCACAAGCATAGAGCAAAACTGCTCTCACCGACGCGTTGTAGATTCAACCTTTTACAGCCAGACTAACATCACGAAGGCGCCAAAGATGGCCCAACGTGGCATAAGCCGCTCTGGCTTTCACTATACGTGTATTGATCTCATCACTCATGCCACCACCAGAACTTATGCAGCTACCCAGATAAACGAACTTCTCAACTACTTCTACCTGCTCACCATCCAGAGTGAGTACAGGATTAGAATCCTGCCAGTCTTGTAGAAGTACTTTGCACTTCGAGGGTGCAAAGCACATACCATACCTACGGACATTGACTGCCAACTGATCAAGTGCGGATTGCATAGCTTGGGCATTCTCGCACAGTAAGACAATATCATCCGCATACTCAAGGTCGAGAAGTCTTTCTCCAGGCAACAGATCCACACCACCACTACCTACATCCATGTCATCGATGGCAAAGTTGAAGAGGAATGGTGAGATTGGGCAACCCTGCCTAACCCCACTGCTTGAATGGAATAATGGAGAAAGGTGGTTGTATGCCCTCACTCTACCTGAGGTGTTTGCATATAGGTCTTTTAGGATATTACTGAACTTCTCAGGCACACCCTTCTTCAATAGACAATCCCAGAGAACAGTTCTGTCCAACGAATCGAAGGCAACCCTCATGTCAAGAAATACTACGATTGTTGGCCTTTGATAAGTATGGCGGTGTTCTAACATTTGGCGGAGGGTGAATATATGATCAATACATCCTCGACTAGAACGCGAAACGCAGCCTGCTCCTCGCGGGTCAATCTTTTTCGGGTTTTGAACAACCTACGAAGTATAACGGAAGCCAGTAGCTTGGACGCGATCGGAAGTATACTTATCCTCCGATAGTTGTTACAGGAACGACGTGAACCCTTTTTAAAGATAGGGACAACTATCGACTCATTCCATGACGTTGGTACACTCTCTGGTTCCCAGACCTTTTCAAACAACGTCGTCAGTCCCTTAGTCAGAAAGTCACTACCATCTTTAAAAAGAGCCGGAGGTAAGTCGTTTGGGCCCGGTGATTTGTAACGTTTCAAGAGTTGGAGTTCCTTGCGGATTCCGCCTCATTTGGTGGATCAGTCGTCACCGACCATGGAGGGCAGGACAGTCTGACCGATTTGCTGGAGCAGCAGGCCAGTTGAACTGAACTGCCCTTCGAAAAATCCTGTCCATCGTCCAAGACGTCGATGGATGTTAGTGATTGGCATCCTGTCATCCTCGCAGATTGTTTCGCTCATTCCAGACTTCTTGCTGCCAGTGTCTCGGATGAGTTGAATGAGCTTCCGGTAATTACCAGATTTAGCTGCTACTTTCAGCTCAGTTGCACGCTCCGTCCACCAGGCTTCTCGGTCCTTACGCAAGCTTTGCCCGATTTCATTACGTAACATCCCTCGTCTGCGGTCAAACTCCCGGTCAACCGGAGTAGACTGACGGGCTTCAATCAGTTGTAAGGAGCCTGAAGAAATTCAGTGCTTATAAGCGGGACGTTTTGCGAACCCACACAGACTGTACCCGCCATTTTCATGGCGTCATGCAATTGCAACCAATGCTCATCTATACTTTTCGGTGGAGTGGTAGCTAGCCTAGAAGCTAGCTCGGTTCGGTACATACTAGCAACAGAAGTTGCAGCCAGCTTGCTAACATCAATCCTGTGGTGGCGGTCACTTCTTTGTCCACTGAAAAGTAAGGTAAGATTGGCGCAGACCAGGGCATGATCAGATTCCAGATAGGTACTCCAAAAGGTGCGGCAGTTTTGTACACAACCACGCCAGCGGTAGCTGATCGCGATGTGATCAATCTGAGTCCAGGCTTGAGATGCAGAAGGGGGTCGCCAGGTAGCACATTGGCGATGACTGTGCCGAAAGTTAGTGCTAGCCAGAAACAGGTTGTGGTCTGTGCATAGTTGCAGTAGACGTTCCCTGTTATCTGTCCTGTGACCAACAAGACCCCATCGGCCACCTAAACGACTCTTCTCTGTCTAGACGCCCGACCTGAGCATTCAAGTCTCCAGCTAGTACTACAATATCTGTCGAACGCACTTTCTGGAGAAGAACAGTTAACTGGTGGTAGAATTCATCCTTGATTGCATCCGGGTTGCAATCTGTCGGGGCATAGGCGGAGACGACGAAAAGACATCGTTTCTCACGCCGATTTCTTCTCACTTTGATGGAACTTTCTAATCTAACAGCACATAAAGACTATTAATGGGTATCCAATCGATTAGTGCTGTCTCAGCTCTAGCGCTTAGTGCGACACCAACGCTAGCAAGACCAGACGAAGATGCCACAGGGTCCCCGGATAAACGCATGTAAAACAAGCTTTTCGAAGTGACAGATGGAGAGCGAATTTGTAGTACTTCACCAAAGTCTTGAATACGGGACTCGGATAGACAACACACATCAATATTAAGACTTTCCAAAGACATAGCCAGCCCTATCTGTTGTCCAACCTGCATAAGTGTGCGAACCTTGAAGGCAGCCAGTTTGAATGGTGCACGTGGTTTCAGAAAAACTGCTTCAGTACTCGTATTCATTCGTAACATACAATTTTCAACCAGGCAGTGACTCGAGAACGTTTAGATAGAGCCGAATTTCCACCATAGGCGAGCTGCTGTCTAAGTCGAAAAAGATACATAGAGTGGGAATAAGAGAGAGTGAATAAATGACGTAGTAAATAATAATAATAACGATAATAATAATAATAATAATAATAATAATAATAGTGCGAGTCAGTTCATTGTTAATCGGAGCGAAAAGAATATTTTCCATAAGTAAATAGTTCACCATGTTTTAGTGTGTGGGCTGAGGTACTGCCCGGGTGCCCAGACCGAAGCAGGTGGTTTTCTTAGGGGACCACACCCCGAGTCTTTGACCTAAAGGTCTAGTCCACAAGGCAGTGGAGCATCGTGAGGAGATGCAGTCCCATAGAAGCCGGTGACCAAGAAATCGGTTCGTACGCCATTTGTTCCCGTAGGATAATGGAGCCCATGTGCACCATTGATTTGGGATCCGGTTAAAGCGCCGGACATTCGCTTTTCGTCCTCTCATTTTCGTAACAACACCCCCGCCACGTGAAGGCAGTGAGTAGGACTTCCCTGGCAGAGGCTATATACGCGTTGCCGTGTGAGAGAATTTCGAGAGGGAGGGCGAACACACCCCACTCTCGGCCGTACCAGGGCATTTGGGGGCTTGCTCAACTCCGTCCACGGGTCGGCCTCGTATTGCATTATCATATATATGATGTCAGTAAGCAAAAACCAAACTGTATTTGGTGTTAAACTAATATAAGAATGGAAACTGACACTGAGTAGTGGTGTAATAGTAGGCCATATTGATTTTTCCTGGCTAACTTTTAGGCGAAAGCCTGGTTGTTTAAAGCACTTTTAACAAATCTACAAATATTTTGAAATTTACTTCACTTTTTATTTGATTTAGGCAGTTTGGTAGTACCATTAAAACTCATGTGAATAAGTGTGGCTTAAAGTCTAGTGTGCTTCGTTACTGAATTATAATTAATATTATCATTGAGTTCAGCAAGTGTTTTATTTGCTGAGAGAATCTTAATGAATATTAAGAAACCACTGAATACACATATGATCCCTTTAACACGTTTCGCTTGACTATTAGACCACTTAAATGGAAATTGCTACCTTGTAATCCTTCATAGAATGATATGAAGATTTTAATCACTCAGTATATTTTTCTCGGAAGTTCTAATATGACTTATCTATCAACTTTAGTAACACATTATTAATACATTACGAACAAGCGAAGCTGGGTTCGAACCTCTCAGGACGGGATCATGGATGTACAATACTGAGGAGTTCCATAATACGACGAAACGGCCGTCCAGTACTTCCAGGTTTTCCATGGTTGTCTAGCTTCAGTTGACTCATGATCTAAACTATTAAAATTATTATTATATCCACAAAACCCCTTCTGATACAAATACAATTATGTCTAAAACTGGCCATTAGGGTAGAAAAATAAAGCAACAAAGACTACATCTATATTACAATAACTTTGGAACGAAAAAAGAAATGGCAGTGAATCAATACATCAGACGAAAGCTTATGACTTGTAGAATAAACTAGAGACAAAAATAAATGTTAGTGTTTTACAAGCTTTGAATTGAGTGAAATAACGTCCCCGAAAATAGCTTCCGTTGTTTGTCGTGGTTTCTTTGTTTCTGTTTACATTACTAGGTTTTGTAATAACTTATTAATATGCATATACTAGACAAAACACGTTGCAGTTTTACAAATGTGAAATCTGGGCACATAAAGCAGAGTTTACAGTGTATCTAGTTACGTATTATTTCACAACCAGCAAATAATATTAATACAAATATATTGAGGTCAGTATTTGACAGAAATGGGGTCATTACTGAAATGTAAATTTTATCCTAGAATAAGAAAACAAGCAATTTATTATTATGATTTAGTTATAATTTATGTGAAGAACATGTTTCAGTCCCATGCTGGACTAGGATTAACATAACTGATGACTTATGGGTCTTCCTCATGTTGTTACTAACTTACAAAAGTCAATAGACCTAATGAAGTTATCATTAATGAGCCCAACATATCAGACCACAATATACAAAAAAGTAACAATAAACAACGAGAGCAATTAGGTAAGACTATATGATGCCTACACAATGAAAAAAACCCTGCTTCTAAACGGTAAAAAGATTGAGAAATCAAAAACAATCTTATGAATACGGTCATATTATATATTTCTAACTATTTTGACATATATGGAATGAATGAGAAATACTGCCACACTATTATCGAATACCTGTTGGGACTAACGCTAATGGTATTTAGTGATAAAAAGCGCCTGGGCTATGCTTAAAATATTCTTTACACCATTAATCACGGTTATTCACTGAATTTTATGAAATAACTGAATAATAGTCTAGAATTTAAAACCTAGTGAATTACTTCAATCTGATCTAATCGTTTAAAAGAATCCATTTTTACGGTTTACATCACAAACTGACCCTAGTTAAACAACCATTAAAAAATAAGAAGTATTGGACAGCTTTTCTGTCTTAGTATAGGACTCCTAGGAAGCGCACATTCACTAACCCACTCGGCTTTGAACGCAATATTTTTAGATTTCTCATCCAGAACTAATTGGTTGAAACTAAAACTATAAACCATTGGATGGTGACTCACTGGTTTGAAGGTTAACTATAAAATCAAACAATCTCCGCAAACCTCACTATTTCAGGAAGCTTGTTTATTTACAACCGCATTAGGTGCCTAAAAATGGATAAATCTAAGTAGTTGGTGTGAATATAAATCAACAGTATTGGTACCTCTACTTAATCAATTAATACAAGCAAAAATGAGACGGTTCCAGTTTTAAAAATTTTCAACAGCTGTCCAAATAAATGTATTAACTATCTACATCAAAACAGGAATGTAAAATAGTTGTGAATAAAGTACATATGACATTACATAAAGAAAATGTGATTTATTTATAAACTTACCGTGACAGTGTTTGAACAAAATCACGAGAGTGACTAGAGAGCTTTTTTACTTTACGATAAGTATTTATATTGTGGACTAATTGACTACCGCCATATTGTAAGGCTAGTGTATCTCCATGTTCATCATATAAATCCTATTAATTATTTTAAAAAAGAAAATTCAAATAATAATATGTGCAAATGATCAGCATGTGTGTATGTGCATGGGATAAGAAAAGATTAGCATGACTGTTTGCTAAAATCTGAACTGTTCTGAAGTATACAAGCAGCTAGCTTTTGTTTGAAGAAAGATCGTAAGCTGGTGGAAAATTTTCAAGGAATTACACAAAAAATGGATTCCAGAAATCTTAGAACATTTATATGATGCTACGATACTTGAATACGATCTGTTCTTTTTAACAAACAGAAGAATTTGAGATAATTTGATTAAGGTTATCAGATTACTTAATAATATTCTACATCTGACATCATTCATTTTCCAAGGTTTTATAAATCGTAAATTTATAGACACAAAAGAAAACTCAGAACTAACGACTTGTTATCCGCCTTTTTGACAAGTGAAATTCCATGGCCCAATAAGTGACAACAACTCATATATGTGTCGAAAGAAGTTAAACTAAATGTCAGAAATCCATCACCATGATTAACATAAACCATTTAGTTTTGCCAACTCATACTGATTAATCAAATCAATGCAAAATCCGAATCATTTGAGTTAATGGTTCAAACGTAGCAGAAAACAATCAGTGAAGACAAATCAGGAGAGCAGAACTATAGTACTTAATTATTGTTCATCATCATTTATATCAGGATTAAAGGTGAGCAAATTTGGCGTATCCAGTGAAAATGAATCGTGATAGGTTAATGAACGCAGATGGAAATTTATGTATGCTGTAAAGTACCTTCCTATATCCCCGTATGTCTGATATAAAACACTGTTTGCGGCTTTATCTGGTTACTTGATCTTCTGTTGGATATTTGAATGACAGAGTATTGCACTATTAAGAGTCATTCTAGATTTTAGTCTTAACGACCTGATTATCTAGAAACTAGTTTGCAGTTTAAGATTGATAAAAGTGCTTTTTTTTCATCGTAACAGTATTTAAATGACCAACAGCGATTTTTAAGGATGTGGTTATTTGACCATGGTGTTGTGACGTACGTGACACTTTTTTTTCATTTACCCACAAAACAAACGAAAATTATCGGGTGTTACTAAATCACGACCGGATAATTAAATCACAAACACCAGCATACATTTAAGTTCACAAATAAGATCAAGATTATTCAGTTGGTTAGTAGATCTTATTATTAAAGTGTTGTCAGGCCGTTGTTTTTATACTTAACTGAGAATACTGTTCAAAATAAATATTCTAGAAGGAATTCATAGACATGATAGAGTGCAATGGACAGTTATGAAATCCTTATAACACATCATTTCTATCGTTTGATATTGTTCGAAGTAAAAACTACGAATAGAAAACACATTACCTTTTATTCAAGTAAGTTAAAAACTAAAATAAATGATTATTTTTACATCATCAGATTTCATGATTATAGAAAACTTTCGATGCTCGAAAAGTTAGGCTTTTGTTGCGATACAATATTTAACAAAAGTATAAACTACAGTTTCGAAATATTTGAATTACTTAATCTAGTAGAATGATATATGAAGATAAGTTCGCTTTGAAAACAGCTTTCATGGTAGACTGAAATCAGATGTAGAACAATGGGAAACCACGAGGAAGTGGACCAGCTGTTTCGTACTAGTTTGAAACTCTTTAACATTCTTCGGTGCCAAAGGCAAACTTCAGAAAACGTCATTTGAAAAGATAATATTAGTTTCTTGAGTTATACAAAGAGATTTAGGCACTCGAAATTGTCAGTATTAGAATATATATATATATATATAATCAATATGGTTCGAACAGCAATACTCAAGAACTGGTGGTAGTTTTAAGTTATCAAACCGTTAGGAACTTAGTTAAAGTGATGAATTTAGTCAGTCAATTTTTTTTATGAAATATATCAGGGTAAGAAAGTAATAACAGAATTGTGAAAGTGCTTTTTTCCTCTAGAAACAGTATCATGATCATCAAGGATAATTCAAAAATGTCGAATCAATGAATTCCGACCAGTAAACATATAGGAAAAGGATGAAACATATTTGTAGCAGACTGACGTCTACAAAATACCTATTATACACCAGGGTGAATATATTTTCCAATAAAGTTCCATTGTTCCATGATAATCACAAATGGAAATCTTGAAATGCTTAAGTTCATGAAATGACCGGCACTATCAGCGAAGGAATTAGCTAAGCAAAACGGATAAGCAATCTCATTGATACCAGTAGAAATAATTTACAGAAATTAACTATTATTTACAAAAGAGAAGTAATAAATAGCAAATCACCTGTAGTAATCGATCGATTTGGGAGTTATCCATAAAATCTGGCTCAGCTAAAAAGCCTAATCCATACAATTGATAAGCTAAAACAACTCGACCGATAACAAACTGTGCAGTGTTAGTTCGATCCAAACAGTCTACACAATTTACTCGGATTATTCCACATTGTTTAGAGCTGGAAGAGAATAGCAAAACGTAAGATTATGAGTTGAGAAACATGAAACCTGATAAAGTGCAGTAGTAGTAGTAATCAACCAATAATATTAGAGAATCTAAAACGGGATCAGGTTGTGGTAGCTAGTAGTTAACTGACGACTAGCTTGCTAAATAACATTAACAGTAAATAACAGCAAGGTTCGAAATGAGATCACACGAACGATTGCAAAAGACAACTCAATTATTATCATACTTGTTTAACATGGTGATGACAACTTCACAACCAATGCACTTAGTTTTGAAAAGAACCCCAGAAAATCATGTTTGAGACCCACATTTACAAAATTAACAAAATACAACATTTTTGGAAGTGATACGCCAAGACCATACAACAAGGTTTGTCAAATTCCTCAAACACATCAGGATTATTTGGCTGATAAAAACAAGTGTAAGTATTAGAATGAAATATTAGATGAATGGATCCAATTGCAATATTCATCCTAATACTGTTTGAATCAATTTAAATGTCTATAATTCAGATGATTTCTTAGCAAAACTGTTGGACAACCGAGTTATTGTTAATAACATAATTACTTATTAATAAACGGAATACACCCATTGAGACATTAAATAAGAAAGATTAGTTCAGCGAAGAATTTTCTTTTCGGCGAATTCATTTTCAAAGCTGTACAATCGCAAATATATATACTCATTTTTACAGGATGACAATAATACTGATGATAAACTTCAGTTAAACATGGTGATAGTGAGGTTAAATAAACAAAGGTATTAAAAAAATTTTTAAAACAAGGAAAGTTTAATAATCGTTTGATTGTTCGTGGCTCAAGTATTCATCAAAAGATAGGTAGGGAAAATTATCATTTGGGAAAGGATGGCTCAGCATGATAAGATAAAATGTTGAGATTGGGATGAAATGTAATCGGAACGATCATGGAAATAACATAATTAGCTTAAACTCTATTTCCTTTTTAAAAGTGTAACTAATGTGTCTCTACATGATTCCGGAGCAGATACACTCACTATTTGTATCCTTTTAAATTTTAAGTTTCTAAACTTTTCATAATTTTGTTTGTTTTGGTTTCATTAAATTACACTTTCTTCTAGAATCCTATCCTCGATGTTTAATCGTTTCTATTGTCACTATTCATGTTATTACTTCTACTACCTTGAGATTTGCCCTGACTATTTCATCTTTGTGCTAACAACACATGTCAACTTGGACCGATGTACATATGTTTCGGGTTCTACTTTGCATGTGACTGACAAACTGAAGTGCTATTAATTCACCTACGTCGAACGGTTTAGAATAAGTTTGTTATACTATAGAACTTAATACCAGTTACGCACATATTAAATTATGATTAGAATTTAGGCAGACGTCCCAAAACAGACCAGTATATAGAACATATTTTTTGTGTCATTTATGGCTGACTTTAGTATGTGGTACTTGAGTTTAGACTAAAGTTATGAAAAGAGGACACCAGTTAGCACATCGGAGTCAGAGTTATGAGTTGTAAACATTGGGAAAACTAATGTGGTAGAAATCTCATTCTTATTCAATTTAGTTCACTTTACAAAGCTTAGGTAGTATGCAATTCAGTTTATAAACAAGTACGTGATTACTTAATTGTATTCATTTTTGCATTCTTTTTTATATTCTTTAATGTGAAGTTGCAATAATCCCTTTGAAAAAAAAGAAAAGTTGGCATATAAGACTGATTGTCCCATGTGAAATAAAATACGCTGCATGGTAAATCATATAAATTTTGATAAAGTATAATTTTATTAACTCTCTTGAAGAAAAAAACTTCCATTTAGACATAGAAAAAAATAAATGGAACTCGGAAATATTTCTTTACAACAAGTCTTGGCTCTACACTAATACATATGTTTAATAATAATAATAAAATCGAGACAAATGAAATACTGCTGTATTAGATAATAGTATTGTGGTGTGTGCCACTGATATCGACAGATATAAGTAGTATGTATCATCAATGGAAGGTGGAATACCTGGAGGCAGAAGGTTGACAAAATGGAAGAGAAGAGGATGGAAACAGGGAATGATTGGTATGGAAACGAAGGAACAACCAAGTCTGAGACAATTGATGGACATTTCTCAAATGAAGTATTACTGTACGGTTCTCAGATTTTACTAATAAATTCTGTAATTTAATACTCAAATACATTTGGTTGTCCCCATTGGTGTTCTCGTACAATACAGTATTACCAATATTATTGTATTACTACTACTTGATACATTGCTAATTAATTAGCATTGATTTTATCAAAGCTGTTAAACATATATATCGATGTAGAGTCAAAATAAAAAACTAATTGGATAGAAATATTTCATTGTTCTATCCATCCTTTTTTTAAACAAATAACTTACTTGAAACCAATTGTTCTATGTTTCTCAAATTGAATTTCTGAGATTGGTAAAGAAGCAGATGATGAGAAATATATTCCAGTACGACGTACACAATTGTCTATAATAGGTTGTAATTTATCTAAAACAACAGTACGTTTCATTTTTTGCACACGAGCGATATCAAATCCAATGTACATAATAGGTGGACTACTATCAATTGTTTCGATAAAAAGTGTATTTAATGAATCAGATGGTTGGAGAATTCTAGAAGGTAAAAACTAACAGAAAAATATTCAAGAAAATTATTATAATAATAAGTTCACATTTTGAGAGTAACAATGAATCAAAAACAAAAACAAAGAAATATTCTGATAACTGAGACTGGAATGTTTGATTTTTTTTATAAAAAAGACGGTAAACTCAAGTAAATAGAAATTTGCACTGTGAACTCTGAAGTATGTTGTTCAATGTCTCTTTGATTATAATACAAGACGCATTAGAAGTAGAAATGGTGTAGTAATCAAATAGTGTATATATTTAATGGCCACTGTAGTGTTCCATCAGAGTAAGCAGTCAAAATAATCCAACCAATAACTTAAAAAGATGGTTTCTAAATCAGTCTTAACCTATCACAATGAATAAAGATACAGATAATAAATCTAATGAGATAAGCCAACGACAGGTTGATACTAGTAGTAGTACATCAGTTTTTATTGTTCTACATTTTTGACAGTAAACAGGAATAGAATGTTGATATCTTTGATTTACGATAAATGTACTATTAGTGTCATTTAATATCTCTTCTATCACTGATTTTTGTCAATCCTAGTTACATAAACAATTCATATGAACATTTAATTATTTAATGATTTGATAACAGTGTGATCAACAAAAAATAACATTTACCTTGTGAATCACTTTCATTCACAATCGCTAGATGACATAAGTACCAAAACGACATTAGGTCTTAACTATTAATGAAAAATTCTAAGATATCTTTCTCTAAATTAGACTACATCATTTACTAAAATTTATTTCAATTACAATAAATACATAAGATTATTAGCTTACTTGACTTAAATAGGTAATTCCACGTTCAAATCTATCAGATAAAATTGTTTCAAACTGTCTTTTCTCTCGTTTTTTCATCAAATTAAGTACAATAACTGGAGATCCATGACGTTTAAGTAAACTAGAAAAATGTAAACCCATCGATTCATAGAATGGATCATCACGCTGAAGATACGGAAAATTAATTACAGTCATTAGCAAATTAAAATCTCAGTAAAAATGCACCAACTAAAGTACAATTAATCACTAACTTTTCTATGATTTAAAATAGGACAAACTATATTCTACTATACAGTACTGTCCATAGTTTTTTAAGACGGTGGAATTTTGACAAAAAGATTTGGAGAATATATAGTTGCTTTTCTAAGTAGTTGAATATGAAACTGAAATATACGCTATGATAAATTTGTTGTTCAGTTTCATTGGTCTGAAGGCCCTTTTGTGTGCCACGACAAACTACTTACTAATATAGAGTAGTTAATGTCCCACCATTTCCACTAATTGTATGCTGTAACGAATTCTGGTGTTTTAACATCAAATCATTTTCTGGTCCTATTTGAGCCTTTAGTCCTTCTTTTAATTTTAGAGATATTTCCTTCTATTATTATTATTTAGGATCTCTTTTGTGTACTACTCTTTGAAATCTTGTTTATTTTAAATGTTTTGTTAAATCTCCCAAGAATGTTTAAGTTATTTTCGTTAATAGTGCAACAATGGTTGAAATTGCATAGCTTCTAAGGGAAATATATGAGAAATCACTACGCCGTAAAGTTTTAAAAAAAAGTGACAGAAACATAATCTTGGGACCCATCTCCTGGAAAGCATCGAAAAATGATGTACTAACTGAGCTCGTATTGAAGCAACGTGGTCAATAATTTAAGTGACTCGATATTACGATAAGCACGTTCTGCTCTAGTTAGGAGTCATCAGCAAAACCTGTCAGCACTTTTAAGGGGATAGAGTCACACAGTGTCAAAATTAAGGATACATACATCACGAAATGAGCAATAAAAAGTAATAACGTTAGAGTATGTTGGTGTGTAACTGTAAAAATGTCATAAACTTACTAAAATTTCTAAAGGCGGTCTGCCAACAACAACTTTAGAAGACTCTTGTGACCAGAATAACGGTACAGAACCACGCATTTGTACATATGATGAAACGCGTCCATTACGAAGAAATGAATATGAGCTATCATGTACTATTTGTTCTGTTTCCACCTGAAGGAAAAATTCACCTGTAAGACATTAGACATTGAAACCTATGAAAAAAGCACATATTAAACATCTAGTTGCTACTACACGATTACACGGTGATAGGATGGGACAACTACGCTCCCTAGGCATAAATGTATATAGCTGAATTAATTCACAATAGCAAAATGTAAAATTTTTATCATACAGACCTTTCGCTACCAGTCAGTAAATTATCAGATACACTATCTATTTTGTAAGCATGAATATTGCACTATATATATACTACAGGGAAGCACAAGTAGCTAAAAATCGTTAGTATTAATTATTAGTAGTGATCATAACTGGAATTTCTGGGATAATTTAGACGCGTCAAACAATTGGTTCTCTTCACTGAGGCCAACAAACACCTTAACAGTTTATATTGCTTACCACTGATGTTTTATGATCAGAAAAGTAGACTAAAAAGAAATTTGAAGTTCGGTGTAAAGACCAGCTACAACAAATCACCTTTCAAAGTAGGACTATTGTAAATTCGATAGATAAATAACGATAGATTACGTAGTACTGACTGATAGAAATAGTATTTACATGATAAGTAGCTTGGTTCTCAGTTGTTACTATTACTAAAACGCGTAAACATTGGTACAAAAGAGACCGTAACATTATGCACCACATAATAAAAACGAGATTGCGAAGAAATAAAGGAAGGTGCATACGATAAAAAATGAATAGAAATAAGTGCATGAGAGCGAATAATAACAATAGTCGGAGAAGCAACTCAGATAAGAAAATAGCAACCAGGAAGAATTCTTTCATTGAAGAAGTTGCTCTCACTTATATGGAGTGAAAAAAAAGTTACAGCAGGTCAACCACTGGCTTCTCTTCTGAGAGATATTTGGTAACGTCCCAAGCTAATGTGCTGCACCATCTCTAGGACCCCAACCAGGGAGTCGTGAAGGACCAACAGACCCCAGTCCCGTACAGCTTTCTTTACAACCTCGACATCAACCAATATACTAACCACATATCTGCATTTCCTAACAGGTTTTAGCGTTGGCAATGCACAATGTGCGATTCACTGGGACGAAATTCGTATAAATATTCAAGCCACCGAAGTCAGTATTTCAAGATGGTGACAACAATTGCATTACCATTGCTATGCCCTAACACACGTTACCGAACCAAACCATTATAAGCATGATGTTGCAACTGGATGTCAGAAAATCTACAGACACAACGGTTATCAAACACTAATAATCGTTTAATATCGTCAACTAGGTGGCCAGGTTTTACAAGCATAGAGCAAAACTGCTCTGACATCAAAGAGGCGCCAAAGATGCGTCAGACTGGCATAAGCTACTCTGGCTTTCACTATATGCGAATCGATTTCCTCACGTAAGCAGCCACCCAGATACACGAATTTCTCGACTACTTATATCTGTCCACTAACACGTGAGTCCAGCTTCAGCGTACTTCCAATATTGTAAAAGTAATTAACACTAAGAAGGTGCAAAGCATATATCATACCTACAAACACTGATTCCCAACTGACCAACTGCGGATTGCGTGGCATAATAAGACCATATCATCCACATACTCAAGGTCGAAAAGTCCGTCTCCACGTAATCGCATTATTATTATCAATCTCAAATGAATATCAAAAATTCATTTGACACTAATAATAGCTTCATCACTTGACATTTGCCATAAAAGTAAGAAATTAAAACGAAAAAATTTAAATCAATTTGTGGTCGGTCCTGAAAAGGGCCTTTACTTGGTCTCTTAACAGTTCAGATTTTCCTTAACAAAGGAGTTGCTGAGTCCGTTACAACGCCGCACATGGAACACTGGACTCCACGGATGTGTGGTGATGGGTCGTAAGCACAAAACAAATGAAACATTGCCTCGGATGGACAAAAAAACCAATCACTTCCATCAGCAGGCAATTGCAAATATCACACAGTCTGTTGTAATAAGCATGTCCTTCATTGTCGTTGCCCCGTTCCGTGAATTCTTCTGAGTTAATAGAAACAATTTCCTCAACATCATTACTGCACATTGCATCCAAATCGACGTTCCTTTGATAGTTGGTAACTGCAGTCCGTTGGGTCCACGACATTTTAACATCAATGGAAGTGGAGGCCTCGGTCTAAAACTCGGTAGCTGCAGATAAAGTCAACGGCGTTGTAGGCATCCTACCGTAAACCACTTGATACACAGTTATACACCATACAGCATTGTTTTTCGGACAAACGCCTGAATAAGGCATACAACGATTTCTTGACGCTTATCTGTTCTACTTGGATAAGGAAATAATTATCAATCACTTCGTTCAAGGAGCGTCGCTGAGGGTCGAAAAGCATTTGACCACTTTTGTTTTTTAGGAAACAAGTGATCACTTATATACCTTTCCACATTTCGAGTGAACATAAGACGGAAGAATAGTTGTATTATTTCAGATCGTAGCCCCAACAATGACGGTTAATGGGTTAATGTCATTGAAAAAAACACCCTCTTCATGACATTACGAATTAGATGTACGCGACACAAAATGTGGTGGGAATTGGGATAGACCTGTGTAATAGCAGCAGCTATTGCAGGTGAGGCATCTGTAACAATTCCGACCACTTCTCGATTGCTAGTTGGCCAGAGGAAAAACGACAGGAATTGAGAAAGAATAGTCGATGTTTCGCCACTTATTTTCATGAAATTCATATCCAGTGCTACAACCTGATACAAATATAAGTTCTCGTTATTGGTTTTGTAGGTCCCATCTGCAGTTGTGAAGAAGACAATTATCTTCATCTAATTCGTAATCACAAAGCCCACCAAGCAACATGATGTGAAATTTCGATTTCGCGTAATCACCTATCGTTTACAATATAAATAGGCACGTTGTTTACCAGGGAGCTTGGCCTGCGGGAACACTTTGTGACGCATGTTAAAAACATCTTGAGCACCCAGGTGCTCTCCACAATATTGGTAAACAAAGGGCATAATATCGAATGCTGCTGTCCCAGATATCAGAAGTGGTCGTACTCTTTCAAATTCAGCCTGCGTTGACTTGCGTATCCAAGAATTACTGTCGTACCTCAGGGAATTGCACTCGTGGTTGTGATGCACATTCCCACGAACAACAGTCCAGTAACCCTCTAAAAACTTAAAAAAGATGAAGGCCGGACATTGAGTGTTCATGGAAGTCCTACAGGAAAAATATAACAACACTAATCAAAACACCCCATTCATCTAATCGGCTGTGAGGAACCGCTAAATGTTCCACGGCTATTTCCCCAACATGCAAATTAAATATACGCCTTCCAATCTCTGTTAAAATGAGAATCACTCACCACATAATGGCAGTACGCAGCTTTTTCATAACTTCTGATGGCGCTCTTTACCGCTTCAAGTAATTGGAACGCTACGAGATACGACGTATTCAAGCATACGTTCGCCGTTTCTGTGAAAACGTGAGAAACCACAGAGCTTATGCTTTGTACGTTACTATCGTCCGTCATTTGAAGAAAATATACTCTTCCGTCAAGAACTGATATTTTATAACAATTTTAAAAAATAGCTGACCAATTATAACGAATTTAAAATAGCCGTTTATTTGGAAGAAACGGAAGAAAATTATTTGAAAATGGAATAAAAAGGGATGAGAGAAAAATCAATTTAAAACAATTAGTTCCTCAAATAATTTAAAGCAATTAGTCCCTTTTATAAATTTCGATAATGTAATAAGAAGACGGAGATTACCTTAAACCTACCCTGGTAATATTGACTTATTATCCAGAGTGATTAGGTTTTGAATTGTGTTCAGATTATTATTATTATTATTATTATTATTATTATTATTATTATTATTATTATTATTATTATTATTATTACTCTTATTATTATCATCCTTATCTCCTCTTACCCCATTTCCAGTCTAGTTGACCTTTTATTTTTATATATAAATGCTCTTAACAAGTATATGTGTGATCAGATTGTTCGAAATGTATTGCGCTAATATATCACAGTTTTGATAATCTCCGTCTTCTTATTACATTATCGAAATTCCTCAAATAAATTTCGACAATTCAATGAAATGACGAAGTTTTTCAGAATTATGTGATATATTTGCGCAATCTGATCACACATATACTTGTCAAGATTTTTTTATATGAAAATTAAAGGTCAAGTAGACAGGTTAAAGGTAAGCCACAACAAAGAAAAAAATAATATTAAAGTACACAAAAACAATGTGATTACCACTGGATCAGTTAGAGAATAGATCGGCGATAGCGTTACATGCGTTAGAAACAGGATACAAGATCAATTTTGAAGGGGCCAAAATACTTCAGAAAGGTTTTGACACCCATAAGGAAAGACTGACAGCAGAAGCGCTGTATATATGGGCGAACAAGAACAGCCTGAACCGAAAAGATGGTATTCAACTGGCGAGTACCTGGCAAATATCGTTGGACAAGTAATTTGAACCCTATCTTTTATTTTTCAACCTGTTTATGTCAAATGCATCGTTATCGCTGACTGAATTCAATGAGGATTTAGCAATACAATTATGTATCAGTTGGATTCTTAAATTTTGACATGTACATCGATGATTCATTAACAATTATTTAACCTTGAACTTGCACTTATATTTATTTTCTTATCCTTCCATACATAACATAATCACACAGAATATCAATAATTAATCTCACACATACATACATACTTACGCACTCACACACACATACACTTGATGTTGTCACAGGTAATTATTTCCATGTAGCTGAGTCTTTTCACATATCCTATGTTACAAAAATCAACATCCAAATTTGATTGGTCTAACAAAGTACAGTCATGATTGTTAAAAGCTATATATTTCTTTGATGATTACCCTGAAGAAGTCCAGACAAGTTAGCTGGACGAAACGTCGGAATTATTTAAATTTCAATCGCTGAGATTATTTCACACTAAAACAGGTGAGCCCAAAACTACAAACACTTTTCAATCGCGGTCAAATCTTTCAAAGAAGACAATCACGGTGAGTTTATTGTATATCTACCCAATTTTGTTACACATTTTCGTATTGATATTTTTCAGTATATAATATCCGGCAATAACCTGATATGGTAGATAACAATAAGAGTGGTATTAGTATAATAGACTATGAGGTACAGGTCATCACTTTCCGACCTGTCCCCTTCATTTCTCACGATCCAGAGGTTTGGTTCGTGGCACTGGAGACACTATAGTGTCCTCTAACGTTCCTCCCTCGACGGGAGAAAATGTCGCCTCCTTGAGACGATCGTAAACGTTAGGTACGTTTGGGTTGAGGACGACCTCACGGACAGCAGCTATATAGTCCCCAGGCAGTGTCGCCAGAGCGCAAGCATATTTCTGCCATTGGGTCGTTATGTGGCGGATCTCGAATTGAGACTCCAGTGCCACAAACCAAACCTCTGGATCGTGAGGAATGAAGGAGACAGGTCGGAAAGTGATGACATGTACCTCATAGTCTATTATACTAATACCACTCTTATTGTTATCTACCATATCAGGTTATTGCCGGATATTATATACTGAAAAATATCAATACGAAAATGTGTAACAAAATTGGGTAGACAGACATTACGTTATCTAAAATAAATTACTGAAATGGCCCGGCGTTTAATGATATTCATGACTCATCATTGTAACTGATGAAATATGAGAAATACTAGCACAAATATTAAACTAAGCAAATTCATTCAAGCTACGTTCTTCCTAGGAAGTACGAATTTTCCGAATATCCTCTGAAACTAATACAGAAAAAGTGATTTGTATAATCAAATCCAGGTAGTTATATTCTAAGCTACTAGTGTTTGTTACATTTTGAATTTTCTAGAAAGGAGAGAAAGTATATGACTATAAATTTATACCAAGGATTTACATACCAATTTGAGTTTCACCTTGACAGTAAGTAATGTATTGTAATAAATTATACCAACGACTGAACTACATTTTAGATATTACTTGATCATAAATAAATAAAAATATCATCTTCACTTTGACATAATAGATAGTTTTCACAATGAAGTAACTGGTCTCGTCTAGAGAACCTACGAACAATAGAAAATACTGGAAAGCTCTTTCATTTATTTTCGAGCGAGAGAAAAATTATGGCTCAGAATGTAGCGTCCAAAACCTATACTAAATAAATGGATTACAATAACGATTATTGATCTCACAGTAAATTGAAATGAAGACATGGAAATCTTGTGGTAGATATGTCGCTGATCATTAGTGAAACAGAATCTGAAGATTTATATTTTTCAAGTTCAGTCAACTAGTGATGTTAATGTGATAGAAAATAACTTCAGAGCTCTATATAATAGATGGACGGTGGCTGATAGTGGAAACCAGAAGAGTGCCGTCTTGTTTCGAACCCATTAGCCGGATATACCTTCATATCAGTGTTGATACTTGAATGCAATATCTTTCGCTGCAAATGATAACGCGTTATTCACTGAGCTACTGAGTCAAACACCCACTAACCTGTTCAACGAGTATAATGTTTATATTACTATATATAACGGTTTAAGCTATCTCGTAATTGGTATTCATGACTGAATTTCGACTAGTGTTTGTTGGAGGATGTACATTCTGTGTTGACTGCCTCAATGCGACCACTTCGTTCTAAATGGGCTGAAACACTGCTTCCAGTCTAGATGACCTTTTATTTTTATATATAAATGCTCTTAACAGGTATATATGTGATCAAATAGTTCGAAATGTATTGCACAGTTCTGATAATCTTCGTCTTCTTATTACATTATTGAAATTGATCAAAAGGACTAATTGCTTTAAATTAAATCACTATTGTTGCTATGAGAATTTAGTAGTACTTTTATGAACCGTGTACGAGCGCTTCGCTGTTTATCACGAGCTACTATATACTAAGGTTACCACATATTACAATATCTGGAACCGCTTACTTTATTCGAAATGAAACTTGATAGTTAAGAATGTAAATTCAAACAGTTCCAAACTAAAATGAAATAGTTATTCTTCATATCTGATGCTCTTTAGTTGGATTTTAAATGACATTAATTAGTTACGAGAATCGATTTTGAAAACTAATCACAATGCAAAAGGAATTACCGTTATAAGAGAAAAGCTGTCTTAAAATTGTATGATGAAGTTAAAAGAACTGGCATAGAATCATACTTACTTCATTTGCAACATCACCAACCAGATTAACACCACGTTTCAAAAATCGCCGACCAGCGAAATGCCTTGATCTACGAGCAATAAGAGTAACCATCATTGGCATTCGGCAAGCAGATAAGGCTATTTGACTAATACTACCATGAAATAACAAAGTGAACCATTCAGGCTGATCATCGATGAAATGAAAGCTATTACGCTTACACCCTGGTCGAAATCTCGGTGGAATTAATCTCCAATTCCAAACATACTTATCATTGGGTATATATTTTGATGTGAGCAGATGGATATACTCTTGACGATCAGACTTAAACAACTTGAAAACAAAAAGAAATCAGATAATTACACACGCTCTAAATAGCATGATACCTATGTACTATAGCTTATGGTATAGATACTCAAAGATGGGACAAGAATTAAGTGTGAGACTTGCATGTTCGCAGAATTGTGAACATACTTTGACTGGTATATATGATCGAAAGCTAACTATGCATCGTTACATCACAATGTAATAAGGAAATTTAAACGAGATGCTCTGTAGAGCATGTTACATTCGAACAGTAACGTGAATAAAACTTGTGTGTTTATTAACGGAATGATTTAGTTTTTCACTGTGCAAAAAAGTAATATTCAAAAGAACGAAAGGGAAAAATATAAATTCTAAAAAAAAGTGTATGTAGATGTTTCTAATAGCTGAGAGTTTATCACAATCCAAGAAAAAAAGAGCAGGATATTTGGAAAACTACATCGTGTAACGGTGGATATCAACCATATTGGTAAATTCGATTTCCTTGATATTGGGATCAGACGAACATCTGATGGCACATTACAGAGACACATTCATCATAAAAATACTTGGAGTGGACTATATCTCAATTACTACAGTTTTTGTCCAATGAGTTACAAAAAGGGTTTGATACGAACCCTTTTTGACCGCGCTCGCAAAATTTGTTCAAAGGAATGTCTGGATGATGAGATCACTCTCATCACTAATGCTCTACGTGAAAATTCATACCCGTTGAAATTTATCCATAAATATGCAAAAACCAATCCTCAGGCAAAGTATGATAGAGTTGAAAAGAAATCTTGCTTCTTATATCTACGTTCCAAAGGAGACGAAATTGCTGGCTTAATTAATCACAGACTAAATTCGGCGTTGAAAGTTGCCTACCCAGCAGCTAAATTAATGACAGTATGGAAAACGAACTGCTCACTCAAAGAAACTAAAATCGACAAGTCCTCTTTTCTTAGTAGCTCCAACTGCATTTACCAATTCACATGTACGTGCCAAAGCACATACATTGGAAGAACTGAGAGAAGAGTACATGTTCGTATTTCTGAGCATGTTCCAAAGAACTTGAGGCTGCGAAGGACGAAGGTTCTTAACAGTGCGATAGCTCGGCATTTACTGGACACCGGGCATACCATTGATATCTCACACGCTTTCAAAATTATCAATAGACAAAGAAGTACTACTACTCTCCGCTTTGCGGAAGCGATTGCAATAAAAAAACTTAAACCGGATTTATGCATTCAAAAAGAGACACTAATTAACTTATTATTACCCTGGTAATCCATTTTTTGTGTGTGTGTTATTTGATTCACTTATTTATTTAAAAAAAATTTATTTTGTGTTATCCTCCACACACCCCCCGTCATAACTTAATTCTTAAACCAATTTTTATCCACATATTTCCGCCTCACTGATACTGTTAGATTATCTTAACTGTTCAAATTTTATTCAATCATTACGTAACCTGTCTTATCACTGTTCTAATACCTCGAAAATAATTATCACACAATTTATAAACTCCATTCAACTATTACATCTCCCATCTTCAATTGTCTCTTTAATTCTAACACCAATTAACCTCTGACCTGTTCTAGCATATATATATATATATATATATATATATATATATATATATATATATATATATAGTTATTATTGTAAACCTTTGCCATTCCAGTTATTTACATTCATTTATGCCAATTGTTTTACACTATCTCAATGTAAAATTTTTTATCACATATTTGGTTGTAAGCAGCTGACGAGAAACCTCGAAATATTATGAATTCATACTATTCTGCATCAATATTTGTTCTTGCTTTATTTAAATTTATATTGATTACAGTTCGCCAGTAGAATTAGAAACACCTAAAACACAGGACTTTTTAAAGGAAAAACAGTCTGGTTGGATCGTTTGAGTTTGAAATAAAAATATGGGTTTTTGGATCATTAGTGTGTGGCTGACATAGGTTCATGTCAATAAGCATGAATGATGCCTTTTTGATAGAGTTTTGTTCTTTGAACTGGATGGAATGGTCGTGGAGCTTTCATCGTTCTTCTGAACGACATCATCAGCACAAACTTCAGATAAAAGTGAAGTGTTCGAATTTTCCTGACTGGAAACTTATGCACAAACATAGGAACAAGAATCAAACCAATAGGAGGCAAAACCAAAACAAAGAAGTAAACAATGACAAATTTAAGGTCAATAAGAACCAATCAACATCGAGGTGTACAGAACAAGCTGTGAAACGCATATGGAGAAATTCGAACACTTCACTTCTATCTGAAGTTTGTGCTGATGATGTCGTTCAGAAGAACGATGAAAGCTCCACGACCAAACCACCCAGCTCAGAGAACAAAACTCCATCAAAATCATCCACCTGAGCTATAAATCTTCTCCACCATGAATGATGCCCAAATATTTCAACAAGTATGCTTAATAACTACAAGAAACTTGCCATCAATCAATATTCTTGACGTTTCTCAACAAAGAAACTTAACATAAGTGTTGAAGAAAGCTAGACAGTGTAATATAGCGCCGTGTAATAAAATGTTAAGTATGAAATTTCTGTTGATCAAAAGGCAGGACCACATACTTCGACAACGATAACTCTCTTTTTAAATGGTATAGGTTGAACACTGATTACCCGTATTTAATCCCTTCTCTTTTATCTAAGCTTATTCCCACCGTGATCGCTTCCTTTTGGTTATCAGACTATACTGCCCATTACTATTTGATGATTTATGTTGTTATCAACATCCAGGAGCTGGTAATATTTGATTTTTACCTATCGTAATGTACCACTAATACTAAGCAGTTGCATTTTACCTATTTAAAAAATATTTACATACATGTGATAGAATTCTTTTGCCCTTTTAATTATTTAGTCTATGTTATGGGTGTTACCAATTGAACCTTCACTTATTCCAATAACAACCTATATTTTTCAAATTAGTGTAGAATAAATGCCAACTTACAGGCCTGATCAAGCTTATACAAATTTTTAGGTAATAATAGAAATAAATTCAAGTCTACTTTATCTGGAATAACATGATCCCCAAGTAACTTAAAAATGAGTATTTTTAATAACTTTTACAAAGCGAATGTAAAACAATGAGCGTAATAGATAGCATAAAAGTTTGAGTGAAATGATTTTACAGTACGACATTTAGTGATTGTTTACACTCCATAGCAAAAGATAAATTCAGGCGATAAACTTATCAATAGTGTACAAACTGATAATATATGCAGAAATATGAATGAACCGTTAGTTATGTCTTGATATGGACGGTAGTACATGTTCACTAAAGACAGTGCATGGAACAGTTTGAGCACTATAACTTTCAGTTAGTTTATTTGCACTATTTCACTGAACCATTATTGCCGTTCGGGACAGAGGTGAATTAAGAGGTACTGTAGTACATTCAGTTTCTCGAAGAAAAATAGGCATAATGACGAAGCAGTAACATTGTTTGTGGGGTCCAATCAGGTTACTGTCACATACTCAAATACATAATAGCACCTAAGATACCGGCTAAACTTGAGAGGGCGATACCAACACGAAAAACGTCTAGTTTATAGGCTGCAAAATTATCACGCATTCTGGAGATCGAAGTACAAATATCACCAAGCAGTATGGCTAATAGTATATTGTGACTTTATTTCTTCCCAAATATAACGTGTATGTATTTATCAGGAACAAGAAAAAGAACAAAAACAGGATGAGAGAGATATTGGTCTAACAATTATAGAGATACGTCTCATACAACGCTCTACACACACATTTATCCTACCTCAAATTTTATGTATCTAATTGTTTTATATCACCTTGTTTTCTGTTATTTTTCTCACTTTTTTTTTTAACTATTTAGCCATTTGGTGATATCTAATGTACATTTAGTAGACAATGAAAATTAATAATAAATGAAATTATAGAACTTACAGGCTCCATGTTATATTGTAAGCTATGAGATAAATCATAGGTATAACTAAAGTAAAAGTTGCTAGCTAAATCTACACTGCTAAATAGCTTCAAATATCGCATCTCATCACTGGAGAGTTTCTTACGTCCTATAGAACTTTTAATAAGATGAAATAATCCTGCTTGTTGTTCATCTTCATTAGAGCAAGAATCGTTATCAAGATCTTGTGAAACTGTACTATTTAAAGAAGACATTGAAGAATAATGACTTCTGGAACCATTATTTGCAAGTCCACTTTCATCAACAAAATCATTGCCAGGAATATATAGTATAGCAGTATCTTCAACCTTTGAATACAAGAAAATATAAAGTGTTGAGACCAATGTGCAAACAAAGGATAGTAAAGTAATTATACATCAAATTAGGAAGTCAGCGTAACAAGTTTAGATCATGATAATATTTAGAATGCGCTGTCATAGGGATTAACAATGGCGATTTCGTCAAACTATTTATCGGTCAACTGGGTGTATCTGTTTCTGCCAGTGAAATGCACTTAACAACCACCAAGGTATAATCATATGGGAATTTTTAGTATGGCGGAAAAGTTTATCAACTTTATTGAGTATGCCAAGAACAGAAATACAACTAGATATTGGAAAGATGAAATATGGCTAGCAGCGGAATCCAAGACACGCGTTTTTTACTATCGTCATAATGGTCACATCAGGATAATCCGCGCAGGATGCCCATATGCCAACCAAAACTGATTAAGCTTCATTAAAATATATCAACAATGAGGTAATCCAAACCATTTCAAATTGAGTCAGAAATACAACTAGTTTGAGAAGAAAATTACCGTTTATTTTCTGGAAAGTCAACGTGTAGGTTGATAGGAAAAATCTACGAAATTAGTTCTAAAACTAAAATACTTATTGTGTACGGACTATCGAAACTAACTATTTGCTTGAACAGAGTAAATTACCATATGAGACAACAAGAAGTTTTCATACAGAAACTAATGCAACACATAGTTTATTTCCATTTTCTGAAGGGAAATAGTAGGAAAAATTATTAGTTTATGATATCTTTTATCAATTGTTTCTAACCAAATACGTGACTAGTCATAATGATACTCTAAAACAAAGAATAAATTGGACATCCTTCCGCTTCATTTACTCCATTCACTACAGTGCATTAAATTACTAAAACTTAAGTAAAAGTTGGAGGCTGAACAAGTGAAGTGTTCTTCACTTCACATGATTAAATGTTTGGTTGGAGATAGTTACTACTACAAGCTAATATCTATCACAAAATCAATGGAAATAGTGAAAGGTTGTTTCGCACTGTCAAGACCAATCGATACTAATAAATACCATGTAATTGAGTTTAGTGGGTTCCATATCCTTTGAAAGTGTAGCTTCTAAACATTTAAAATTTTGATGAGACAAGCAATTAATGAAAATGTCTTTTTATGCGACTACAGGTAAGTAATTACTATGACGTCGTAAAAACACAACTAGTGATGACAATTTAAGTTGAAATAATGATCGCTTACCATATAAGTTGTTCATAAAGTGGTAAACTCCATGGAGAACTACGCTGTCAGTTAAAATCTGAAAACTCTCAGTTGATGGAGTTAAAACTTAGTGTCCTTTAAGAAGGGTCAAGTATGAAATCATATATTGATTGAGTCATTTAATTCAGTTATTTTAAGTATCATAACAGCGTCTTTTTAACTAACTAATAAAACCCCGTTTCTGCCAGCTGATTCGTTTTAAATGAAAAGAAAAACAGGAAAACGTTTAAAACGTGTGCTAACCTTACAGATTTGATGTTCACCTAATTGTGCAACCACTGAGTATTTAGTAATTAAGATAAGGTAATAACCACGTAGAAATCGTACAACCCCAACGACCCCATAGCATTTTGTAACTAAAACTAGAGAACGTTTACTGCTGCCAGTGAACAGAGCAGAAGCTGCAGCTTGTTGTAAATCCCTTGGATTGGAAAGTATATCGTTAGATATATTTGAATTCGATATAGATGAAGTTTCGTCGATTTTGGGCAAATGTTCCTGAGGCCGACGCTTTGAGAAAAGTGAACTAAAACGTGACCATTTAGCTGATTTTGATGCCTCCATCTTGTCGTTACCATGAGAACTAGTTTGTGAATGGAAACGCTACGAATATCAGAATATTTCACATAATTACATAAGATAATTTATGGGTAGGATTTAAAACAACATGCACAAATGAAATTTTAAGTGCAAACTAAAACAACTTTAATATTCTTATAACTACAAAACCAACATCACATATGCTACCTAAATTTCCATAATTTTGATGACTGGAGACATTTACTACCCAAGTACAAGTTGCCATACCTCATATCCGTAAAACAAACGAAATTGGAAAGATTAGAAGTAGAGTGGGATAAAAAAATAAATGCAACGACAATACACACAAGACAAACACATTTCGAAAAGAACAAAGCAGACCCAAGAACGAAATCTGAGGAATGTCCCTTAACCCAAAGTCCAAGGGGAGATTAGCATGAATGCAACTGTGCCACTGTGACAGATTTCAATCCATGTCACCCAGCATTTTCTGCTATTGATCACAAGCATTACGTTGGTTCAAACTAGGGAAAAAGTACCTTCCACCATAGGACCACGGGTATACACCATGTCTTGTTTAGTTCATTTTCAATTATTCACAACCCAACAGACATCAGGATAGACGGTAGCTAGAAAAGCATGACAGAAGTCCCAATCACTTCAATCAGTAAGGGTTCATAAGCTCATCTATTGACTTTCCTTTTCATTTAATAGCCCACTTGGAGACCAGGCATTATTCACTGGGTAATTTTCATAAGCATGCGATACTTCGAAGATATACGCTTCGACAGAGTACGCTTTAGTCGTAGAACATTGATGCACATTACATTTGTCACATGATTCAGACAATCATAACCACATAAGCATAAAGGAAGTAAGTCAAAAAGATGAACAGTAAAAAAGTTGAAGTAATAACAGTATTAGTGGTAGTGAGACAAGTTCAAAAAAAGTGAAGAGTATAAAAAATGTAAAATAGTATTAAAACTCAAGAGCATCAGGAAGACGAAGAGCAAATGTATCTATCCACTGAGTAATATTATTAGTTATCATTATCGTGTGGATCCTAGCCACCCACTCTACACATACTGACAGTCATTGAGTCCACGAATTGATACTACATTTTGCTTCTCCCCCTCCCAAACTTTAATCCATGCTAAACCAACCCCACAGACGAAATTGGGTGCCACGGTACACGGTGTTTGGACACAAATGACGGCTCTTAGTTGACAGACAAGCGTTAAAAATGACACTAGGTCGAGAACTTACACAATCGTAACTTATGATACGACCAATTAGCTACCCGACCGTTCTTGCTACCTTGACGTGGTGGTCGGGCTTGCCTATCGTGATGAAGCAACTGAGCTATACTGGCTGGAACAACCGTTCTCCAAGGTCCTACCACGCCAGACAGGTCGGTTGAAGAGCGGTAAGACTAAAAGCAACAAAACCAAGGTCCGAAGGCGAGGTCGTACTGCTGACTGTACAGAGGTGTGACAGCAGTAAGGTGTTTCCTTCAGACAACCAGCATAACAGCGATGCTGCCTTCCCAAAAGGAGGAGAGGGGTTAGAAAAGGTCGACCCTAAAAATACACACCTCGCCTTATCCCACGGATATCCGTCTCTGGCGGTAAGGTCTCAACAAGTACGGAGCTAACACAAAAACTACTCATAAAGGGGTCGTATGTGACCGACCTCAAGCAGCTATCCCTTGAGCACTGCGGTCACGCTCTCAGGTCACTATTACTACCTCTAATCCAAGTTCCTTTTCAGGCACCTCCAGCAGAACTCCTCCATGGTGTGGGCCACCGGGAAGTGATGACCGCCCACATACCTCTAACAACACTCAAGACCACTGTATTCATAATCAACCTACCTCTTCCATTCCTATTATTCCTTACACATCGACTTTCTACACTAAACTTCCTCTTTCGGCTTCCTCCTCAAGTGTCACCATGGCTAACGATTCCAGTGCGCAAAACACTGTCACAGGTCTACTGATACCTCGCTCCAAACTACACATTGGAGCCTTCAACGTACGCACACTATGCCAAACCGGTCAGCACGCTTCCTTGGCTAAAACCTTAGAATCTCGTACCATTGATGTATGCTGTGACTCCGAAACACGCATACAGGATCCTAGTGTGGTCATTCACTTGACCGCACCTCAGCGAAACGGAGTGCGGACGAGATACATCCTCCGTGTATCTGGCGACCCGATGGCTAGTTCTCGTGGACTGGCAGGTGTAGGCATAACACTAAGCATGAGGGAGGAACAAACACTATTAGAGTGAATCCCCGTCAACATTCGTCCATGCGCTGTTCGGCTAAACGGCTTCGTAAAAACTCGAAAGACAAGGACACACCTCGTTGCCGTTTCGTCGTTTCTGCCTACGCTCCGACTGCCTGCAGTTCGGTAGAAGTAAAAGATTAATTTTACAGAAAGCTGTCTGAACTTCTTCAGAAAGCTAAACCCTCAGACATAGTATTCATAGCAGGCGACTTTAATGCCCAAGTAGGTAGCTTAAACCAAACAGAAAGACATTTAGGTGGGTATTTTAATATTCCGGCACAGCGAACAGATAATGGTGATCGTCTGCTGCAACTTTGCTCAGACAATCGTTTATTTTTAGCAAACACAAATTTTAAGCATAAGGAGAGATATCGTCTAACATGGCGACCCCCTGCACCAAACCAACGATCGACTCAAATAGACCATATTGCCATCAGTCATCGTTGGAGAGGGTCGATAGAAGATTGTCGCTCATTCTGGAGTACCTGCTTGGACTCCGACCATGTCCTAATACGAGCACGCATCTGCTTGCGCCTCACTGGACGCAAAAAAGCCACACAAAAAAACTCATTAGAACTGAATTGAGTAATGAGAAAACCAAAAGTAGGTTCCAGGAACAACTGAAGTCACACTTAGGTAGTTCTGAAAACGAGGCTGACCCCGATGTTGATTGGAAAGACATACAAGCAGCTGTGGAAACAGCAGTGACATCTATTAGTGATTTAAACCACAGGGTTACAAAGAACCAATGGATTTCTTCAAGCTCTATTGCACTGATGGACTCTCGTAAACTCATCCCATCAGGATCTGAACATGATGAAGAGCGTAAGCAAATCAGATCTAGGTTAAGCAAAAGTCTAAGGAACGACCGTGAGCAGTGGTGGGAAACGAAAGCAAAAGAGATGGAAAAGGCGGCGGCTATAGGGAACACAAGACAACTCTACAGACTAATAAAAGAAACTGGAATTAATAAGTCAAGTGTAAGTCAGACTATTTCGGAAAAAAACGACACTCTCATCTGCTCCCAGTCCAAACGTTTAGAACGATGGGCGGATCATTTTAGAGAACAGTTCAGCTGGACTTCAGCTACTCTACAACTACCCTCCATCCCCAGACAGTGTGAATGGAACATTGAAGTAGGTCCCCCGACTCTAGCTGAAGTTCAAATGGCTTTAGTTCATCTGAAACGAGAAAGGGCAGCTGGTCCAGATGGATTGGCTCCAGAGGTCTTTAAGGATGGTGATCCAATTTTAGCGACTAGGTTGACTAATATTTTAGTTAATATCTGGGAGTTGGACATAATCCCCTCTGACTGGTCACAATCACTTATCGTCTTAATATATAAGAAAGGGTCAAAATCATCCTGCGACAACCATAGAGGGATTAGTTTAATCAATATAGTATCTAAAATACTAACCTCGATAATTTTCGGACGCCTAACTAAGACTCGTGAACTGCAAACACGAGAGAATCAAGCTGGCTTCAGACCTGGTCGTCGATGCATAGACCACATATTCACCATTCGTCAGGTTTTAGAACACAGGCATACTTATCAGCGTCCGACAATGGTGGTCTTCCTTGACTTAAAAGCAGCATTTTACTCTGTAGACCGAGGTTCTGTGGAAGTGTCTGTCATTGAAAGGCGTACCTCAGAAGTACATAAACCTTATGAAGGCTCTTTACTCGAACACTACTAGTCGAGTCAGAGCTTATGGCGAACTGTCTTCTGCTTTTGCAACCTCAAGTGGTGTCCGTCAAGGCTAAACGCTCAGACATAGTATTCATAGCAGGCGACTTTAATGCCCAAGTAGGTAGCTTAAACCAAACAGAAAGACATTTAGGTGGGTATTTTAATATTCCGGCACAGCGAACAGATAATGGTGATTGTCTGCTGCAACTTTGCTCAGACAATCGTTTATTTTTAGCAAACACAAATTTTAAGCATAAGGAGAGATATCGTCTAACATGGCGACCCCCTGCACCAAACCAACGATCGACTCAAATAGACCATATTGCCATCAGTCATCGTTGGAGAGGGTCGATAGAAGATTGTCGCTCATTCTGGAGTACCTGCTTGGACTCCGACCATGTCCTAATACGAGCACGCATCTGCTTGCGCCTCACTGGACGCAAAAAAGCCACACAAAAAAACTCATTAGAACTGAATTGAGTAATGAGAAAACCAAAAGTAGGTTCCAGGAACAACTGAAGTCACACTTAGGTAGTTCTGAAAACGAGGCTGACCCCGATGTTGATTGGAAAGACATACAAGCAGCTGTGGAAACAGCAGTGACATCTATTAGTGATTTAAACCACAGGGTTACAAAGAACCAATGGATTTCTTCAAGCTCTATTGCACTGATGGACTCTCGTAAACTCATCCCATCAGGATCTGAACATGATGAAGAGCGTAAGCAAATCAGATCTAGGTTAAGCAAAAGTCTAAGGAACGACCGTGAGCAGTGGTGGGAAACGAAAGCAAAAGAGATGGAAAAGGCGGCGGCTATAGGGAACACAAGACAACTCTACAGACTAATAAAAGAAACTGGAATTAATAAGTCAAGTGTAAGTCAGACTATTTCGGAAAAAAACGACACTCTCATCTGCTCCCAGTCCAAACGTTTAGAACGATGGGCGGATCATTTTAGAGAACAGTTCAGCTGGACTTCAGCTACTCTACAACTACCCTCCATCCCCAGACAGTGTGAATGGAACATTGAAGTAGGTCCCCCGACTCTAGCTGAAGTTCAAATGGCTTTAGTTCATCTGAAACGAGAAAGGGCAGCTGGTCCAGATGGATTGGCTCCAGAGGTCTTTAAGGATGGTGGTCCAATTTTAGCAACTAGGTTGACTAATATTTTAGTTAATATCTGGGAGTTGGACATAATCCCCTCTGACTGGTCACAATCACTTATCGTCTTAATATATAAGAAAGGGTCAAAATCATCCTGCGACAACCATAGAGGGATTAGTTTAATCAATATAGTATCTAAAATACTAACCTCGATAATTTTCGGACGCCTAACTAAGACTCGTGAACTGCAAACACGAGAGAATCAAGCTGGCTTCAGACCTGGTCGTCGATGCATAGACCACATATTCACCATTCGTCAGGTTTTAGAACACAGGCATACTTATCAGCGTCCGACAATGGTGGTCTTCTTTGACTTAAAAGCAGCATTTGACTCTGTAGACCGAGGTTCTGTGGAAGTGTCTGTCATTGAAAGGCGTACCTCAGAAGTACATAAACCTTATGAAGGCTCTTTACTCGAACACTACTAGTCGAGTCAGAGCTTATGGCGAACTGTCTTCTGCTTTTGCAACCTCAAGTGGTGTCCGTCAAGGCTAAACGCTCAGACATAGTATTCATAGCAGGCGACTTTAATGCCCAAGTAGGTAGCTTAAACCAAACAGAAAGACATTTAGGTGGGTATTTTAATATTCCGGCACAGCGAACAGATAATGGTGATTGTCTGCTGCAACTTTGCTCAGACAATCGTTTATTTTTAGCAAACACAAATTTTAAGCATAAGGAGAGATATCGTCTAACATGGCGACCCCCTGCACCAAACCAACGATCGACTCAAATAGACCATATTGCCATCAGTCATCGTTGGAGAGGGTCGATAGAAGATTGTCGCTCATTCTGGAGTACCTGCTTGGACTCCGACCATGTCCTAATACGAGCACGCATCTGCTTGCGCCTCACTGGACGCAAAAAAGCCACACAAAAAAACTCATTAGAACTGAATTGAGTAATGAGAAAACCAAAAGTAGGTTCCAGGAACAACTGAAGTCACACTTAGGTAGTTCTGAAAACGAGGCTGACCCCGATGTTGATTGGAAAGACATACAAGCAGCTGTGGAAACAGCAGTGACATCTATTAGTGATTTAAACCACAGGGTTACAAAGAACCAATGGATTTCTTCAAGCTCTATTGCACTGATGGACTCTCGTAAACTCATCCCATCAGGATCTGAACATGATGAAGAGCGTAAGCAAATCAGATCTAGGTTAAGCAAAAGTCTAAGGAACGACCGTGAGCAGTGGTGGGAAACGAAAGCAAAAGAGATGGAAAAGGCGGCGGCTATAGGGAACACAAGACAACTCTACAGACTAATAAAAGAAACTGGAATTAATAAGTCAAGTGTAAGTCAGACTATTTCGGAAAAAAACGACACTCTCATCTGCTCCCAGTCCAAACGTTTAGAACGATGGGCGGATCATTTTAGAGAACAGTTCAGCTGGACTTCAGCTACTCTACAACTACCCTCCATCCCCAGACAGTGTGAATGGAACATTGAAGTAGGTCCCCCGACTCTAGCTGAAGTTCAAATGGCTTTAGTTCATCTGAAACGAGAAAGGGCAGCTGGTCCAGATGGATTGGCTCCAGAGGTCTTTAAGGATGGTGGTCCAATTTTAGCGACTAGGTTGACTAATATTTTAGTTAATATCTGGGAGTTGGACATAATCCCCTCTGACTGGTCACAATCACTTATCGTCTTAATATATAAGAAAGGGTCAAAATCATCCTGCGACAACCATAGAGGGATTAGTTTAATCAATATAGTATCTAAAATACTAACCTCGATAATTTTCGGACGCCTAACTAAGACTCGTGAACTGCAAACACGAGAGAATCAAGCTGGCTTCAGACCTGGTCGTCGATGCATAGACCACATATTCACCATTCGTCAGGTTTTAGAACACAGGCATACTTATCAGCGTCCGACAATGGTGGTCTTCCTTGACTTAAAAGCAGCATTTTACTCTGTAGACCGAGGTTCTGTGGAAGTGTCTGTCATTGAAAGGCGTACCTCAGAAGTACATAAACCTTATGAAGGCTCTTTACTCGAACACTACTAGTCGAGTCAGAGCTTATGGCGAACTGTCTTCTGCTTTTGCAACCTCAAGTGGTGTCCGTCAAGGCTAAACGCTCAGAGATAGTATTCATAGCAGGCGACTTTAATGCCCAAGTAGGTAGCTTAAACCAAACAGAAAGACATTTAGGTGGGTATTTTAATATTCCGGCACAGCGAACAGATAATGGTGATTGTCTGCTGCAACTTTGCTCAGACAATCGTTTATTTTTAGCAAACACAAATTTTAAGCATAAGGAGAGATATCGTCTAACATGGCGACCCCCTGCACCAAACCAACGATCGACTCAAATAGACCATATTGCCATCAGTCATCGTTGGAGAGGGTCGATAGAAGATTGTCGCTCATTCTGGAGTACCTGCTTGGACTCCGACCATGTCCTAATACGAGCACGCATCTGCTTGCGCCTCACTGGACGCAAAAAAGCCACACAAAAAAACTCATTAGAACTGAATTGAGTAATGAGAAAACCAAAAGTAGGTTCCAGGAACAACTGAAGTCACACTTAGGTAGTTCTGAAAACGAGGCTGACCCCGATGTTGATTGGAAAGACATACAAGCAGCTGTGGAAACAGCAGTGACATCTATTAGTGATTTAAACCACAGGGTTACAAAGAACCAATGGATTTCTTCAAGCTCTATTGCACTGATGGACTCTCGTAAACTCATCCCATCAGGATCTGAACATGATGAAGAGCGTAAGCAAATCAGATCTAGGTTAAGCAAAAGTCTAAGGAACGACCGTGAGCAGTGGTGGGAAACGAAAGCAAAAGAGATGGAAAAGGCGGCGGCTATAGGGAACACAAGACAACTCTACAGACTAATAAAAGAAACTGGAATTAATAAGTCAAGTGTAAGTCAGACTATTTCGGAAAAAAACGACACTCTCATCTGCTCCCAGTCCAAACGTTTAGAACGATGGGCGGATCATTTTAGAGAACAGTTCAGCTGGACTTCAGCTACTCTACAACTACCCTCCATCCCCAGACAGTGTGAATGGAACATTGAAGTAGGTCCCCCGACTCTAGCTGAAGTTCAAATGGCTTTAGTTCATCTGAAACGAGAAAGGGCAGCTGGTCCAGATGGATTGGCTCCAGAGGTCTTTAAGGATGGTGGTCCAATTTTAGCGACTAGGTTGACTAATATTTTAGTTAATATCTGGGAGTTGGACATAATCCCCTCTGACTGGTCACAATCACTTATCGTCTTAATATATAAGAAAGGGTCAAAATCATCCTGCGACAACCATAGAGGGATTAGTTTAATCAATATAGTATCTAAAATACTAACCTCGATAATTTTCGGACGCCTAACTAAGACTCGTGAACTGCAAACACGAGAGAATCAAGCTGGCTTCAGACCTGGTCGTCGATGCATAGACCACATATTCACCATTCGTCAGGTTTTAGAACACAGGCATACTTATCAGCGTCCGACAATGGTGGTCTTCCTTGACTTAAAAGCAGCATTTTACTCTGTAGACCGAGGTTCTGTGGAAGTGTCTGTCATTGAAAGGCGTACCTCAGAAGTACATAAACCTTATGAAGGCTCTTTACTCGAACACTACTAGTCGAGTCAGAGCTTATGGCGAACTGTCTTCTGCTTTTGCAACCTCAAGTGGTGTCCGTCAAGGCTAAACGCTCAGACATAGTATTCATAGCAGGCGACTTTAATGCCCAAGTAGGTAGCTTAAACCAAACAGAAAGACATTTAGGTGGGTATTTTAATATTCCGGCACAGCGAACAGATAATGGTGATTGTCTGCTGCAACTTTGCTCAGACAATCGTTTATTTTTAGCAAACACAAATTTTAAGCATAAGGAGAGATATCGTCTAACATGGCGACCCCCTGCACCAAACCAACGATCGACTCAAATAGACCATATTGCCATCAGTCATCGTTGGAGAGGGTCGATAGAAGATTGTCGCTCATTCTGGAGTACCTGCTTGGACTCCGACCATGTCCTAATACGAGCACGCATCTGCTTGCGCCTCACTGGACGCAAAAAAGCCACACAAAAAAACTCATTAGAACTGAATTGAGTAATGAGAAAACCAAAAGTAGGTTCCAGGAACAACTGAAGTCACACTTAGGTAGTTCTGAAAACGAGGCTGACCCCGATGTTGATTGGAAAGACATACAAGCAGCTGTGGAAACAGCAGTGACATCTATTAGTGATTTAAACCACAGGGTTACAAAGAACCAATGGATTTCTTCAAGCTCTATTGCACTGATGGACTCTCGTAAACTCATCCCATCAGGATCTGAACATGATGAAGAGCGTAAGCAAATCAGATCTAGGTTAAGCAAAAGTCTAAGGAACGACCGTGAGCAGTGGTGGGAAACGAAAGCAAAAGAGATGGAAAAGGCGGCGGCTATAGGGAACACAAGACAACTCTACAGACTAATAAAAGAAACTGGAATTAATAAGTCAAGTGTAAGTCAGACTATTTCGGAAAAAAACGACACTCTCATCTGCTCCCAGTCCAAACGTTTAGAACGATGGGCGGATCATTTTAGAGAACAGTTCAGCTGGACTTCAGCTACTCTACAACTACCCTCCATCCCCAGACAGTGTGAATGGAACATTGAAGTAGGTCCCCCGACTCTAGCTGAAGTTCAAATGGCTTTAGTTCATCTGAAACGAGAAAGGGCAGCTGGTCCAGATGGATTGGCTCCAGAGGTCTTTAAGGATGGTGGTCCAATTTTAGCGACTAGGTTGACTAATATTTTAGTTAATATCTGGGAGTTGGACATAATCCCCTCTGACTGGTCACAATCACTTATCGTCTTAATATATAAGAAAGGGTCAAAATCATCCTGCGACAACCATAGAGGGATTAGTTTAATCAATATAGTATCTAAAATACTAACCTCGATAATTTTCGGACGCCTAACTAAGACTCGTGAACTGCAAACACGAGAGAATCAAGCTGGCTTCAGACCTGGTCGTCGATGCATAGACCACATATTCACCATTCGTCAGGTTTTAGAACACAGGCATACTTATCAGCGTCCGACAATGGTGGTCTTCCTTGACTTAAAAGCAGCATTTGACTCTGTAGACCGAGGTTCTGTGGAAGTGTCTGTCATTGAAAGGCGTACCTCAGAAGTACATAAACCTTATGAAGGCTCTTTACTCGAACACTACTAGTCGAGTCAGAGCTTATGGCGAACTGTCTTCTGCTTTTGCAACCTCAAGTGGTGTCCGTCAAGGCTAAACGCTCAGACATAGTATTCATAGCAGGCGACTTTAATGCCCAAGTAGGTAGCTTAAACCAAACAGAAAGACATTTAGGTGGGTATTTTAATATTCCGGCACAGCGAACAGATAATGGTGATTGTCTGCTGCAACTTTGCTCAGACAATCGTTTATTTTTAGCAAACACAAATTTTAAGCATAAGGAGAGATATCGTCTAACATGGCGACCCCCTGCACCAAACCAACGATCGACTCAAATAGACCATATTGCCATCAGTCATCGTTGGAGAGGGTCGATAGAAGATTGTCGCTCATTCTGGAGTACCTGCTTGGACTCCGACCATGTCCTAATACGAGCACGCATCTGCTTGCGCCTCACTGGACGCAAAAAAGCCACACAAAAAAACTCATTAGAACTGAATTGAGTAATGAGAAAACCAAAAGTAGGTTCCAAGAACAACTGAGGTCACACTTAGGTAGTTCTGAAAACGAGGCTGACCCCGATGTTGCTTGGAAAGACATACAAGCAGCTGTGGAAACAGCAGTGACATCTATTAGTAATTTAAACCACAGGGTTACAAAGAACCAATGGATTTCTTCAAGGTCTATTGCACTGATGGACTCTCGTAAACTCATCCCATCAGGATCTGAACATGATGAAGAGCGTAAGCAAATCAGATCTAGGTTAAGCAAAAGTCTAAGGAACGACCGTGAGCAGTGGTGGGAAACGAAAGCAAAAGAGATGGAAAAGGCGGCGGCTATAGGGAACACAAGACAACTCTACAGACTAATAAAAGAAACTGGAATTAATAAGTCAAGTGTAAGTCAGACTATTTCGGAAAAAAACGACACTCTCATCTGCTCCCAGTCCAAACGTTTAGAACGATGGGCGGATCATTTTAGAGAACAGTTCAGCTGGACTTCAGCTACTCTACAACTACCCTCCATCCCCAGACAGTGTGAATGGAACATTGAAGTAGGTCCCCCGACTCTAGCTGAAGTTCAAATGGCTTTAGTTCATCTGAAACGAGAAAGGGCAGCTGGTCCAGATGGATTGGCTCCAGAGGTCTTTAAGGATGGTGGTCCAATTTTAGCGACTAGGTTGACTAATATTTTAGTTAATATCTGGGAGTTGGACATAATCCCCTCTGACTGGTCACAATCACTTATCGTCTTAATATATAAGAAAGGGTCAAAATCATCCTGCGACAACCATAGAGGGATTAGTTTAATCAATATAGTATCTAAAATACTAACCTCGATAATTTTCGGACGCCTAACTAAGACTCGTGAACTGCAAACACGAGAGAATCAAGCTGGCTTCAGACCTGGTCGTCGATGCATAGACCACATATTCACCATTCGTCAGGTTAGGGATGGTTGGAAGAAAGTTAGGGGCGGCCAAACCAAAACGTGGCATCAGTGCTTGAAGTCACTAACTTCAGGTCTGAGCCATGTTGGTAGATGCAGACTGCCTGGTTGGGGTCCGCGTGACTATCGTAACCAATGGTTGGAGACTCTTGGTTACATGGCTCAGAATCGATCACAATGGCGTCGGTGTATACACTCTCTGTCTTCCTTTAAGCTAAGAGATTAAAATCGCTTCAAATCTTTCTTTCTAGGAACTAATTCTACCTTCCTGTACTATCTCCTTATACACATTCTTTCTTCTATATATTACCACCACTGAATTAACTACTTCTATGAATCCGGTGTTCATCTTGTTGTGCTAATGCGGTATGGCAACTTGGACCGATGCATATACGTGCCTGGTCCTACGTTGCAGCTGACTGACTGACCAAATAGCTATTTCATTGGTTGTTCATCTATTATAATTGCAATTTTTATATCGAAAATTAGTATACAAAAGTAGTTTAGTTTATTTTGGTTTGGAACCAATAATTATAACTGACTACATACACAGTTAAGTAATCTGATCTAAGCCGTGTTTGTCTAAGATTCTATTCACGAAGAGAAAGGGGCAGGCAGGACGGTTATCTAAATCAAGGTGTGTCACTTATGGTCTGACAGTAGTACATATTACCTCACATAACTAAAAACGAAAGTAGAGGAATTTCTACACAACTTTGTTGTATACAGTAGTAAATAGCCGATAACTGAAATGCAATGATATTCACTAAAATTATGAGTCGATATTGAAGACTTATGTAACGTACTCGACTAGTTGCTTGGATAACATGTAACAATCGTGCTAATTCTGATTTGGAATAAATATGAGGATCCTCAATTATATTCAAACGCCATATTCGATCAACTAAACTTTCTGCTTCAACAGTTGCTTCAGAAGCACTACACTCTTTATCCAGCCACAAGTGATCTTCCTTTAAGGGAACAGGAGCACGAGCGATCTTGAGAAGTCGGAAATGGCGTTCCCCAACATCAGAACCAACAAGGTAGATGTTGGAGGGGCTTTCATAAACACTGATAATTCTCATCCAATTTATGTATGGTACCTCCATAGCTGAAAAAATGTACAAACTGATTCTTAATAATACCGTTGAGGATAAGAGATTTCAACAAAAATGAGTGCATAAAAGATGAAACGTATTTTAATAATCACTCGGATGGAAATCCATACAAGAATCAGACACTACAAATGGGCTAAGTATCCACATCTTCGCACATGGCTACAGCTCTCCTGGTAAAAATATTCAAAAGTAGGTTCGATGAAGAGATATCCGCATACTCAAGATGAACACAGGCTTTCCAGTGTTACCTTTTAAAGGTTGAACTGAAACCGGGTAATTATACATTTATTACCTAAGACTTAGCTTCATCTAGTCTGTAAAGATTCAGATTATTATACTGTCTTCTCAATCAAACTCATTTTTCAGCAAATACACTAGCTTCACAACCTATCAAGATATAATTGCTTGGCCGATATGTTTTAAGTCAAGCATGGCATCTAAGTGATCGCTCTTACTTGTTTCACTAAGTCCCGCAACTAAACACCATATTGATACAAGAGCTAAGATTTTGATCGGCGATTTATGAACCTTTCTTGCTGATATAATGGCCAAGGTCATAATTGACTGGGGAGTGAAAAGCCTATCGTACATTTATTTGCATCAATTTTTATATCACCTAAGCCAAAATTATCTCCAAACGATTGTTTTCAATCCACATGAGATTGTATAGGCTTTACAGTTAAAATATACATAAAATAAGAAAACAATTTAATTATAACTTGGACCCCAATTCCACCCTGAAATACTTAACTGTAAATTCATCTTTAAAACAAGTAATCGTTTAAAAGTTAACATATTGAAGTTTATGCCCAGTCTGAAGGAATGATTTATGTTGAAGGAGGACCCCACTTCAGGCACACGAGAAGCACTAAGATTTATTGGTGAAAGCAATCGATGACAATTAGCAATCACACAAACGTGAGACTAGGAAAATTGTTTTAACTATAATCATGCGGTAATGAATACTACAAATGGCTTATCTGAGGCCCTGAATTTTTAAGCAATTCTTATATGTGCATTGGATTGTTGAAGAGACTCACTTGTTTCTAATATTATGATTTTAACTCCTAGTGTTTACCAAACTACTGACGAACCTTCAGATTTTCAATCACGAGCCAACTTATTTTAGTCAGTCTTTAGTCTTCAGTAATAAGGATAGTAGATTGGTGAACCTGTGTTAATCCTGACAGATTGATTTCTAGTGGAGGTCCAGCTTCTCCTTGAAAATATTCACTGATGGGGCTGATGCTACTCATTCAGGTAACGCGTTTCAGTCATTGACTACTCGATGAGAAAAACGGGACCCCAGTTTAAGTTTATGAGATCACGGTTTGTGAACCTTCTTGCCATGACATCGGAGATTATTAGTGCTGGAAGAAGCAAAAAGATAAGAAATATTAACACCCAAATCATAATTAAAGATACGAAATTCCAATATAAGGTCACCTCGAGTCCTACGATACGACAAGGGGAAAAGGTCTAGGCGTTTTAAACGCTCATCGTAAGAGAGTTTAGAAAGACCCTTCACCAGTTTTGCTAAAGTGAGTTGGTATCCTCTATCAGACATCGGCTAACTGCGTGAATACAGCACTCTAAGTGTGGTCATGCATAGGCAGGATATAAAATTCGAAACATTTCCTCGTCAAAGCATTTGAATACTCGGTGAAGTGACCGTGATGCACGAAAACATTTGAGAGCAGCTGCAATGCAATGCGTAGTTGTTTTCAAGCCATGACTTGTTATTACTCGTAAGTCTTTATGTTCTTAAACGCGTGGAAGAAATGTTCCATCAATAGTATGATTGTAACTATTACACTGTCTGATGTGCATGAACACACTTTTCCTAGAATTAAATTCTAAGCCCCAACCTCGAGCCCTTCTAACTAATCCACCTAAGTCAGCTTGGAGATCCAGATGATCAGCCTCACTTCTTATTGTTCTCTAGATTTTTACATCATCCGCAAACAATGATGTCAACGACTCAAGCAACAGTGGTAATTCATTAACGTAGATAAAAGAAGTAGAGGGCCTAAGATCGTGCTCTGAGGCACACCAGGATAAGAGGTTGTAGTGACCTACCTTTGTCAACAGAACGCGATTGGTTCAATGAAAACAATTATTATTATAACCAAATGTACCAGTGATTGTTTTACTGTGTTCGTTTGTTTAACTATGCTAATGACAGCCATTACTCCCACTCTCCCGTTGACTTTGAACTTGTAAGAATTCGGTTACGCTCAGTAACCACGCTTGTACTCCTTTGGCACGATCTCGGTATTCTTTCGATACCACGAGATCGCCAACAAATACATCTCGACTACAGCCGTCATCTGCCTTCTGATATTGGCCTACGGGGATCTTATTGGTTATTTGGCACGTAGCCTTTTTGTAGTGGTATTCATAGTCAATGGCGACTCGACTCCACGCTACATGGTCTATCGATCTTTATCAATCATTGCAGTTTAAATTACTGTGAAGGTCCACTCTCGTTCTGAATATGTCGACCGAATATGTTGATATTACGTGTTCCGGTAGAAAATTCCAGTAGATCACTACTCAAAGCAAGAAATATAGCTCAGGATGTAGACGATTTGATCTCGGATTTAGATCTCTATTAGAATGCCCTTTCAGATGATCAGTTCTCAATGGAATGAAAAGATGAGATATATTAATACCAACATCGAATATACCAGTCAACCCAGGGATGACCGTGCCTCTTATTCTTTAGGACTGTTCAAGGCATAGATGGTTGAGTTACGTGGCTGTATAACTGCCCGAAATGATTCCGTGCTCCTGAGTCAAATATCCAGAGTTAAACGCCTTCATGTCTGATATCCATATAATAATAATAATTCATTCTCAATTGACAGCTTGTTACATGAGTTATACCAGTTTACAGGCAAGATGAAAAGATAAAATTTTTACTCCATTAAATTACTCAGCTTGGTTGATATCTTATAAGATATGAATGAAGATGGTACTAGTAAGAATCGTATGGTCAGTATCATATGCCAAGACGGACGACACAACTATTTTTCAGACCATCTCAGTCATAGTCTTGAGTAGTCTGACAGAATGATCACTTCACCACAGGAGTAGGAGGAAAGTCGCTTGATCAACACTATCACCGTGTGTGAAAATTGGGTCCAAGAGAGATGAGAAGTTTTGTGGTTCATATCTGGGGGGATTTCTAATATGCTGGAATGAAGCTAGGGCGATTGTGATTTCTAACAATCTGCAATCAAGTGATGTTGCTGGTAACCCTACTTATGAATTGTCCGAGTTTATATATGGCGAGTCAAAGCAGCCCATAGTAAGGCTTTTAGCTCTATTACAACGGGACTCAAGTTTGTGTAAGAGGGAGTCATCTACTACGCGTTCTGGACTGAGGTATCATACAACCAATTCAATAGCTTGCCATCCATATTCTAGCCTGCGGTGCACTAGTTCACATGTCCCTGAATCATGAGCCACTTTGGTTAAGGTACTTTTCGTGCATGGGGTAACCCCAATTCTCCTACAGTTTCATCTATCAGCTTCACTGAACAGGCACACAAATCACTACCACACACACGTTGACCATATTTGTGAGATGGCAATGAGTTTTCTATGTCTACCATTGTCTTGAGCTCCACCATATATTTTGGCCATGTTTATTATTTTTAATTTGCCATATACCTCAACAACCTGAATGTTAACCCGGCCCGTACATGCGTTGCATCATATCTCTGTCTTTTAAATTTAAAAATCGTTTGAATTGTCTGTAAAATCTTCAATAAACCCGTCAAAGTCATTATTGCTATACAATTCTGAGTTTATTGATTGAGCTATCATATTAGTAGCCTAGAAACACGTACATGGTCTAGATAATATAGTTAAGAATTTGAGTACTAGCATAATGCCTTAGTATAGTAACTAAACTATCAGGTATTTGTTGGCCAAACAAACATTAAAAATATAAACAGGCAGCTCGGATTCGTTAACGCTACCAATTTCTGATAATTTTGAATCACCCAAAGCAACAGTACATGTTTTTCACTGGCTAATCCTCAATGAACACTATAGCTAGCTAAGCATAATGGTTTCAGGATATCGTCATAAAGCATTGTCATGACTTGACAATCACATAATATGACCGATAAAATTGATGAAAATATTAACAAAATCGGTCAGCAAATCGACTTATAATTATCATTAAATAGTGTTTTCTGGTTATCTTCATCCATTACAGATGATTACAGTATGTTCCTCTATCAGTGGCTCATTCAATAAATATCTCAAAACCTTGTCGGTCTAATTGGAGATTTCGTGCATGCAAATAACCAGTATAAGCAGTCGAGCAAATCTCCTGCAAACTGAAAACATCACTGTCGAATTTATCCCAACACTGACTAAAGTTCAAGCCATTATAATTGACATGAGTTAGGACTGTACTCCCATTGGTTACAACTTATGTTCTCCCTGATAATCACATGAGCATCACTCGCTGTCAATCATCTTGCAAAAGACTTATTTGGACGAATACATCTTGCAGCACCACATCACCTAGAAATGTGGCACATAGGCTTAACTGATTTCAATAACTTATAATCACTATATCTTAATGAAATAGTATTCCACCTTATATTAAACTGCATGCTTGCAACTACTTTGTATGCACCATCAGCCGGTATGTATTATTATAAATAAATAGTCTATGGCAAGTCAGAACATTGAGTCTAGACCGTGTCTCATACGAATACACTGATGTTTGACGAATTGCTCTTATATATCTGTCCAAAATTCACATAATTATCACTTTTCACGTATTTAAAAATTTTTGATAAAAATTCATATGTGTTAGTAGTATTACTAAATTCTATCACGGTCAAGTAAAAACGAGGTCGAGAAAATCTCCCCACAACTAAATAAACCGTACTAAACTAACTGGAACACGAGTTGGAATTCTTCTCCACGGTCATACTTTGGTTCTTTCAGTTAGCCTACTAATACAGATGCAATTGGAAATCAACGCATGGACAATTAACCGGCACATACGTTATTTGATTTCATAATTTAGACCAAATATAATACCACTTTTAACATTTCTCTAATATTGGTTGTTTTTAATATTCCTACACATGAAATATTAACCTATAGCTGTTACTACGTATCTTACGGCGATCTATTTAAATATTCCTATACTGAGTCATTTCATTATTATTATAATCCCACTTTGTTTAGCTCGAATAATATTTACCTAAATTTTCATTTTAAGCGTGTTAAACATGTAATCAGATATGTTAAAATTATTACATGTATTTCTTGACCAGATTCTGCTGCCTTCTTTTTGATTTGAGCTCCGCCATTTTATTTTGACCCTAAACTTGGTCTAGAATGCATCCCAGATTCCAGATGCAACCGAATGGATACAGATTTTTATGTCATAATAGAAAGGTAGGTTAATTTTGCACTGTTCAGATAAGCGTGAGTTCCCTTTAACTTCTTAGCATTTGCTAGTACTGTACAACAAAATGCATGTTCATCAGACAGAAAATATTAATGGAACAATCACAAGAAAGATTTGTTTTGAAAAATGTGAAGTTTTTGAACAACTTGGCCACACTCATGTTTGTTGATGTACTTTAATTGAATGGCTGATTCAAGTTTGAGACAAGTTGTTTCTGTGTCCATGGACTTTCGAACAGTCAAGTAACATCATCTGCGAGTTGACTTTGCATAAAAGATACGTGAATGATCTACTGGTTACATATCGTAAGGACTTTTATACTGTTCCGTTATGAAGTAAACCCAACGGCATTCAAAGTGATACCTCGCTTAATTATGAGGAAGAACATACTAACTCATCAACCCTTTTAGACGTACCTTTAAGTCTAAGGGAGGACGGAGCTGAAAAATGTTTAGTTGATACGAAGCCAGTCACGACTGGTGAGCATCTAACTTTGTCACAGAATCCTTCCGCTCTGACATTAGCGAGGCTATGAAAAGGTAGGGTGTATTCCTGCTTAAGATGACACGGACATTCGGATTTTAACAACAATTTTGCCAGTAAATCCTTTATAATCAAAGTATGCCAACCCAGTTAAATCAGAAGTCAGATATTCGATAATCACAACTTATTATGACTCCTAGATCTTGATAGTTCGTGATTTTACGTAACACATCTTCACATATTGTGTAGTGATTCAAACTACAGCAGTTATTTAATTACACCACTACACTCTTGTTAGTGTTAGAGTTTCGTAATACACCCCAAGATTTCCAGTTTTAATTAAATACCCCTGTGCGGGACTTTGTCATGGACTTTTATTGGATCTATAGGAAATATGCTTACTGGAACATCTCTATATTTCTCTGCAACCTAATCTGCTCTCGTGATTAGCGGGTTAGTCCAGCGTGATAGGCCTTCCCTAAGGCTATTTTGTTGAGAGGTTATTTCCTACCGTAGAGTTTAATGTAGCAATACGAATAATCTTTAAAATCAATTCGACAACCACACTGATCAAACCAACCGGTCGACAGTTACTTACTAAGTTTGTACTCTCCGCCTTTTTTCCAGTCTCTTAGAAGTCTAAACTATTTCAAAGACATATCAAACTGTATTGGAAGAGACTCAGCCTTTATAATGTTAGGATGAATAACGTCAGAATCACTGGACGTATCCAGTTTGAAATGTTAAAGTAATCGCAAGCCAGTTTCTTTCTATCAAACCACAGGATATATCAGCAAAGTGCCATTATCGTGATTAATTGTTGGTCGTTCACCAACGTCGGAAGAAAACATCTTACTCGAATATTATGGTAAAGATTAGGCTTTCTTAACATCGTTTCTTGCAAATATCGAAGGATTTTATTGCATGGAATGTGATAGAATCCTACGGATTTGCCTCTTTATATACGAAAACAAACTTGACAAACACTTTTCATAATCTAGTCTAGCCTCACTTATCAGAACTTTGCAACCATAAATAGTCATGCAATGAGTGGATTTATGCTGTTCAGAGCCCTTAGAGATAAAAATATGCCAATACATTTTCCTATGTCTAAGAAGTTTATTGACTTGCTGAGTTATCCATTGATGACAGTTATTTGACCTACGTGGTACTGAGCACGGTATAAACGGGGACGTATCCAAGCTATTCGTACCTTTAAATAAGGACCATGCTTATTAAACTGACGAATAAGAGGTAGCTGAACAATCCCTTATTGCAGAGCACTCCAGGATGATGGACAATTTTCCTCTACTCACATTTGGTTGAAGTTTAACCTAATAATACTTCATGTCACAAGCTCTAAACGTGAATGATAAAACATCATGATCTTTACTTGTTAACAATGGGAAAATATTTAGGTAGGCAATATCCTTGGTCACATGGGTAATTGTCCAACGAATAAAATCCTTGGTTTGAACCGAAACGTGTGCTTTCGGATACACACTGTACCGAAACATGCTCCATTACTGCGATCAGGCGGGTTTGAAAATAATTTCACATATTCGTCGAAATGAAGTTAAAGTAGATCAAGTATGTTTTTAAAGTAATAATGACACAAATGTAGTGTTAATTCACAAGTTTAGAATCACTGTGATTTCTTGAAATGCGATCATAAGTTAAGGGGGATGTACTTCTCGACTACTCAAACTGTTATTGACTTACTTGTTTTGCCCCATTAATTTCAGGAAGAACATAACAAGAATCAGAACTGCAAGTTGTCAGGAATGCTTTCGTAAAGGTAATAGCTTAGAACTTCAAGACGATATGGAGAAATTATCAGAATGGTCTCAAACATGGCAGTTGACAATTAATACTTCCAACTGTACTGTTATGCATATTGATCATCAAGTTACATATACATGCATAATGGAGAACACTGGGCTACTTGTAGTCCAGACACACAATCACTTAGGGGCCATCGTTAACCAAGACTTAAAGACTACTACACACTGCCGTGCAATAACCGCCAAAGGTTTTAGAACCTCATGGCCAATACATAGGGCCTTTAGTTATGTCAGCACTAAAATTTTTTTGACTTTATACAGTATTCGTGCGTCCTAAACTTGAGTGCTAGATACAAGCGGCTAGCTTCTACTTAAAAAAAGAGTGAGCTTTGAGTAAATGTCCAAACAACAACTAAGCTGATTCCCGGAATAGTGAAGCTCTCTCACGATGTTCAACTGACCAAGCTAAACGTAGTCCCGTTGTCATATCGAAGAACTGGAAGTAACTAGATTACAGTTCTCAAATTACTTAGTGATAAATTTTCACTTGATATACCCTCATTTTTCGTGTCTTCCAAAACAGAGAACTTATGAGGACACTCCAAAATGTTTCACAAGCCCGCTCAGTAACAACGTTTGAGGTTTGAGGATTGAAGACTATTGGAGATTTCGAGGTCATAGATTTTGAGGGTTTTTCAATCTTGTGATGACAAGTTCAAATAGGCGGGATAATACCAAACTGCAAAATGAAAGACACCAACTCATAATTCAGGAGTTACTGCGTGATGACGACAATAAGTACTGCGCAGATTGTGACGCGAAAGGTTAGTCTTATATTATATCTTAGCAAGGTTAGGGCCACGTTGGGCCTCGTGGAATATTGGCATTTTCCTGTGCATAAGATGTGCAGGGATACATCGCAATCTGGGTGTTCATATATCCAAAGTTAAGTCAGTTAACCTTGATACATGGACTCCTATGCAGTTGGCTGTAAGGGAAAGTTTAACAGTAATCATGCATTTTAGGTTATGAGGGAAATGGGTAATAGCAGAGCACGAGCTGTATATGAAGCAAATTTGCCCGATAATTTTAGAAGGCCACAGACGGATTCTGCATTGGAGACGTTCATTCGAGCAAAGTATGAACAGAAACGGTACATAGCGCAAGAATATACCCCAAGTAAACCCGATGTAGAATCATTAATGAAAGTAGGTCCAAATTAACATATACCGTTGTCAGTGTTGTTCTGTCCTAGAAATCACCCTGATGCGAACGCGTTATTGTCTTGTTTGCCTTTAAGTGTTAAGCGACTCTCGTTTAGACCTGGTCGGTTTTTATTCAACTTTTTCGGGAAACCTTTTTTCTCAGTGGCTAGAGAATACCTTTTAGAGTTTTCCAACTTATATTGTTCAGCAGTCCGTTCGCTAGACACAGTGTTTTTAGTTCTACGGAAATCTTGGAATAGTTTGTGGCAGATATTAATTTCGATAAAATGTGATGTAAATGTAACAATCAAATTAATTACACTATATTACAGCAGCTTTGGAAATTAGGAAAGGCGAATGAAAAGAGTATAAACAATAAAGTTAGGGAAAAAACGGGAGGTAAACGAACTGGAATGGTAGTTCATGCATGTTACTCCGCTAAAAGGAAACAAAATGATGAAAACATGTCACGTCTACCAGTTTTAGAGGATATTACTTCGTGACAATAACTACTGAACAGGTCGCCTCAAATTAGGGTTAGGAGATCACAGCCTCTCCACAAATTTCTCAAGTGAACAGCCATTCTGAGATCAACATAATCTATTTACTAGTAGTTACCATTTAATTTCGAGAGTCATTTACTACGCGCGTTAATAAATATAGAGTAAGTTGCTGCTCAGTGGACTTTTCATTTAGTTTACTTACAGACGCTTGTCTGGACCATAATTTTTCTGTATGTCAATTTCTTAAAGTAATTCATATATTTGGCTTCAGACAAATCTGTCAAAAAATGCTAGTAGTAATACTCGAGTACCATAACTGCGGTAGATGGAACGGAGTTTCGATCTACAACCAGATGGCTAAGAGCAAAAGTTTTTGGTTTTTTAGCCACTGCTCTATAAGAAAGCTTCCTAAGTAGCTCTAATAATATTTTTGACTGCCGAAACTGTATGGCAAACACTGTATATACTAGTTATCTGAAGGAAACAATTTCCTCACCCCTGTTAATTTGGCAGCATTAATCTGTCCTCGGACCTTAAGTTTGAGACCTAATCAACTTGCGTAATACGATCTTATTTTAAGTAGTGTTCCAGACAATAAGGTTTGAGGGCTACATCGTGAAATATAACCCCAAAGACCACGTCGAAGCAGTTGCTGTGGTCTGCACTAATATGCCAATCACCAATCGGAAGTTGGTCTAAAAACTGTATTTTCATCTCAAAATGTCTTTTTGTTGAGCCGACGTCATATTCACAAATATAATGACGTTCTCTAAATTTGTCATATTGCGTTCTTACCAACCCATCCATGTCAAAATAATTTGTGGCTCTGTAAGTAATATGTAGAAGAACGACACGGCAGAAAAGCTTCCTTGATCCAAACACCTGTTTCCTCATCTAGCTTCGTTCTGACTTTTTATGTACTGTGTAAAAATTGTCAGTCAGTCATAGTTAGCGTAAGCCTTGGCACAAATTGGGTTGGTCCAAATTGTCATAACACATTAGTACGACGAGATGAAATCAGGATAATGGACTGAAAAACTGCACTCAGTGCTAATAAAAAGATAATGTCTGTTCTTTCTAGTATTATACGATATTAATTGTATAATCAACCAACAGTTCCTATTGTCTATGAATACTAAGAGGTAGACTTGATTGCAACTGGACTTAGATCACTAGTTTACTATCGTTAACCCTTCTTGTGTAGACCACCAAAAGGATCAACTTGTCTTATCCCCCTTGTACTCAATGAAGTCTTACCACTTAAGAACAACCATTATAAAACATTTGCCAAATACTCATGTCTTTATGGTATCTACCGTTCATACCCATGTGTAGTAGTTTTATAGTAAAAAACTACAGTGTCAGCATGCTTTCTTAAGTGTTAGGATGTCACACTGAGTTGTCGAAATGCAATTGACCCCCATCAAGATGCGTACGATTAGTGGAAATAGCGTAAGTAGGCGTCCATGATCAACACTCATTGGAATAAGCTCAAATGATGTCTCCGTGATTCTATTTAGCGAATGTCTGGTGATGTATTAAATTTTTTCAATGGAGTTTTTAGATGTTACCATAAAATATCGATTAGGAGGTCAGAATAACAAATCCTTAGAACATATCTAGAATGAAATGGGTGGGCATTACACCACCTTTACCTTTACTTGAATTTCACTGATGTAGAGGACTATTCAGAATATTTTGTCGATAAATATATTTTATATAGAGCTTGTAAAGTTTTCTGCCTGTTATTAATGAGTTTACATCAGTCACATTTTTGATTGTTCGGTTAGGAATTGCAACGTCTTGAATTGTCTCAAAAGAAAAAATCGCCCACTGTGAGCTTGGGTGCTCATTTACAACAACCTACCAGCAGAACGCATCGTCCGTCTAAAGAGCTACCAGTAACAGTAAGCTGATTATTTTATTATGGTACTGCCGCTAAAATAAATCTTTTTTACTGAGTTGTTTTGTATGGTACACGTTTTTGGTCTCGTGTTGTACCAAATGTTCTGTGTTATGGATAAAATTTTTTGTTTAATTTTCGTGGCGTCCGACAAATATAACTACCCATTTTCTGGGCTTGTCCTGTTTTTCATTTACTCTGGTTCTGTTGTAATTATTCTGTGTATTAGTCCTTGAGTATACCAGTTATTTTACCCTATTAACTCAAATGTTTTGCTTCTTTAATATTCTTACTAGCTTTCTCTCATTTTGCGTTATGGTTTTTCTCTTTTCAAGTCATCTGAAACAGACAATTTTAACAGGACAAACAACGATTTTGACCTTCTGGGGCTTGACAGTTCTTCTGGTCCCGAAAATAAAAATAATCTATTTGATCACGGTGGTTTTAGTCAAGCAACTTTTGGAAATCAACAAAAGCAGTCAGCTGTTGGACAACAGCCGGTCAGTTCGCCAGTAGATACGACCCAACACATACAAAAACCTAAAGTAAGTATTTTGTATAAATATCATTGTTTTATTAGGTAAAGCAAAATGCAGTTAGATAAATAATCACTGTACGCTACATTACTCATGTTCATAATTTATTATGCAGGATTCTGCATCTAGTCTGACATCTGATCTTCTGGGTTTGGACTTCGGATGCACTAACTTGGTCGGTGAAAAGGCTACAAATGCAGCTAATAACGGACAAGTGTCTTCAGGATCCACGTCAAAGATAACGAAAGATTCAATCTTGGCTTTGTATCAGCAAAACGCACCACAGTCGAGTAGTTTGAGTTCTGCTTTGTATCCCGGAACTATGGGACAGTTCTCAACTTCTAACTTCCCAGGAAATCAATACTTTGCATGTAATCCTCCACTTGATAATTCTACGCATAACAAGAATATAAACAATTCGGGTATGTTTTACTTATTGTACAAATCAATGCACAAAATCTATTTTAAAATCTAAAAGTTGATTCTTTTGAATAACGACTATTTTTACCAATCATATTCATTATTACGTTCCTTGTTTAACATTGCTTTCAGGGCTTTTAGTTCATACAACATCTACTTGGGAATTAATTCTTCATTCTTTTAACTCACATATTATAACTAAGTTCCTTTCATTATTGTTAAGTTTAGTTAGGTAAAACATTGATGTATGGATGTTATCTCTATATTCTCACTAGGTATCATTTTCATCTTTAGTGTCCTCCAGTAACATCATTGAACGATTCTAGATAGATTATATATGAAGCTTAGTGTAATCTGATTAAACTTGTGATGTATTATGTCATTTTGAATATTCATTTGATTTTTAACGTTATTATTTATTATTATTTGAACACATAAACATTAGTACAGGGGGGCTTCAAATACATATGCGCCACACAATCATTGATTTGTGTGAGGTCTGGGATACTGCCTGGGTGTCACACTTTGAGCCTTTGACTTGAAGGTCTAATCCACAAGGTAGTGGAACAACGCAAGGAGATGCAATCCCATGGTTTTATTTATTTATTTATTTTAACACATAGATATTGGTACAAGGAGGTACCAAATACATATGCGCCACAAAAATCTCATTGGATATGTGTGAGGGCTGTGATACTGCCCGGGTTCCCAAACCGAAGCAGGTGATTTTCTTAGGGGACCACACCCAGAGCCTTCGATCTGAACGTCTGATCCACAAGGCAGTGGAGCATCGTAAGGAGATGCAGTCCCATGGTAGCCGGTGACCAACGATTGGTTCATACGCCATTTGTTCCGCAGGATACTGTAGCCCATGTGCACCGTTGATTTGAGATCCGGTTATAGCGCCGGATATTCGCTTTTCGTCCTCTCATTTTCGTAAACAACACCCCCGCCACGAGAAGGCAGTGAGTAGGACTTCCCTGGCAGAGGCTATATACGCATGACCATGTGAGAGCATTTCGAGAGGGAGAGCAGACTCTCCCCACTCTCGGCCATACCAGGGCATTTGGGGGCCATACCACGTTGAAAGCACCGGTTCTCGTTCAATCCCATGGTAGCCGGTAACCAACCATAGTTCCATAGGTATTTTCCTCCCTCAGGATCCTAGAGTCCATGTGCATCATTGGTTTGGAATCGGAGTTTTCCAACTCTTCTAGGTGGATCCTCCATATCCACCAACCCGGTTGAGGCGCCGGACATTCGCTTTTCGTTCTCTCAATTTCGTAAACCACATCTCAGTTTGTTTTTTATATAGTTGGTATTTACTTTGTCTTTGTTGTTGTTGTTTGTGCCTCGATTTTCATTTTATGGGTTTTTAAGTTACATTTATTCTAAATTTTTATGGTAGTTTAGTCATAGTGACCTTTCCTTTTGAATTAGGGTTAATCGTTTATCCGTCTCTTAGGTAGTTAACACTAATCACTACTGTATTTTGTTACTATGTTGAGTTTATATATGCGTATGCCTCAAATATTTCTATAATTGTCTGACTTAAAGGGTATAATTTAGTTATTTAAAGCGCTTTTTATAATAGTTATATGAATATATGCTCTTAGTTCATATAGTTTCAAATTATCTCATTTCATTACTAATCGACCAGTTATCAATTACTGTTCATAATTATTTATTTAAAAGTGGGTGTGATAAGTTTGTAAACATTGCAGGCATCAGTGTTATAATTACTCTTGAGAAACTTGTGGACAGAATATATTTGCATTGTTATAAAATTTTTGGTATACTCTTAAAAGTCTTACTGGTAATTTATTACTTTAAGTCCAAAAATCTAATTGTCACTTGTCTAAACACCTTGGAGATCGTGATAAAAATTTCAGAGTTAAATTAATTTCATGGCACATATTCAGTTTGTTATGAAATTATTGATTGATTAATCATGCTGAATGTGTGACACATCAGGTTTTATTACTTTAAAATACACATGATTTTTTCAGATGGAATTATGTCATTAAAGAAAAAGTATGACTGTTGTTCGTTTGGAAACTATTTTCTTTAACTGGATGTTGGATGACGAGATTTGTTGGGATGTCTTGTGTAGGGAAAACAATTTTGTTGATATAGCTTATACTTTGAACAAAGGTAATTAATTATGCAGGGTTGTACATAATGAGTCACCACCTATGAAGTCCTATAATAGATAAAGTAGGTTTAAAAGAGCTTCAGAGTTTCTAGAAGACAATATAACACTAAAATGACGGGTTATTAGTTATTATTCCGAACTATTTTGAATAGTACAAGCCTTCTCAGATTGTGAGTGCTGTGTGCTCTCCAAGAAAACACCTTTTTTAGTATATCGATTCGAATTTTAACTTTTATACGCTGAATACCCATCACGAGCCTGAAACCCGTAGTTCCCTTAATGATTTAAGCTTTCCCTTCTTGATTATTTTGTCTATTAATATATAACCGTTTTACTCAGGTGGTGTTCGGCAAGGCTGTCCACTATCTCCATTTTTGTTTAACTTCATCATATACCTCCTGATGGAAATAACGCTCTCATCGACCGAATTTTCAGGCATTGATCTCCTGCCAGGAAGTCCACTTATCGACTTTGAATACGCAGATGACATAGTCCTGTTTAGTGAAGAAGCTGATAAAATTCAGAGTCTTCTGGTAGCACTGAGCAACAATGCCAGAATGTTTGGGATGCGCTTCTCTCCCTCTAAATGCAAGTTGTTGCTTCAGGACTGGTCTGTGTCAACACCTGAACTAAGGATAGGGGGTGAAGTAGTCGAACGCGTTGACAACTTCACTTATTTTGGAAGTCTGATCAGCCCTAATGGGTTGGTGTCTGACGAAATCTCAGCACGGATTCGAAAAGCTCATTTGGCCTTCGCCAACTTAGGTCACCTATGTCGAGTGCGAGATATCCGTCTATCAATTAAAGGACGAGTATACTGCGCGGCAGTTTTCTCTGTTCTATTATACAGCTACGAAACATGGCCTTTAGGAGTAGAAGATACTCGTAAGTTACTAGTATTTGACCACAGATGCCTTAGAAATATTGCTCGCATCTGTTGGGATCATCAGGTATGTAATAGTGAGATTAGACACAGGGTATTAGGGAATGATGGTTAATCAGTTGATAAAGTTATGAATCTTCATCGACTGAGATGGTTGGGCCACGTGCTGCGTATTCCTGAACACCGATTACCACGACGCGCAATGCTAACCGGTGATAAGGATAATTGGAAGAAAGTTGGGGCGTTCAAACCAAAACGTGACATCAGTGCTTGAAGTCAAGGGGGCACCAGATATATATGCTCCACACAAAACAATGAGAAAGAGAATATAAGGTACGTTTAAGAAGAAGAGAGAACAATAACCACCACAGATTAGTGTATGGTAGTGTGATAATAATAATCGGGGAGACGGAAAGGTACAATCGGAATAATTCTTTCAGTTAGGGAAGATACAACCACTTTTTATCAAGAAAGTAAAGGAAGGTTACAGCAGGATCCTCACTGGCTTCTATTCTGAGCCATATCTAATAATGTCTCTAGCCACTGTGTTACTCCATCACTCGAACCCCAGTCATGGAGTAGAGAATGACCAACAGAAGCCAGCCATTTGCAGCTTTCTTTCATACCACGACACCATGTTATATACTGACCACCTCTCCGCTTTTTCCAACCAGTCCCAGAGTCGGCAAATAATGCACGACGAGGAATTCCCTGGGACGGCATTCGTAGGATATGTCCAAGCCACCGAACTCGGTGTTTCAAGATAGTGACACCAATTGGATTGTCGTCTCTGTGTCCGAACACACGATGCCGAACCTCTGCATTACTAACATGGTGTTGCCACTGGATGTTAGCAATCCTTCGGAGACAGCGATGATCAAACACAGAGAGCCGTCTAACATCCTAACTCAGAGAGGCCAGGTTTCACAAGCATAGAGCAAAACTGCTCTCACCGTCGCGTTGTAGATCCGACCTTTTGTAGCCAGACTAACATCACGAAGGCGCCAAAGATGGCCCAACGTGGCATTAGCCGCTCTGACTTTCATTATACGTGCATTGATCTCATCACCCACGCCACAACCAGCACTTATGCAGCTACCCAGATAAACGAACTTCTCGACTACTTCAATCTGCTCACCATCCAGAGTGAGTACAAGATTAGAATCCTGCCAGTCTTATAGAAGTACTTTGCACTTCGAAGGTGCAAAGCACATACCATACCTACGGACACTGATTGCCAACTGATTAAGTGCGGATTGCTTGGCTTGGACATTCTCGCACAGTAAGACAATATCATCCGCATACTCAAGGTCGAGAAGTCTTTCTCCAGGCAACAGAACCACACCACCATTACTTACATCCATCAGAGCTGTTTCCAGAATGTCATCGATGGCAAAGTTGAAGAGGAATGGTGAGATTGGGCAACCCTACCTAACACCACTGCTTGAATGGAATAATGGAGAAAGGTGGTTGTATGCCCTCACTCTGCCTGAGGTGTTTGTGTATAGGGCTTTTAGAATGTTAATAAACTTCTCAGGTACAACCTTCTTCAATAGACAATCCCAGAGAACAGTTCTGTCCAACGAATCGAAGGCAGCCCTGATATCAAGAAACACTACGATTGTTGGTCTTTGATAAGTATGGCGGTGTTCTAACACTTGGTGGAGGGTGAATATATGATCAATACATCCTCGACCGGAACGAAACCCAGCCTGCTCCTCGCGAGTCAATCTTTCTCGGGTTTTGAACAACCTACGAAGTATGAAAAAGTCAATAGCTTGGATACAATCGGAAGTAGACTTATCCCCCGATAGTTGTTACAGGAACGACGTGAACCCTTTTTAAAGATAGGGACAACTATCGACTCATTCCATGACGTTGGTACACTCTCTAGTTCCCAGACCTTTTCAAACAACGTCGTCAGTCCCTTAGTCAGAAAGTCACCACCACCTTTTAAATGAGCCGGAGGTAAGTCGTCTGGGCCCGATGATTTGTAACGTTTCAAGAGTTGGAGTTCTTTGCGGACTTCCGCCTCATTTGGTGGATCAGTCGTCACCGCCCATGGAGGGCAGGACAGTCTGACCGATGTTGCTGGAGCAGCAGGCCAGTTGAACTGCCCATCGTCCAAGACGTCGATGGATGTTAGTGATAGGCGTTCCGTCATCCTCGCAGATTATTTCGCTCACACAAAACTTCTTGCTGCCAGTGGCTCGGATGAGTTGGAAGAGCTTCCGGTAATTACCAGATGCAGCTGCTGCTTCCAACTCACTGGCACGCTCCGACCACCAGGCTTCTCGGTCCTTACGCAAGCTTTGCCCGATTTCATTACGTAACATCCTTCGTCTGTGGTCAAACTCACGGTCACCCGGAGTAGACCGACGGGCTTCAATCAGTTGTAAGGAACCAGAAGAAACCCAGTGCTTGTAAGCGGGACGTTTCGCGAACCCACACAGACTGTACCCGCCATTTTCATGGCGTCATGCAATTGCAACCAATGCTCATCTATACTTTTCGGTGGAGTGGTAGCTAGCCTAGAAGCTAGCTCGGTTCGGTACATACTAGCAACAGAAGTTGCAGCCAGCTTGCTAACATCAATCCTGTGGTGGCGGTCACTTCGTTGTCCACTGAAAAGTAAGGTAAGATTGGCGCAGACCAGAGCATGATCAGATTCCAGATAGGTACTCCAAAAGGTGCGGCAGTTTTGTACACAACCACGCCAGCGGTAGCTGATCGCGATGTGATCAATCTGAGTCCAGGCTTGAGATGCAGAAGGGGGTCGCCAGGTAGCACATTGGCGATGACTGTGCCGAAAGTTAGTGCTAGCCAGAAACAGGTTGTGGTCTGTGCATAGTTGCAGTAGACGTTCCCCGTTATCTGTCCTGTGACCAACAAGTCCCCATCGGCCACCTAAACGACTTTTCTTTGCCTAGACGCCCGACCTGAGCATTCAAGTCTCCAGCTAGTACTACAATATCTGTCGAACGCACTTTCTGGAGAAGAACAGTTAACTGGTGGTAGAATTCATCCTTGATTGCATCCGGGTTGCAATCTGTCGGGGCATAGGCGGAGACGACGAAAAGACATCGTTTCTCACGCCGATTTCTTCTCACTTTGATGGAACTTTCTAATCTAACAGCACATAACGACTATTAATGGGTATCCAATCGATTAGTGCTGTCTCAGCTCTAGCGCTTAGTGCGACACCAACGCTAGCAAGACCAGACGAAGATGCCACAGGGTCCCCGGATAAACGCATGTAAAACAAGCTTTTCGAAGTGACAGATGGAGAGCGAATTTGTAGTACTTCACCAAAGTCTTGAATACGGGACTCGGATAGACAACACACATCAATATTAAGACTTTCTAAAGACATAGCTAACCATATCTATTGTCCGACCTGCATAAGTATGCGAACCTTGAAGGCAGCCAGTTTGAATGGTGTACGTGGTTTCAGAAAAACTGCTTCAGTACTCGTATTCATTCGTAACATACAATTTTCAACCAGGCAGTGACTCGAGAACGTTTAGATAGAGCCGAATTTCCACCATAGGCGAGCTGCTGTCTAAGTCGAAAAAGATACATAGAGTGGGAATAAGAGAGAGTGAATAAGTGACGTAGTAAAATGAAAGAGGGGAAAATGAATATGAATTGTCTGACTTTTAATCGAGGCGAGAATAGTATTCTCAGTAATTATCGTCATTTTATTTCATTTTCTTTGTGTGTGGGCTGTGATACTATCCGGGTGCCCACACCGAAGCAGGGGGTTTTCTTAGGTGGCCACACCCCATAATTTATTGTATTTTAGCAGACTTACATTTCCCAAATGAGAGCATGCCATAAATCACTTTTAACACAACTGTTATGTGGTATATTTTTCCTTATTACGAGAATATTAATCCCAAGCCTGTTAATATTTGTAAAAGCAAACAAGTAGTTCCTTCAAATCATTACCTGATATTGGTCTAGACTACCGGGACGAGGTCCACACGATTGTCTTAACCAATTTTTGAAGACTTTAGGGTTATTCGTAATAGCGTATGATCATTCATACTTGGTCTTTCCTTAGATTTTATGTTTCTTGATCATATGTTTTTCTATTCCATAAATTCATGTTTTATTTCGGAATCATATCTTCCATGTTTAATCTCTTATTCCATGTAATACTGTTACTATTTATGCTACTCTTGATTCTTTCCCTACTTAAACCGATTCACACATGTTCCAGCTTCTACGTTGCTTATGACTGACTGACTGACCTACATGGTACAAAGTATGAGAAAACGTAATCAGGTATACAGTTTAATATCGAAAATTTATAGTTCTTTGTAATGGTAAAAGAAAACTCTTGGTGTAATTATAATAATTAGAAGATTGCTAGTTTCTTACATAATTAAAAATGGCCACTTATGATATTACTTAATTTGTTTAGTACATTTATTTTATCTTGTAAAGAAATCACAAACAATTATTTATATGTTTCTGTACGAACATGAAGTAGCAGAGTGGAAATTTTCTAAAATTTACTCTCACGCAAATGTGAAACTCAGCTATAAGTAATTGATTATTGCTATATTCAGTGGTATTACCTATTATTTGTAAATAGAAGGAAATGTGCGGTTGAGACTTAAAGATGAAATTATAGTGGACTAATGCCATGTCTTGGTTTTGGCGCCCCTAATTTTCTTTCAAATAATGTCTGCGCTACCAGACATCTCGTCGACGTAGTTGGTAGTTAGGCATGGATAGCACATGTAACCACCTCAATTAATGAGGATTTACGATGTCATCGATCAGTTTGCCTATCTTTACCGAATACCATATTCATCATGGCTCACTCAGTCGTCCTACGAAACCCGAGTAATGCTTGGAAGACACATATGACTAAGGAACTTCAGCATGCGCATATGCTCTACTTTCAAGGACCATGCTGCACAATCATAACGTATAACAGAGCGAACTGCTGTGCAGTACACACTCCCTTTGGTTGATAGACAGACATCATGTGTACAACGTAAGTGAAGCAAATTGACAAACACTAGCCGAGCTTTCTGAATCGATGTCCAGATTTCGTCAGGAATAACACATCAGGGCTGATGACACCCAGAATAAGTGAAGTGGTCAATATAGCCAACCATTTCACTCCATAACATCACTTCGGGCGTTGACGCAGACCAGTCTTGTGGTGATATTTTGTGTTTAGAGAGCTGGAAGCATCTGTATTGATTGTAATTTAGCTACTTTTGGTAACAAAAATTATTCTTTCTCATTTGTAACAGGCTTAATCATGCCCAAAAATCAAGTTTTTCACGAAACATGATAAGTTGACTAGTATGCATCCAATTCCATTTTTGTTTCTTTTCTGTAACTATGGTGACTATGATGCTTAGCTTATTTTCCTAATCTTATGATTGGTCGGTTGGTAGGTTATTTCTCCTTTGTTTCTCGTCTGTTCATTTATAAGCCATGTGTGTACTTGTTGTTGATTTCTCCATTTATGATGATTTAAGTGAATGAGAAATCTTATCGTCTTTTTAAGGTAATGGGGAAACGAAAGAGCCACGTTTTCCTCCCAATCAGTTTTCATCACACGGTTTGGGCATAAATCCAGCTGGAACTAATAATTTGAATGGATCATTGCAATTCGTTGTGAGTAAATTATGCATTGTAAGCTTTTTCACCATACTTTTAATTTTTAAAGGGATTTAGTTAACGTTTTATGTACATCATGTTCTCAAGTACGTTTATAATTTAGTTTAGTATTGATAATTTTAAATTAAGTTATTTGTATATTTTTATACTAAGGATAACTGAAAATGTAACCGAGTATATTTGCTTGTATTGTTGATCTTCCTGGTACCTAGGTTTAAATATAATCAAAACTTCAAACATGAAAAATATATCAAATATGGTTTTAGGTATTCTAGTGTAGTAAAGTGTACTGTTCGTTCTACAAACTTATCACTAATCATTCGAAATTTTGAGCAGTCATTTAGTACATGTTTAAAAGTAAAGATAATAAGCTTCAGCATTTTAAAAGACATGCTCGTGTTGACGGCGTCGTACCAGTAAAATATTGAGTTGGTAACTCATTTAAATTGCTTTATATCTTGTACAAACTTTCAATTAATGAAGTGTGAAAGTTATCTTTCGGTATTAACTTGTGGTAAACTCCAAACAGACAGACATCATCAGCACATTTCCTGGCACAGATGTGCATTAGCACAAGTTGGCTTGAAAGATTAGCAAGACCAAATGACAATAGCAAAATAGATCGAAAAAGGTGTAGTGGTAGTATTGATAAAAGGAAAACTGGACCTTGTGAATATGGCTTGAGAAGACAGAGTGGAAGTGTATGTATTTAGGAATCCTGGAATCCAAGATTGATAAGAAGATAAAGGATGAAATCATCTTCATCTTTGTGAATGATTCTGAACTTTGTCACCCAGTATCTCTAACAATTATTGATAATAATCTCTAGGACTCCCAACCAAGTAGTTTGTATCTACCAACATCTAATCTTCTGTCAGTGACTTCATGAACTAATGCCACGTTTTGGTTTGAACCTTAAACTTCATATATCCTTAATTGATTTCACGTATGCCATTCAGCCTTGTACAACAATGATACCTCATCTACTAAGTTTGTGATCACATATTCGGAATTAAACCCCCATTTTTGTGTCCTGCTACTCGGTCAATGACCCATGGTTCAAACTTGCAACATGGATTGTTGAATTTGATGGAGCTTTGTTCTCTGAGCTGGATGGTTTGATCGTGGAGCTTTCATCGTTCTTCTGAACGACATCATCAGCACAAACTTCAGATAGAAGTGAAGTGTTCGAATTTCTCCATATGCGTTTCACAGCTTGTTCTGTACACCTCGATGTTGATTGGTTCTTATTGACCTTAAATTTGTCATTGTTTACCATTTTGTTTTGGTTTTGTCTCCTATTGGTTTGATTCTTGTTCCTATGTTTGTGCATAAGTTTCCTGATTGGTTGATGAATTGGATCAATTTCAATATGTTTGTTGATTGCTGATTGACCTGAGTGCCAGGCTTCTAAAAATTCTCTTGTGTTTTTGCAATTTCCTCTGTTCAAGATTTCCACATTTTTCCAATCGAATGTGTGTCCGCAGTTGTCCATCCAGCTCAGAGAACAAAACTCCATCAATATGCAATACGTTTGTAGATTTTAATAGATTGATCACGCAGTTGTTTGTGTTTTCTTCCTTGGGTGCTTTTGAGATCTTGATTAGTTTTTTCTTTAGGGTGTTTCTTCTTGGTTCTCTGTGTCGTTTGCATGATATCTCGATGGTTGTTGTCAAGATTTCTAAATGTTCTGACGTGAGTGTCCTTTGTAGCTTTATCTTTTGTTCCTTTATGACGTGTTGGTATTTGCGGATTCTGTAGTGTGCATTCATTATCATTAGGTGTACCATTTTTCTTCCACTATGCTCAGCTATTTTCCATCCTAATGGGCAGTTGATTGGAGGTCTATATCTTACACTTACACTACAAAATAAATTGTGTCAACTGCGACAAACACTACATCGGACAAAGCGGACGCCCCCTTCATCTGCACCTACATGAACATCAATTAACAGTCAAACGGCATGATATCTCCTCACTTATATCAATACACGTGGACAACTGCGGACACACATTCGATTGGAAAAATGTGGAAATCTTGAACAGAGGAAATTGCAAAAACACAAGAGAATTTTTAGAAGCCTGGCACTCAGGTCAATCAGCAATCAACAAACATATTGAAATTGATCCAATTCATCAACCAATCAGGAAACTTATGCACAAACATAGGAACAAGAATCAAACCAATAGGAGACAAAACCAAAACAAAATGGTAAACAATGACAAATTTAAGGTCAATAAGAACCAATCAACATCGAGGTGTACAGAACAAGCTGTGAAACGCATATGGAGAAATTCGAACACTTCACTTCTATCTGAAGTTTGTGCTGATGATGTCGTTCAGAAGAACGATGAAAGCTCCACGATCAAACCATCCAGCTCAGAGAACAAAACTCCATCAAAATCATCCACCTGAGCTACAAATCTTCTCCACCATCTCATGGATTGTTGAATGCCTACCATTTTAATCACTAAGCAACTAAATGTTGTTTATAACAACACAGTTCATGTTCTGAGATTTCCCCATGTAACACACTTGACTTGTGGCTTTTCATATTGTGATTAATTGTTTTTCTCTTTCTGTTTTGAATGCAAGCCTCCGTCACCTAATTTCGCTGTCTGGCCTGATAATAATACCTCCGCATGCTCATCTATTGCAGCACAACCGAATCAAAGCGTTGTTCGTACGAATCAGTCGTTTGCTTTCAGTAATACCTTAAACTCCAACCCTAATAATCCATGCACGAACACATTATCTCAGTTATGGAATACGAATATGAATCAAACATTACCAAATCAAACGTTTGGGAATTTCGTTTCTCACTCAACAAATAACAACATGGCATCAAATAATGAAATGTATTTATCTCAGGTAACGTATAATATGTTTATTTTTTTATGTTAGAACACATCCAGTATAGTTTCCATCACAAACTGAAATCAACTGGAAAGCCATGAAAAAATAAAATGAAGTAGAAATCTATTTTATCGTCGTTCAGATCTCATCAACGACTCGGACTGATTAGTTCACTAAGGATCGAACTCATTGCCTTTAGGTTTTAACAATAGCTGTACACCACTGAATCGAAGCTCAATAATCACATTTCCAACTTCAGTTATTTTACGATACAGATATTGTTTTTATCGTGAGTCCTTAAAGTCTCTTGTCCTACTTCGCATTGGTGTACATTAACAACAAGTTACAATGTATAACAACATTGCCGTATAGTGCTTGGCCGTCCTCGTCAATGGTCAACCAGATCAATTCAGTTAGTGGTAAAAACAAGGCTTTTAAGTTTTATACATACCATTAAAGTTTTTTATTTTTCTTAGCCATATGTATTTTTCTCACAAAAGTTTAAATTGTCTATTTATTTTACCTCAATGTACTTAAATTAAAATTTCTCAATATTGTTAGTCGTTTCAAAAGTTTGTAGTCGACTTTTGATTCATTACGTGATATGTGACCTCCCACTTATTAATATTTGTCATTTTTTGGACTATACAACGATCATACAGGGTCACTGACTGTTATGGTTGAAGCCTAACGAGTTCACTTAAATTTGCGAACGAGAACGAGATCCGATGTTCAAGACCAGTAAGCTAACTATTGACGCGTCCCAGACCCGCTATCCAGAGAGAGAAGACCAAGCTTAGAATGAAAGTATATTCTGCAACAACCAGAAAACCAGCGAATTTACGAAGACAATTTAAAACCTATATATATATATATATATATATATATATATATATATATATATATATATATATATTTATTTATTTATTTATCGATATTGCCATGGAGCTTTTAAACATCTAATCGATAGTTCGTCAATTGACTATGTGCGTGGGTGGTAAGAAATGCCCACGTATACATCTGCATACAAGCTCCACAAGATAAAATTACAAACTATGAGTTTTTTGGGGAAATGACACCATTTCTCATTCAGGAATGGCATTAGATAATTTATGGGGTATTTTCTGAATACCCCAACACTGAACCCCCTAATTTTGTCTCCCTCAATATGTTAACAGGTTTTGTTTTTTAGCGAAAATTCCTAACGCTCGGTTGCTACGCTAACTTTACTAAACAAAATCCGATTTCTACCAATCTTAAAAGTTCATTGATACTACATGATATATTTATTCGCCTCAATTTCAGGTTAAAAGTCAGTTAACTTCATTATACCTTGGCAAAAGTCCACTGAATCCATAAAATTTGTCAACTAACTGTTCGATAGTTTGGACGAATTTACCTGTCGTCAAATGTGCATATCTTATAGAAAATACAAACAAATTATCACGTCACCTCATACATTTCGTTGTTCTCATAGATCAACTGTGATATATTTAAAAATGAATAATCAAATGTTTGACATTATAATCCATGTTAAATTTTCTACCAAATAAATTTAAATCTTTTGTTTTATCGGGACAGCATTTTAATTCCAGTAGTCTGTTTTAAATGTATGTATAAATGTTTGTATTTGTAGCGTCTTTTCTCTTCATTTACCTACAATCTCACAAATACTGTTTTTCTATTAAATTCATACGAATCAATTGTCGTTGATATTGTCTTTTTTCTTGTTTTGCTTAAATAATGATTCAAATCGGTATATATAAATATATAATCTTTTGACCTTGATTTCCTCGTAACCAATATAGACAATTTGATGATTTGGCAGATATTTCTTTCATCTAACTTGTTCTTACTACACACTCTTTTTCTGTTCACTTTAATGACAAATAATAGGTTTTTGTTGCGATGACCCATTTATAGGTAAAATTTAACCTATTCTCTTTATTTCCCTACACAATGTTTTAATTAATTACTATTTGTCGATTGGACTATTTTAAATAAGTTTTTGTTTTCAAAAAAAATTGACAGTATTTTCTTTTATTATATAAAGCTTTCGATTAATCAGCTGTTTAAGAAAAATTAATATAAAAACGATGGAAGTTTAAATAATCTCGTGAACAGAATATAATTTGTTTGTTTGTTTTAACACATAAGTATTGGTACAAAGACGGACCGAATACATATGCGCCACATAAATCTCAATTGATATGTGTGAGGGCTGTGATACTGCCCGGGTGCCCAAACTGAAGCAGGAATATAAAGTAGTTGGTAAATCACAAATAGTTTCACTTTAATTCACAGGAAACATCTGCATCCTCTTACACTAGAGATTCGTCAAAACTAAAGAAAATGTGTTAGTATTTTATAGGAATATTGGTCAAGATTAGAACGAATAGTTTGATAGAAATTAGGCGCCGATTATAGAGAAGTCATTATATGTGAAAATTATATTTGAAATAATCTCAGCGATTGAAATTTAAATAATTGCAACCTTTCGTCCAGCAAACTTGTCTGGACTTCAGGGAAATAATCAAAATCAATAAAGAAATATATAGCGTTTAATAATCAAATCAAATCTATACTGTGCTAATCCAATCATATTTGGATGTCGACCTTAGTAAATAGAATGAGTTAGTTAAATGCGAATCATGTGAAAAGTTCACGTATTATGAACTTAAAGTGTTAGTATAATAATTCTTAAGATATTGGTTTCCAGCTATTCAATTCGTATTCAATTCAGGCATGTAAATGGAGTACAGTGACTGATTTATGCTTGAATATTTTTAGCAGACTCATTGTTCCACGTGTTGTAAAATTTGGAATAGCGTCCACTTGTCTGGATTGAATATTTTTAGGTATTGATTGGTAGATGATAATAACCTTCGGTTATTTTGTTGTTAAAGAATATAACAATTTTTCAATTCCATTGTTTACTATAAAACCATGCAAAACGATTTTTGGTCTATTATATTTGAGTAAGTTGACACTACGGATCATTGTTGAACAATCAGTTGAATGGAAATTGTCACATCAACCTCTTCGACTATGACAAAGCGTCTAATAGTGTGGATAGAAGAATATTATGAAACCTTCGACAGAAGATTGTCGCTCATTCTGGAGTACCTGCTTGGACTCCGACCACGCACTAATACGAGCACGCATCTCAGTCAGTCAGTCAGCTGCAACGTAGGACCAGGCACGTATATGCATCGGTCCAAGTTGCCATACCGCATTAGCACAACAAGATGAACACCGGATTCATAGGAGTAGTTAATTCAGTGGTGGTAATATATAGAAGAAAGATTGTGTATAAGGAGATAGTAAAGGAAGAAAGAATTAGTTCCTAGACAGATATGAAGAGACTTTAATCTCTTAATTTAAGGAAGACAGAGAGTGTATACACCGACGCCATTGTGATCGATTCTGAGCCATGTCACCAAGAGTCTCCAACCATTGGTTACGATAGTCATGCGGACCCCAACCAGGCAGTCTGAATCTCCCAACATGACTCAGACCAGAAGTTAGTGACTTCAAGCACTGATGTCACGTTTTGGTTTGGCCGCCCCTAACTTTCTTCCAATTATCCCCTGCACTAGTCAGCATTGCGCGTCGTGGTAATCGGTGTTCAGGCATACGCAACACGTGGCCCAACCATCTCAGTCGATGAAGATTCATAACCTCATCAACTGATTTACCATCATTCCCTAATACCCTGCGTCTAATCTCACGATTACTTACCCGGTGATCCCAGCAGATACCCGCAATATTTCTGAGGCACCTGTGGTCAAATACTAGCAACTTACGAATATCTTCCACTCTTAAAGGCCATGTTTCGCAGCCGTATAGAAGGACGGAACGAACTGCCGCGCAGTATACTCGTCCCTTAATTGATAGACGGATATCTCGCCTTCGCCATAGATGACGTAAGTTGGCAAAGGCCAAGCGAGCTTTTCGAATCCGTGCTGAGATTTCGTCAGACACCAACCCATTAGTACTGATCAGACTTCCAAGATAAGTGAAGTTGTCAACGCGTTCGACTACTTCACCCCCTATCCTTAGTTCAGGTGTTGATGCAGACCAGTCCTGAAGCAACAACTTGCATTTAGAGGGAGAAAAGCGCATCCCAAACATTCTGGCATTGTTGCTCAGTGCTAACAAAAGACTCTGCATTTCATCAGCGTCTTCACCAAACAGGACTATGTCATCTGCGTATTCTAAGTCAATAAGTGGACATCCTGGTAGGAGATCAATACCCGAGAAGTCAGTCGATGAGAGCGTTATTTCCATCAGGATGTCTATGATAAAGTTAAACAAAAAAGGAGAAAGTGGACAGCCTTGACGGACGCCACTTGAGGTTGCAAAAGCAGATGACAGTTCGCCATAGGCTCTGACCCGACTAGTAGTGTTCGAGTAAAGAGCCTTCACAAGGTTTATGTACTTCTGAGGTACGCCTTTCAATGACAGACACTGCCACAGAACCTCTCGGTCAACAGAGTCAAACGCTGCTTTTAAGTCAAGGAATACCACCATTGTCGGACGCCGATAAGTATGCCTGTGTTCTAGAACCTGACGAATGGTGAATATGTGGTCGATGCAGCCACGACCAGGTCTGAAGCCAGCCTGATTTTCACGTGTTTGCAGCTCACGAGTTTTAGTTAGGCGTCCGAAAATTATCGAAGCTAGTATTTTAGATACTATATTAGTCAAACTAATCCCTCTGTGGTTGTTGCAGGATGATTTTGACCCTTTCTTAAATATTGGGACGATAAGTGATTGTGACCAGTTAGATGGAATAACGTCTAACTCCCAGATTTTAGCTAAAATATTAGTCAAACTAATCGCTAAGACTAGACCACCATCCTTAAAGACCTCTGATGCCAATCCGTCTGGACCAGCTGCCCTTCCTCGTTTCAGATTAGCTATAGCCTTTTGAACTTCAGCTAGAGTTGGGGGACCTACTTCAATGTTCCATTCACACTGTCTGGGAATAGAGGGTAGTTGTAGAGTAGCTGAAGGCCAGCTAAACTGCTCCTTAAAGTGTTCCGCCCATCGTTCTAAGCGTCTGGACTGGGAGCAGATGAGAGTGTCGTCTATTTCCGAAATAGTCTGACTTACACTTGATTTATTAATTCCAGTTTCTTTTATTAGTCTGTAGAGTTGTCTTGTATTCCCTATAGCCGCCGCCTTTTCCATCTCTTTTGCTTTCGTTGCCCACCACTGCTCACGATCATTCTTTAGACTTTTGCTTAACCTAGATCTGATTGCTTTACGCTCTTCATCGTATTCAAAACCTGATGGGATGAGTTTGCGAGAATCTATCAGTGCAATAGACCTTGAAGAAATCCATTGGTTCTTTGTAACCCTGTGGTTTAAATCACTAATAGATGTCACTGCTGTTTCCACAGCTGCTTGTATGTCTTTCCAATCAACATCGGGGTCAGTCTCGTTTTCAGAACTACCTAAGTGTGACTTCAGTTGTTCCTGGAACCTACTTTTGGCTTTCTCATTACTCAATTCGGTTCTAATGAGTCTTTTTTGTGTGGCTCTTTTGCGTCCAGTGAGGCGCAAGCAGATGCGTGCTCGTACTAGGGCATGATCAGAGTCCAAGCAGGTACTCCAGAATGAGCGACAATCTTCTATTGACCCTCTCCAACGATGACTGATGGCAATATGGTCTATTTGAGTCCATCGTTGGTTTGGTGCAGGGGGTCGCCATGTTAGACGATGTCTCTCCTTATGCTTAAAATTTGTGTTTGCTAAAAATAAACGATTGTCTGAGCACAGTTGCAGCAGACGATCACCATTATCTGTTCGCTGTGCCGGAATATTAAAATACCCACCTAAATGTCTTTCTGTTTTGTTTAAGCTACCTACCTGGGCATTAAAGTCACCTCCTACGAGTACTATGTCTGAACGTTTAGCTTTCTGAAGAAGTTCAGACAGCTTTCTGTAAAATTCATCTTTCACTTCATCCGAACTGCAGTCAGTGGGAGCGTAGGCAGAAACGACGAAAAGGCAACGACGTGTGTCCTTATCCTTCCGAGTTCTTACGGAGCCGTTTAGCCGAACAGCGCATAGACGACTGTTAACGGGGATCCACTCTAATAGCGCTTGTTCCGCCCTCATGCTAAGTGCTATGCCTACACCTGCCAGTCCACGAGAACTAGCCATCGGGTCGCCAGATACACGGAGGGTGTATCTCGTTGGCTCTCCGTTTTGCCGAGGTGACGTCAAGTGAATGACCACACTAGGATCCTGTATGCGTGTTTCGGAGACACAGCATACATCAATGGTACGAGATTCTAAGGTTTTAGCCAAGGAAGCCTGCTGACCGATTCGGCATAGTGTACGTACGTTGAAGGCTCCAATGTATAGTTTGGAGCGAGGTTTCAGTAGACCTGGGACAGTGTTTTGAGCATTAGAATCGTTGGCTGTGGTGACACTTGAGGAGGAAGCTAATAGAGGAAGTTTAGTGTATAAAGTCGATGTAGGAGGAATAATAGGAATTGAAGAGGGAGGTTGACTATGAATACAGTGGTCTTGAGTGCTGTTAGAGGTATGAGGGCGGTTATCACTTCCCGGTTGCCCACACCGTGGAAGGGTTCTTCTGGAGGTACCTGAAAAGGAAATTGGATTAGAGTTGGTCATAGTGACCTGAGAGCGTGACCGCAGTGCCCAAGGGATAGCTGCTTGAGGTCGGTCACACACGACCTTTTTATGAGTGATTTTTGTGTTAGCTCCGTACTTGTTGAGTCCTTACCGCCGGAGACGGATATCCGTGGGATAAGGCGAGGTGTGCATTTTTAGGGTCGACCTTTTCTAACCCCACCCCTCTTTGTGGGAAGGCAGCATCGCTGTCACGCTGGTTGTCTGAAGGAAACACCTTACTGCTGTCACACCTCTGTACAGTCAGCAGTACGACTTCGCCTTCGGACCTTGGTTTTGTTGCTTTTAGTCTTACCGCTCTTCAACCGACCTGTCTGGCATGGTAGGACCTTGAGGAACGGTTGTTCCAGCCAGTATAGCTCAGTTGCTTCATCACGATAGGCAAGCCCGACCACCACGTCAAGGTAGCAACAACGGTCAGGCGAGCACGCATCTGCTTGCGCCTCACTGGACGCAAAAAAGCCACACAAAAAAACTCATTAGAACTGAATTGAGTAATGAGAAAACCAAAAGTAGGTTCCAGGAACAACTGAAGTCACACTTAGGTAGTTCTGAAAACGAGGCTGACCCCGATGTTGATTGGAAAGACATACAAGCAGCTGTGGAAACAGCAGTGACATCTATTAGTGATTTAAACCACAGGGTTACAAAGAACCAATGGATTTCTTCAAGCTCTATTGCACTGATGGACTCTCGTAAACTCATCCCATCAGGATCTGAACATGATGAAGAGCGTAAGCAAATCAGATCTAGGTTAAGCAAAAGTCTAAGGAACGACCGTGAGCAGTGGTGGGAAACGAAAGCAAAAGAGATGGAAAAGGCGGCGGCTATAGGGAACACAAGACAACTCTACAGACTAATAAAAGAAACTGGAATTAATAAGTCAAGTGTAAGTCAGACTATTTCGGAAAAAAACGACACTCTCATCTGCTCCCAGTCCAAACGTTTAGAACGATGGGCGGATCATTTTAGAGAACAGTTCAGCTGGACTTCAGCTACTCTACAACTACCCTCCATCCCCAGACAGTGTGAATGGAACATTGAAGTAGGTCCCCCGACTCTAGCTGAAGTTCAAATGGCTTTAGTTCATCTGAAACGAGAAAGGGCAGCTGGTCCAGATGGATTGGCTCCAGAGGTCTTTAAGGATGGTGGTCCAATTTTAGCGACTAGGTTGACTAATATTTTAGTTAATATCTGGGAGTTGGACATAATCCCCTCTGACTGGTCACAATCACTTATCGTCTTAATATATAAGAAAGGGTCAAAATCATCCTGCAACAACCATAGAGGGATTAGTTTAATCAATATATTATCTAATATACTGTAAACTTTCTCCATTTTTGTTTAACTTCATCATAGACCTACTGATGGAAATAACGCTCTCATCGACCGAATTTTCAGGCATTGAACTCCTGCCAGGAAGTCCACTTATCGACTTTGAATACGCAGATGACATAGTCCTGTTTAGTGAAGAAGCTGATAAAATTCAGAGTCTTCTGGTAGCACTGAGCAACAATGCCAGAATGTTTGGGATGCGCTTCTCTCCCTCTAAATGCAAGTTGTTGCTTCAGGACTGGTCTGTGTCAACACCTGAACTAAGGATAGGGGGTGAAGTAGTCGAACGCGTTGACAACTTCACTTATTTTGGAAGTCTGATCAGCCCTAATGGGTTGGTGTCTGACGAAATCTCAGCACGGATTCGAAAAGCTCATTTGGCCTTCGCCAACTTAGGTCACCTATGTCGAGTGCGAGATATCCGTCTATCAATTAAAGGACGAGTATACTGCGCGGCAGTTTTCTCTGTTCTATTATACAGCTACGAAACATGGCCTTTAGGAGTAGAAGATACTCGTAAGTTACTAGTATTTGACCACAGATGCCTTAGAAATATTGCTCGCATCTGTTGGGATCATCAGGTATGTAATAGTGAGATTAGACACAGGGTATTAGGGAATGATGGTTAATCAGTTGATAAAGTTATGAATCTTCATCGACTGAGATGGTTGGGCCACGTGCTGCGTATTCCTGAACACCGATTACCACGACGCGCAATGCTAACCGGTGATAAGGATAATTGGAAGAAAGTTAGGGGCGGCCAAACCAAAACGTGACATCAGTGCTTGAAGTCACTAACTTCAGGTCTGAGCCATGTTGGTAGATGCAGACTGCCTGGTTGGGGTCCGCGTGACTATCGTAACTAATGGTTGGAGACTCTTGGTGACATGGCTCAGAATCGATCACAATGGCGTCGGTGTATACACTCTCTGTCTTCCTTTAAATTAAGGGATTAAATTCACTTCAAATCTTTCTTTCTAGGAACTAATTCTTTCTTCCTGTACTATCTCTTAATATGCAATCTTTCTTTTATATATTACCACCACTGAATCAACTACTCCTATGAATCCGGTGTTCATCTTGTTGTGCTAATGAGGTATGGTAACTTGGACCGATGCATATATGTGCCTGGTCCTGCGTTGCAGCTGACTGACTAAGAACATCATCAACATCATACGGAATTCATACGACCGACTACACTGCAAAGTCGTGCATGCAGGACAGCTTACAGATGCATTCCAATTAAAGAGCGGTGTCAGGCAAGGCTGCTTACTCTCATCTTTTCTCTTCTGGTTGTTGACAGAATTATTAGGACATTTGTACATCAGAGGAAGCACGAAATACAATGGACTGCTTGGATGCAACTAGACAATATGGATTCTGCAGACGCCCTGGTCCTTCTATCCCATATACAGCGACAAATGAAGGTGTCGACAGCCTCTGGAGCGAGAAAGCAAGATCTTGAAATACAACACAGATCACGAACCCAATCACTCTTGATAAAGCTCTGCAAGAAGTGTAAAGTTCTACGCACCTAAGCAGCATCCCTACATTTGAAGAATATATAAAACTAAAAAAAACCTACAGTATCGACGTCAAGTTTTATTGTACGGAGCTGAAACGTGGAGAACTACTACAAACCAGCAAAAACGTACAAGTATTTCTAAACAATTGTCTAAGCAAGGTTCTCAATTTCCGTTGGCCAGATATCACTAGCAACCACCTACTGTGAGAACAAACCAACTTCCAGCTGAAAAACATTAGGCGAAGACGTTTGAGGTGGACAGGACCTACATTACGGAAATGAAGCTGAATTATTAGGCAAGCCCTAACATAGAATACTGAAGGGAAAAAGGAAATGTGGAAGACCAAAACATTGTGCCAAAATTCGAGGCCAATGTCAAAAGAATAAATAGCAACTGAAAAGGACTGCCCAGAACAGAGTTCTATGGAGAGAAAACTAGTGGGCGGCTTATGCTCCACCATTGGTAACAGGCGTAGGCAAGTATATTTGAGTAAAGTACATAAGGTGGTCAGACCACTGATTTGTCGTTCCGTATCTCCCTAATACACTAGACTACAATGAATATTCAATTTTGAAGTGGCTCCTGTACGGTTTATTTTGATTACAGACAGTTTATTCGGGCACTTCCCGTATTATTGTTGAGCCAATCTATGTGAAACCTTAGTAAAATTAATACAGGATTAGCAAATGATTATAGCCATTTCCAAAAAGTAAGGCGGAACAGACACTAACCGGTAGTGGAACATGTGACAAATTAGTAACAGACGTACTGAGGTTATAGTAATTTCTACCTAGTAGTCAAACGAAATCAGGCCACACACGTTCAACTGAGTTTACCTGTATAATTAAGTACATAGCTGACAGTTAATATGCATAAAATTGACTAATGTATTTTAATCTTGCCGTTTTTTCAAGTTGATCTGATGGGACCTATTCTTATAACCCTGGAGTACTGGGGATAAGAATTTCAAATTTAATACTCCAAATTTCGCAAGTTTTCCCAATGATAACGCAAACTATGACCACTAACTTTGACAGGTTCTAGATTATTATATTCAGGGTGATCAGAATACTCCGATTCCTAAATCTTTCCAAACAATCCAGTCAGTTACCTGAATATGATTTTACTACTATCCTTAAAAAAGGCCGTAATTGGATTGCATGGACCTTGGTAACTCGTGGGGCTTCAGCAGTTGAGGTTCCTGACTGATTTCCGACTTATTAAGTGGATCAGTAGTTATCCACCAAGAAGGACAGTTTGATCGACGTTTCTCGTAGGCGCACCAGATTAGTTGGACTGTCCCTTGAAAAAACTCCCCACCACACAAGATGTTGTTGGATGTTACTAAGTGGCGTCCCACTAATTTCACAAATTGTTTCACACGCCAGACTTGTTACCGACTGTTCGAGTGAGCTCAAACAACTCCGTACAGTAACTAAATGCAGTTGCTGCTTCGAACTCGTTAGCACGCTTACACTACCAGGTTTCTCGGCTCTTCGCCAACTCTACAAAGTTCCCTCACGTAAAAATCTGCGTGTCACCAAACTGGAGGTTCGTCGGAGTGAATGGGCGAGCTTTCAGAAACCTAGTGCTTATAAACGGGAGTTTGCTGAACCGCAAGCGACTTGGCTTTATGAAGACGCATAATGCTCATCCATACTCTTCCGTGAACTGAATGCTAGTCTTGAACCTTACACTGATATTCGGTTGTAACAGAAGTTACAGTCAATTTACTGGTATCAGTCAGTTCAAGACCAGACGTACTCTAACTTCAGTCGTATTACAGTAAAAAGTCAATTACCACAAGTGGAGAATGTAAAGGGAAACACTTGTTACGTTTAAGATTTTGCTATGCAGCGACATTGCGAAGGTATTTTTTTGTCAGTTATCCTAGAAATTAAGTGCAGAATGTGAATTGAGTAAGATATATTTTTTGTAACATAATGCAATTATATTTTCCTTACAGAATTTATGCTCCACAACTTTCGAAAAAACCAATTTTTAAGAGTGAAAGTGACGAAAACACTTCTCATCTTTTAAAGCGTTAAGATAATAGTACATACATGTGAAAAATAGTTTAGTAAATAGAGAATGTATCACACTAACTGCTTTTAGCTTTAAAAAATAACCAAACAGTTACTCCAAGTGATGTGATGTAACAACAAGAACGCTATAATAATCACAATTACAAAATCAGAGATGAAAAATTCGAAGTTAATTTGATCGTTAAATATTTTTCTGATAGGGAGATATTACACAACCAGTAAATTAAAAACATGTCACTAACAATACACATTTATCACAGAAAGTTATTTTGAAAACAATATTGCATGCTTTCTTTCTTTAATATTGTTCTTTACTGACGCCAAACTGCAGAGATATAACTACTCCAATTGGAAGAGAGATTTTGTTGCTGATTAGATGTAGGACATGTAACACTGTGATTTAAACCCTCTTCTAATAATTTAAACTCGTCTGATTTCAAAGAAAGAAATATAGCCAACGCACGCACGAGATGATTACGTTCTGAAGATTGTTTGGGTAGTGTTATAACTTTCAGTAAGATGTCTTTCAAATGTTCAATAAGTACACTAGTGTTACTATGAAGAGAGTTGTTCAATTCCAAGATATCTTGATTTTCTGTACATTGTACTTTTAATGTTGGATTGGAGTTATTTTCAAGACGTCGAATTTCTTCTTTCAACACCTAAATTAAATAAAAATCAGCTATACAATTGAAGTCAATAATGATTAGTGAATTGTCGATTACTAGTTAACATGACAGTTGTTTGAAACATTAATCGATATTAGTTAATAGAATATTGAGAATAAAAGTAATCTAGAGTAAATTAATGGTTATAATATGGATTTATTTATGAAAGCCTATTTCGTCTACAAACTGACCTACATTGAATAGTTGGAATTCTTTAATACATAACAGTTGAATCTGAACAACTGTCGTATCGCCCTCTACCTAGTTAATCTATTAGATTAATAACACATATCGGAATATAAACCGATAGTTGCTGAGCACTTTCAAGTTTTAGATTGAAATAGTTAATCTTTTGATGGTCATTATTACAAACTTAACTCATTCATCATTTAAAAATTACATTAATACTATTAATAATCGTGAAGTTATTATAGTATCTAACTACTTGAAGAGCAGATTTTAAGCAGTTACATAAAAACACTTAAGGATTCATATCCACAAATGTTAGTAAATTTTTTGTAAGTAGTAATCAATCCTAAACAAGAAGTCATGGATATATATATATATATATATATATCCAACATGTGTCTTCAACCAGGCACTTAATTGGGTATGAAAATTTTATTATCTAACCAAATCGAAATGTGCATACAAGCTCATTCATAAATAAATATCTGTCTCCCTTGGATAATTAAACAAGACTTTCAATTAATAACGTATGTATGTCCTCCTCGGATAATTAGGTCTAGTCTAGACCAGTAGCGTACACATGTTAACATCTCCCACTTAACATCTGGTATCGAACTGATATTTTGGATTGGTCCTAACTATTATATTTTTACCCGACAAATAAGTCTCACTTTTTGCTATGTTTGAACAGATTACGAGTCCAGCGAATCTGCGAACGGAACGAAGACTCAATGACACAGTCACCAAATCAGCCATCTATTCCGATGCATCCCAGCTCCGCTAACTAGGGAGAGAAGTCCAGGTTCAGACAGGGAAATATATTCCACAAGCAGCCAGAAGCATGAACAACAACTACAACAAGCACAACTCAAGCGTATATATGCAGTCACAACCCCGTGATGTCACGTTTTTATATCTTTTATAGTTATTGCTGCCTTCACCAATCGAAAATTTATCAGTGATCTGTTGTGTTCAGAAGCTACTGTGATGAGTATTGCGGCAGGTATTCACTAGTTAAGCTGTTGATATTGTAGTGAGGCAGAACACTGATGAGGACAACCGAATTGTATTTAGCTCAATATACAGAGTTAATTGGTAAAATAGAAAAACCGTATATTAAATCGTTAATTTGCAAAATATTAATCCTTCATACTAAACTGAACTGTTCCTGTTTCAAATATCAATCCATTGACTGACATTTCATTGTTCATGTTTTTTCATACAAATTCCATTGTGTTGCCGCTCTTCCTCTCTTGATTTTTCCCCATCTTCTGCAGCCAGCCATTACGTTTGAAACTCGCGTTATATACCACTTATTATCTCAATATAAGTAGCGCGCACCACACTCCTCCCCCCTTTTAATAAGCTGTCGTCGTACTCTTTCTGATCGCCGTACGCCTGTCTTCCTTGGTGTTTTTCGTGACTCACACATTTGACGATCTTGAAACCATCTCTGCAATTGACTAGCATTTACGCGCTTCTGCTTGTCTTCTCTCCGGATTGTGTAAACCGCGCCGCGTCTCTCCGTGATAACGTACGGTCCTTCCCACTTTGGGATCAGCTTTCCCGACCCTGATCCCCCTGTCATGCTACTTTTCCGTTCTCTACACTTTACTAGGTCCCCCACTGCAAAAGGTTTCCACGTTCTCCTCTGTTGTTCCGCCTTCTTTATGTCTGATATTTGCTTCTTTTCCACGTTCCTGATTGCCTCCCTCCTCTCTTTTCTTAACCTTGTTGTCGTCCATTTCTGTTGTTGTGGCCAGGTCTTGTTGTGCATTGGAAGTCGTGGTTGTCTGCCATACATGAGCGAAAAAGTTGATTTCTTTGTTGTTCCTTGTATGAAGGAACGATGCACCAGCAAAATCAATGGTAACTCTTTCTCCCAATCTCCTCCTTTATATGCTAACCATTCCTTTAATGTCCGGTTGTTTCTCTCTGTAAGCCCGTTTATCTGAGGATGATACGGTGTAGTTCGTATCCTCTTGATGCCAAACTGCTTTAGACGGGCTTTAAACTCGTCACTTTCAAAACAGGGACCCTGGTCAGTTAATATCATCTTCGGTATTCCGTGACACGCTACAATATGCCAGATTACCACTTCGGTCACTGTTCTTGCCCGCTGGTCTGCAATGGGTACGGCATCTACCCAACGTGTAGAATGCTCCGTCATCACTAGCAGGTACTGAGTACCGCTCGCCGTCTGTGGGAACGGTCCCATCACATCCACCGACCACAGATCACCGACTGCGGTTACTGGGATTGACTGTAATGGCGGTTGTGTGTATCGATCGGTTTTCATTAGTTGACACTGCTGGCAAGTTAACACGTATTGAGCCACACCGTCTCTCATGCCCGGCCAGTATGCACTTTGTCGTAGTAAGTCCGTCGTTCTTGCGATGCCTGTATGTGCTACCTGGTGACACTCGTGTATCATCTTACGCCGCCAGTCTTTCGGGATTACAGCCACCCAATTCTTGTCATCGACCTGCCAGGTCAGGACTCCATATGCGTTCAATCTCAGTCGTTCCTTTTGCCGAAGTAGCATTTGTACCTCCTTGTCCATTGTTCGTTTTTCTACGTCTGCTGCCTCTTTCATCACTCTGATTACATCTCGAAGGCTAGGGTCAGATTTCTGCTGCCGGACGAGTTCTAATGGGTCTCCCTCTAAACTATTCACCGCGTATGCTGTCAAAGGAAGGTCAGCTTCCATGTCTGGTCTTGACAAGTAATCCGCCATTACGTTTTCCTTTCCTGGAACATGGCCGATACTGAAGTCGTATTCTTGCAAACGTATCATCCATCGCGCCAACTTCCCTCGGGGGTCTCTTGCTGTTTTCAACCACTGCAAGGGTTTATGGTCAGTCTCAATGTGAAATCGTCTTCCTAACAGATACGGTCTCCATTTTTCTACTGCCCAAACTATTGCCAGGCACTCCTTTTCGATCGTTGAATACTTCTGCTCAGCGGGTGTGAGGACGCGACTTGCGTATTCCACCACTCTATCAGCCTGACTCAATACAGCACCTATACCATGATCACTTGCATCTGTGGCCACTTTAAATAGTTTCCCGGGTTCAGGCAGTCGCAGCGTCATCTGACGATCGTCTAGCATGTTTTTGATTCGGTTGAAGGTTTGTTCGGCAGTCTCAGTCCACGTAAACTTGGTGTTGCTCAGCAACTTATATAAGGGTGCTGCTATTTCGTTGAAATTCTTGACAAACCGACTATAGAACGCCGCTCTTCCCAGGAACTGTCTCAACTTCCTTTTCGAATTAGGTACTGCAATATTTTTTATGGTAAGAATTTTCTCCGGCAATGGTTTTATTTCTCCATTTCCCACTTTATGTCCCAACAATGTGACGCTGTTTTTCGCTATCTGCGACTTTTCCTTATTAATTCGAAGTCCAAATTCATCAATTCGCTTTAAGACTTCTTCCACATGCTTGACGTGATCTGTTTCTGTCAGACTGTATACAACTACATCGTCGCCATATACCTCGACATTATCTAGATTCTTGAGCAGTAGCGTCATTAATCTTCTGAACGTAAACGGTGCACCCGCCAACCCGAACGGCATTCGTTTAAATTGGTATTGTTTATCACGTACAGTAAATGCTGTCTTGCTGCGATCGCTATCTTTTATAGGTAGTTGCCAATAACCTGACCGTAAATCCAGCACTGTAAACACCGTGGCATTCTGTAGCCGATCTAATGTTTCAACCACTGTTGGCATTGCACAAGGTTTTAGGTCTGTTATATTATTCAGTTCTCTAAAGTCGACACAAAATCTATACTTTCCGTTGGGTTTCTTTACCAAGAGTACCGGTGAGCTATATGGGCTGTCCGCTTCCTCAATTATACCTTCTTTCAACATTTCCTGGACCTGTCGATTTACCTCGGCCTCTAAATGCACCGGGACACGACGTGTTGCAAATATATTTACTCGGTCGTTTTTTATCGGGATCTCATGCTTTACTTTGTCACAAAATCCATACGGCTCCCCATCTCCAGTGAACAGTTTCGCATACTTTTTGCATAACTCGTTAATGTTTGGTTTCTCCGTCGAGACGTCCGTTGCCACTCTTATTTCAGCCACTTTGCTACTTTCGTGTATTGGCAATGAACCATACTTTGTGACCACCTTACCGCTTCTTAAGTCAATGATCGCTTTTACTTCTCTTAGGAAATCTGCTCCTAGTATCGGTCTCGATAAGCTTGTGGTTACCACCAACGGAAAATTTATCTCAGCTCCACCCACTTTTACAATACTGTTAGATACCCCCAACACCTCTAACATGTGCCCTCCTATAGTGTGGACAGCTAATGTACATGGCTTGATTGTCTTACATTGCTCTTTGCCTATTAACGATACCGCTGCTCCTGTATCGATTAGACACACTAAATCCCGTTCATCCATATTCACTCTCGTATAAACTGCCCCTCTATCTACTAATGCAACAACCCCCAGATTCCTAGGGTAGAAAGAACACACGTTATATCGTCTAAAATATCTACGTCGTCGTCTTGTCGGACAGTTTGCCTTCCAATGTCCTGTCCCTCCACAAGCGTAACATTTATCGTTTCTTCTATGACTTACTCGTAATGCTGCAATCTCACGCTCCAGATGCTCAATCTTCTTCTCGACACTACTTATCTCCTGCTTTTCGTACCCGACTGGAGCTACTGTTCGTGTCATCAGCTGACGAGTCACCTTCGCCAGTTCACAGACATCCATAGGTTGTGCTGCGTTTACTAACTTCAGCTGCTGAGAGACGGTGACAGGGACACTCTCCATAAACTGGGACGCCAGCAACTGTGCCTCCGACTCTTCATCTAGATTTGGCAGCGCACGGCGTAACAACCTGGCGAGCTCCACAGCCAGCACCAGTGGGTCACCACCAACCGACAACCTCGCCGACCGGAACTTCTGCAGTGCTTCCTCCCTGTCCACTGGGCTGTCGAACTCCGCCACCAACCGTTCCGTAACTGCCTCCCACGTCGTCTTACCGCCAGCACCGTCCAAGCTGTCATATACAGCCTTCGCCCTGCCTCTCAGAAGCGTCCCCAGGACCACCAACTTCGCCTTCGGCTCCTTCACGCCCAACAGTTCCGCCACGGACTCAAACTCCTTCAGGAAGCTCAGCACATCTCCGTCCTCAAATTCCTTCGGCCAGGGGATCTTCATCGTCGGTGAAGGCAGAACACTGATGAGGACAACCGAATTGTATTTAGCTCAATATACAGAGTTAATTGGTAAAATAGAAAAACCGTATATTAAATCGTTAATTTGCAAAATATTAATCCTTCATACTAAACTGAACTGTTCCTGTTTCAAATATCAATCCATTGACTGACATTTCATTGTTCATGTTTTTTCATACAAATTCCATTGTGTTGCCGCTCTTCCTCTCTTGATTTTTCCCCATCTTCTGCAGCCAGCCATTACGTTTGAAACTCGCGTTATATACCACTTATTATCTCAATATAAGTAGCGCGCACCACAATATCATCGTTGCTTTCACGTTAAACTAAGGGTAAATTTAGATATATCAGGTTCTTGAAAACAATTCTGACATTTTCCTCTAAAAAAGGGAAAATATTTGGGTTATCCTTTTGATGTGTGGGCGAGAATGATCATGATTGGTTGTCTGGTTAGTCAGATATGTAGATAGCCTGACAGGTGTCAGACCAGTTATATATTCCCTTATCCTTATTATTGTGACTCTCACTTATTATTGATTGTTCATTGTTGTTGGATTGTGTCGGGTTTTCGGTGTGGAAATATATTTATGTTGTGGTCAGGCTAATCATGTGTTCGTGGTCTGAGTTGTGTTGAAGTCCTGTAGAATAAACACTTGGAGGGAATCTAGTGTAGATATTCGTCTAAGGTAAATTAACGTCCCATACGTGTAAACGTGGAAACCCAACCGTTATAACATTAGAAAAAATAAAACCGAACGCTTTAACACCTTTCGATGCATCTGCTAAGCGACAACTGCCACACTGGAATCATCATGGTCGAAGTAAACACATTCACTTGATGAGCAGCTAACGTCCAAAACTCTTCTTCAAAGGCAACTGCTGACAAAATGGTTAATTTTTTCATTAGTGAGTTGGTGTCAAATTTTTTCGTGTTATGCAATGCCATTCTTATGCCAAAATACTATTCGCTGGATGGGGTGATAGGAACAAACAGTCAAGACCAACTATTTGCTGAGTTGCTGTTACAAAAGTACCACGTAGATGTTGTCTTATCATCTTAGCCAGTCATATGATAATTTATGCACGCAGCTGATGAACTGATGATTATTTTCTACAAGAAACAGATTGTTTTGTGTGATTATACTCATACCCGATAGTGACAAAGATTTTGAAGAAGGTTGTGTAGTTTGGACTGTTCGCATCAAGTGACCCAATTTGGAGTGGAGAACATTTATTTACAATACAGGAGACAGTAGAACGGCTCGTATATATCTCGGGATTGTTATAAACGTTTGTATAGTAACAGCCAGATTGAAAAATTCTGATCCTTTAGGTTTCAGTGAAAACATTTGTTCAATCGAAGGACAACAAAGTTATTGCGAGTGCTGTGAAATATGTTACTTTTGGCAGATCCATGGAAAACGGGTTTTTTTACAGATGTTGCAAGATGCTTCATAAAAATCGGTTGTTAAACCTTACATTTACATTCTAAATGAAAACTAGTAAATTTTTTATTTGAATGAAATGTACGGAATATTTTTAAGTAAAAAACTGTGAAATAGTTAGCCACCTGTCAGTGATTTGACTATAATACAAGCTTGACGTTAGTAATCAATTTAAACTGGTTGAATTATATCCATAAAGTGAATGAATGCAGTTGCCAAATATGAAATACTGAAACAGTTTAAATCTTAAATAATAGACGGAACAGTTGTACTTATGATCACAAGTCAATTAAAAAATTTAATATTTCTCAGAGTTAACTATTTTAGTAATAAAAAGCTGTAATTTATGCTAAGATAGAGTGCCAATATGAAAAGAACTGTAAAGTTACTTAGTCTGCAGTTGCGTCAGTCACAGCACACGTAGTGATATAATTCGAAGCCTACAATCAGTTTTTCAAACTTATCAAATTTTACATTTTGCTGTGGGGATTATTATTGCATTTTTTAATGGAAATACTTACATTGTTGGGTATCATTTTTATGACACAAAGTACTTCTGTGTATCGAATATAAATAAACCTATCGTATATTAATTTTACATTATTTATTTATTAATTTATTTATTTGAACACATAAATATTGGTACAGAGGGGCACCAAATATATATGCGCCACACAAAACAATGATAATTTGAAGAGAAGGAGAAAAGAGAAAAAAAAGAAAAAAAAAGTAATGGACGTGGGGAATTATAAAAAAAAAGGGAGAGAGAGAGAACAATGGTGAGGGAAACGGAAAGGTACAATCAGAAGAAATCTTTCAGTTAAGGAAGATACAACCACTTTTTATCAAGAAAGTAAAGGAAGGTTACAGCAGGATCGCCACTGGCTTCTATTCTGAGCCATATCTGATAACGTCTCTAGCCACTGCGTTACACCGTCTCTCGGACCCCAACCAGGGAGTCGTGAAGGACCAACAGAAGCTAGCCCTTTGCAGCTTTCTTTCATACCACGACACCATGTCATATACTGACCACCTCTCCGCTTTTTCCAACCAGTCCCAGAGTCGGCAAATAATGCACGACGTGGAATTCTCTGTAACGACATTCGTAGAACATGTCCAAGCCACCGAAGTCGGTGTTTCAAGATGGTGACACCAATTTCATTATCGTCTCTGTGACCGAACACTCGATGCCGAACCTCTGCATTACTGACATGGTGTTGCCACTGGATGTCAGCAATCCTTCGGAGACAGCGATGATCGAACACAGAGAGTCGACTAACATCCTCAGCTCGGAGAGGCCAGGTTTCACAAGCATAGAGCAAAACTGCTCTCACCGTCGCGTTGTAGATCCGACCTTTTACAGCCAGACTAACATCACGAAGGCGCCAAAGATGGCCCAGATTGGCATTAGCCGCTCTGGCTTTCACTATACGTGCATTGATCTCATCACTCACACCACCACCAGCACTTATGCAGCTACCTAGATACACGAACTTCTCGACTACTTCAATCTGCTCACCATCCAGAGTGAGTACAGGATTAGAATCCTGCCAGTCTTGTAGAAGTACTTTGCACTTCGAAGGTGCAAAGCACATACCATACCTACGGACATTGATTGCCAACTGATTAAGTGCGGATTGCATAGCTTGGGCATTCTCGCACAGTAAGACAATATCATCCGCATACTCAAGGTCGAGAAGTCTTTCTCCAGGCAACAGATCCACACCACCATTACTTACATCCATCAGAGCTGTTTCCAGAATGTCATCGATGGCAAAGTTGAAGAGGAATGGTGAGATTGGGCAACCCTGCCTAACACCACTGCTTGAATGGAATAACGGAGAAAGGTGGTTGTATGCCCTCACTCTGCCTGAGGTGTTTGTGTATAGGGCTTTTAGGATGTTAATAAACTTCTCAGGCACACCCTTCTTCAATAGACAATCCCAGAGAACAGTTCTGTCCAACGAATCGAAGGCAACCCTCATGTCAAGAAATACTACGATTGTTGGTCTTTGATAAGTATGGCGGTGTTCTAACACTTGGTGGAGGGTGAATATATGATCAATACATCCTCGACCGGAACGAAACCCAGCCTGCTCCTCGCGAATCAATCCTTCTCGGGTTCTGAACAACCTACGAAGTATGACGGAAGCCAATAGCTTGGATACAATCGGAAGTAGACTTATCCCCCGATAGTTGTTACAGGAACGACGTGAACCCTTTTTAAAGATAGGGACAACTATCGACTCATTCCATGACGTTGGTACACTCTCTAGTTCCCAGACCTTTTCAAACAACGTCGTCAGTCCATTAGTCAGAAAGTCACTACCATCTTTAAAAAGAGCCGGAGGTAAGTCGTCTGGGCCCGGTGATTTGTAACGTTTCAAGAGTTGGAGTTCCTTGCGGATTCCGCCTCATTTGGTGGATCAGTCGTCACCGACCATGGAGGGCAGGACAGTCTGACCGATTTGCTGGAGTAGCAGGCCAGTTGAACTGAACTGCCCTTCGAAAAATCCTGTCCATCGTCCAAGACGTCGATGGATGTTAGTGATTGGCATCCTGTCATCCTCGCAGATTGTTTCGCTCACACAAAACTTCTTGCTGCCAGTGTCTCGGATGAGTTGAATGAGCTTCCGGTAATTACCAGATTTAGCTGCTGCTTTCAGCTCAGTTGCACGCTCCGACCACCAGGCTTCTCGGTCCTTACGCAAGCTTTGCCCGATTTCATTACGTAACATCCTTCGTCTGTGGTCAAACTCACGGTCACCCGGAGTAGACCGACGGGCTTCAATCAGTTGTAAGGAACCAGAAGAAACCCAGTGCTTGTAAGCGGGACGTTTCGCGAACCCACACAGACTGTACCCGCCATTTTCATGGCGTCATGCAATTGCAACCAATGCTCATCTATACTTTTCGGTGGAGTGGTAGCTAGCCTAGAAGCTAGCTCGGTTCGGTACATACTAGCAACAGAAGTTGCAGCCAGCTTGCTAACATCAATCCTTTGGTGGCGGTCACTTCTTTGTCCACTGAAAAGTAAGGTAAGATTGGCGCAGACCAGAGCATGATCAGATTCCAGATAGGTACTCCAAAAGGAGCGGCAGTCTTGTACACAACCGCGCCAGCGGTAGCTGATCGCGATGTGATCAATCTGAGTCCGGGCTTCAGATGCAGAAGGGGGTCGCCAGGTAGCACATTGGCGATGACTGTGCCGAAAGTTAGTGCTAGCCAGAAACAGGTTGTGGTCTGTGCATAGTTGCAGTAGACGTTCCCCGTTATCTGTCCTGTGACCAACGAGTCCCCATCGGCCACCTAAACGACTCTCTTCTGTGCCTAGACGCCCGACCTGAGCATTCAAGACTCCAGCTAGTACTACAATATCTGTCGAACGCACTTTCTGGAGAAGAACAGTTAGCTGATGGTAGAACTCGTCCTTGATTGCATCCGGGCTGCAATCTGTCGGGGCAGAGGCGGAGATGACGAAAAGACATCGTTTCTCACGCCGATTTCTTCTCACTTTGATGGAACTTTCTAATCTAACAGCACATAACCGACTGTTAATGGGGATCCAGTCGACTAGTGCTGCCTCAGCTCTTGCGCTTAGTGCGACACCAACGCCAGCAAGACCAGACGAAGATGCCACAGGGTCCCCGGATAAACGCACATAAAACAAGCTTTTTGAAGTGACAGATGGAGAGCGAACCTGTAGTACTTCACCAGAGTCTTGAATACGGGTCTCGGATAGACAACACACATCAATATTAAGACTTTCCAAAGACATAGCCAGTCCTATCTGTTGTCCGACCTGCATAAGTGTGCGAACGTTGAAGGTAGCCAGTTTGAATGGTGCACGCGGTTTCAGAAAAACTGCTTCAGTACTCATGTTCGGTAGTAACATACAATTTTCAACCAGGCAGTGACTCGGGAACGTATAGATAAAGCTGAATTTTCACCATAGGTGAGCTACTGTCTAGGTCGAAACGCATATATAAAGTAGGAATAAGAGAGGGTGAATAAATGACGTGGTAGAGTAATAATAATAATAATAATAATAATAATAATAATAATAATAATAATAATAATAATAATAATAATAACAATAATAATAATAATAGTACGAGTTATTTCAATGTTAATCAGATAGAAAGGAATATTTTCCATAAGCAAATTGTTCATCATAGTTTTAGTGAGTGGGCTGGGATACTTCCCGGGTGCCCAGACCGAAGCAGGTGGTTTTCTTAGGGGGCCACACCCCGAGCCTTTGACCTAAAGGTCCAGTCCACAAGGCAGTGGAGCATCGTGAGGAGATGCAGTCCCATGGAAGCCGGTGACCAAAAGTTGGTTCATACGCCATTTGTTCCCGCAGGATACTGGAGCCCATGTGCACCATAGAATTGGGATCCGGTTATAGCGCCGGACATTCGCTTTTCGTCCTCTCATTTTCGTAAACAACACCCCCGCCACGAGAAGGCAGTGAGTAGGACTTCCCTGGCAGAGGCTGTATACGCGTGGCCGTGTGAGAGTATTTCGAGAGGGAGGGCGAACCCTCCCCGCTCTCGGCCATACCAGGGCATTTGGGGGCACGAGAAGCGATTAATTTTACAAGTACAAATATACTCAGTGAGAGGGCAATTTCACATTTAAGAACCAGAAACCATCAAAGCTTTATACAGTTTGAATAGTACAGTTTAATCATGTGTAACAACCATACAAATACCAAGAACCATTCCCGACTATTTGTCCTGTGAAAATGTGTTATATTAATTAATTCTTTAAAATATAACAATAATATGTCATATTCAATACCATGCTCACTTTGTTTTGCTCAAATAAACGAGTTACATTTGTTTCACTTTCACTTAACAATTCAGAAAGATATTCAACTCGACGTTGTTGATTGGTTAAAGCAGACTGTAAACCAGCTAATTGATTAGGTTGAACATTACGAACTTCTTGAAATGATATAACAGAATGCTGAGATGACATATTTTCAGACGGTGAATATTGATTGGGATGATTAAGAAGTTGTTCCAAAGTAGGTATGGTGATCTGAAAACAAGATAATTGGTCGATGTGTTTTACAGTAGGCTAGCCACATGATATGTTAGGAGTTGATAATACAATGATTATATTGGCTTTTTTAAACTCTACTCTTGAATTATTCAACCAAGTGTACAAATTAAATCTAGCCCAATAAATCGCATTCTTATCAGAATGGGGGTTTGTGGAGATTGTAGTAGCTTAATGGCTGAATTCATGACTCGATTTAAGCAGATTCTTAAAGTTACATAGAATAACTCGACAAAAGTGAGGGTTTATTCGTCATATCAACTGCTGGTAACTAGGGTAGAGAATAATTAGGTGTATGACAAGTGAGTTGTGAATCACTGTGTTCGTTCAATCGAAACTCAAGAGGTGATATTACGCGATTTCCAAGTTGGAAATAGATGAGGGGGGTATTTGTATTTGCAGACATGTGGTTGAAAGTTTAGCTGTTAGAAAAACTAAGGTACTGTTCATAGCTAAACATTTGTATGATACTGAATGCAATATACAGAAATATAATTATTTTGGTAACTAATAGTTTTCGATATCTGTTCGTTAGCCAAAAAAACTAATTCTAATATCATTTCTCGCACAATTGCAGGGAAATAAATTGACTAAAAAGTAGAAGCTGAACCTTAAAGTCCATTGGTTTACAAAAACCTAGACAGAAAGAATAAAAAAGGATAGACGATAAGTGAGACAAAGTTTGAAAAAGACGTTAAATTCAATTTTTGTGTACTGATTAGGTATAGAGTAGCTAGTTATTAGGAAAAATAATAAAAAGTAAACAAACGTTAGGATAAACAGTAATTACTAGATAAAAGCTCCAGTACAGACAGGGCACGACCAAATACAAAAGCGTTTAAGTATAGTTTAAATAAACACCGTAAGAGAGCAATGTAACAAGATGAAAAGCAAGAGTGGAGAAATATTCCTTATTTAAATACCTAGCAAATGTAAACTCCACCAACAATCAATATACACATATATTTAGGATTCTTACGACTTCGAATGAAAAATATTCGGATTAATTACATTAGAAAACGAAACTATGGTAAGCAATGATGTTGTATACTTAAGTGTCTGAACTTCGTAAATAATCTACTGGAAAACAATGTTTATTAAACACTATAAAATTCTAGAAACTGTTTAAACTTAACTTTTTTTACATGTAGAAAGAGCTCATATAAACAAAAATACGGAGTAGCATTGAGATTCCCTGTATCCCTAATATTTAAAAAATAATAGGAGTTTGTCACACGACCCCAGGTCGTAAAATGTCTGAAATATTATTGGAGCAGGTTCAACGTTACGAAAAATTGTTTTTGTACATATAAATCGGGGTTTGAATTTCCCAATAGCCAAGGCTTCTAGAAACCTGAGAAACTGTTCTTTGCAATTTCTATGAGACGCTTAAAAAGCTGTGTTAATGTCAATTTTATGACACGTTTCAACTATATGTTTTGATAGTTTTCTAATTCTTACGTTTATCGGAGCTTCTGAGACTTATTTATTCGGAAGCTATCTAGATACCCTTATTTGTATTATTCGTTAACTCCTCCCTGTGTACGTGTACCCACACAAATATGTGAACTGGTAAATGAAGCAGGATGCGATGCAATCGTTTGTGAAATGTTCAAACCTATATGGAATCGTGGGGTCAGTTTTCCTAATCACAATCAATTTGCCAGAGTAGTATGTCTAGATCAACTTAAGAGCGTACATAATGTCATGGTACATACTGACGAGGAAGAAAATAATAATCGATTGTTTTTTTAGATACCTTTGAGCTGGTGCCGTCTTATGTTGGTCATGTCCGATTGGGAGAGAAGCTTATCAATCCATAAAAACTTGAGCAATGAAGCAAGCTAGTTTTATACGTTGTAACTGATACTTAGTTATACAATGATGTAATACAATGGATAACTCACTCGATGTACAGACTTCTTATAGTTTTCTTCATCTGCCAATGAATAATGCTCACTGCCACTGTGACTTAGAGAGCAATTCCTAGCTGCATGATCTGATTCTGTATCAGATTCCACGGAGGAAATCATGGAATTATCGGCTCCATCTCCTTGAACTCTTTTATGATGCGAGTTTGCCTGGAAAAAATTTCATGAAAAACTAATTCTTTTATATTATTTGACATGAACGCAACTAAGTTCCCCATCTTACACAATTACAGGAACAGTACATGATTATGGAATTTCTTAAAACAGTGGTCTAACTATAAAGGATTGATATTATGCATTGAATCAGACAGATCTATAACAGTTGCTTAATTTTAGCCCTAATCGTTGCAGAACAATAATACTTTACTGTGAATTATAGTAATATATGAGTTGCTTCTATACTCTCATTAGTATATGTACTCTACAATCCGATTAATATTCAACTTGTAGGTGCTCGTTTTCATGATCATTACACTATTCCTCTAGTTTTCCCCCATCCATTTTTGATAGTACTGTGATGTATACTACTTATATGGTTAGATATAAGTAGTATGTAGCAAGGTTTGGAAGTGGACTTTTTACTGACATAAAAGGAAAATAAGAAAAGAAAAACAGAGAGCGATCGGAGTAACAACATGAACGACACAATGATGGAATTACTAAGGGATAACTCAAGGAAGATATGCAAACGGTGTATTTAATGTACTGGTTTCATATTTTGCAGTGTGGAATTTCGGATGGTACAACTAGTATTCGCCTGTCCAAGTTTTCATCCTTTACAATTGATGTCGCTGCTTCTATATAGAATGAAGATTCCGTAACCATGGCAGTCTAAGGAAGGGGATGTACAGACTTCCCTGAAGTGTGCGGATGTCGCGGGGTTGGGGAGCCCAAGGTGAATACGGTGGTGCTGGAGACAATGTCGGGAGGCAGGGCAATGGCAGTGTATGCCAGCATAGAGAATGCCGATGGGGAAATGGAATGAGGGGCTGTTACGGAGCGGTTGGTTACAGACGTTGACAGTTCAGCGGACCGGAAGGAGGCGTTGCAAGACTCTAGACCGGCAAAGTTGACGATGGATGATTATCTACTAGTGTTGGCAGTGGAGTGATCCTAGCAGCGCACGACGCAACAATCTAGTTTAGTGATATTACCGACCGCCTTAAACTGAAGTACATGGAACGATGTCTCAACGTACAAGTAACTAGTTTAAAGTCCAGTGTTCTGATTAAAAGCCACTGCTTCGAAACAATACAGTAATAAATAGATACGATAATGCCACAAAACTGACCAGTTTCCCGCTCTTTTCAAACAGTTTATTGTGTTAAACATAGAAGTTTTGACAACGACAGCGGAATTAGAGTGAGTAAAGTTTCTCAAACGAGTAGATATTCAGAAACGAATGTCAAAGACAAAGATAAGCGCACTCATAATATTATTTTAATTTAGATTCAGAGAACAAATGCGTTTATTTATCTCCTATGCAAACCATATTTATTGGTGTGGAGATCTTCGTCCAAATTATCTAATCTATTCGCCGTTGTTCAAAGATGTGGCTTACTTGAGACTATCTAAAGGTTGATTTCGCAAGTTGTTTTTTATATTCGTACTGTAACATAGATGATGGCTTTTCGGAATGAATGTAACAATCAGATAGTGTCGTTAGTATATATAGAAGTTGCCAAATATATCTTACTTTTTTTTAAAGATATGAGGCTTTAAAATAACGAAGCACTAGTAGAATACACTATGTAAACATTGTAATTATGAATCTGCTTTAGTTCTTTTAAAGATGGCTGTTGACGAAGTTAAGTCATAGACACAATACCCCTGATTAGTATTCTACCTAACAACATATTTTTATCAGAAAGGATTGTGTGGAGATTTTAGGAATTTCACTGGTTGAAATCATGAATCCATTGAAGCTAGACCACCATGGAAAACCTGGAAGCACTGGACGGCCGTTTCGTCCTAGTATGGGACTCCTCAGCAGTGCGCATCCACGATCCCGCTCCTCGCGAGATTCGAACCCAGGACCTATCAGTCTCGCGCCAGGCGCTTAACCAACTAGACCACTGAGCCGGCATCCAACGGTGTTAATGTCTAACTTCAACCAATCCACGAAGTTGCGCCACCGTACACCATTGTCTTCAGTGAGCTGATATCTCACAACAGACCTGGAGCGGGATCGTGGATGCGCACTGCTGAGGAGTCCCATACTAGGACGAAACGGCCGTCCAGTGCTTCCAGGTTTTCCATGGTGGTCTAGCTTTAATGGATTCATGATTTCAACCAGTGAAACAACATATTTCCCTATATTCCAAAACTCATGAAAAATGGATATTGTAAGATATACCATTGATTTACTTCTGTTTTGCACATTGTGTTGATATGCTTATGTTCTCTTTATGCAATGAACGAGAGCACAATTTGAGATAATCGAAAGCATTTGGACACAGAATTAAAGGACGTCTTAGTAAAATCTGAGAGCTATACAGTAAATACTTCAATTGCAAAATGTCAATCAACCGTCTTAGAATTAATTGTTCTTTCATTTACAGACCAATCATTCTCTTTTCTTCGATCTTCGTAACCTTCTGTCGCCAGCCATTTCACTTTCGATTGATGATACATCAGTAGCACACACCACATTAGTATAAGTAGTATAAAAATTATGAATACTTAAAATAACAATGAACTGCTTTCTAACGCTCAGTAACAAAGACAGACAAAGCTATATATCAATGAGCTGCCACAAACTAGCACGAAAAAGATAACTGATATAAATAGCAAGAATAAACGATGGATCAAAGAAGTATGTATGAAATCAACATCAAACAGTAACATTATAAGTTGTCGAAACAGAAAATACACCAACAATGATGTATATTCTTGACAGAGGTGTACTATGAACTAAGATTACTAGTGAAAAATTATTTACCATATTTAATGTCAAGTTATAATGTTTGTTACTAAATAGTACTGGAGGATCAGAACACTTACGCTTAAGGGATTCAAATTATCAGGTATTGAGAAATTCCGTCGATGACCATAGGCCTGCTCGTACCTGTACGAGTTTTGAGTGGGCGAATGGTTTGTGTGAATGATACTGGCTAATTTTGTCTCCCATAATTCTCTTTCTTGACTAGAATAAAAAAAAACAATGAAGCTGTTTAATTTATGGTGGAATGGTCAGACGATTTTCCTCTTTCTATATATTTGGCTTCAAGCCAATTGCATATATTATGCATCTGTGCTAGGCTTCTTCAACACTACGGCGTGCCTGGAAGATAGTCAATATTATACGGAATTCTTATAATGGATCAAACTGCAAAATCGTGCATGGAGGACAGCTGACAGACTCGTTCGAAGTAAAGACCGGTGTCAGGCAAGGTTGCTTCCCATCACCCTTTCTCTTTCTCCTGGTGATCGACGGGATCATGAATACGTCAACATCTGGGGGAAGCATAGGATAGCTAGGATGCAGCTGGACGATCTAGGAGAAGACAAGCAGTGTAGCAGCAGCAGGTCTCAACATACACAAAGGGAAAATCAAGATTCTCCGATACAACACAGCATGCACCAATCGAATCACACTTGACGGAGATGCTATGGAAGATGTAAAAACCTTTACATATCTGGGCAGCATCATTGATGAACACGGCAGTAGGGATATAGCTTGTACCCTATTATTCAAAATTCAATATGGGATAAGGGGAGCAACTAAACGTAGGAGACTAAAGTAAGTCAAAATGAACAAGGATCCTTAAAGTGAGAACTCATAATGTAATATCTACAAAATGAAAGGAAGCTTAATAAATTTACATTAGATAAATATAGTAAAAAATTTCTCACCGTAATTCACTTTCATATTTTTGAGTTTGCAACATAAGTCGTTCTTCATAATGACGTAGTTGACTAGTATACTTTTGTTCTAATTCTTTAAGTTCAGTAGAAAGACGATTTTCACATTGTTGAGTTATTGACATTAGTTGATCCTCTAAGGATTGCTTTTGTTTTTGAGATTGGCATAACAGTTCAGTGTGTCTGTAAAAAAAATACATAGTTGTTATATTGTTCTTACGTAACTCGACTGTAGTACGGTTTTGATCCATAAACTTATGAATATGTTTACTCAGTTTCTAATTCGTACTTCGTCATTTCTCAATCTATCTTGGTGATAAACCTGACAAACGGATTACTGATAAATGTATTCACTGAATTTCCTATGTACATTGATATATACCTACAGCTCTATGGAAGTACTTACTTTCAGATATTCTTAAAATGAACTTCTGGAAATATCTGATTTTGGATGAGTGATTATCTTACTTGATATAAAATAAATTATAAAATCAGTATAGGGTTGTAGAGATTATTAGCTTTTGACTGAGATCATGAATCGATCAATGTTATAAAAGTAGAGACAAACAGCTGTCCAGTGCTTCCTAATTTTTGATGGATTTATAACTTAAGTTGGTTTGTGATATGACCAAGAAAACCTAGTAATTTACAAATATTTAAAAGCAAATAGTGTTGGAAAATAAAACGATAAAAGGTCAAGAGGTCGAGTTATGTCATTTATACTGATCGATCACTGAGTAATGACCGGTGTCATGTTTTTAATCCTTGGTGCTGATTGAACTCACTCAATCAATTGCAATATGATTACTGGTTTAATTGACTTGATATCATAAGTGCTATTGTCAGATATGAGACAGATGAATCCCCTTTTCATTTTCCCATAGATCTTGAGTTCCATACATACCTTCTTTTTGGATCACATTCTCAATATTTAATCCTTCTCAATATCATTAATAATATAACTATTTCAACTCCTTTGTTATTCATCTTGTTAATTTGGTCTCATTGGACGGATTTAATTAACTCAATATACATTTGCATTAGGCTATACATTAATAATGACTGACTGACTACTGATACCTGGGTGTTAAGTGGTTAGAGATAGTCGGCACGAAGCCCTATACCTTAGATTTTAGTTCGCAGTTATCAGCAAGATGTGTCTATAACCTTTAGTGAACTGATACCCATTCTACGATTTGAACCCGCATTACTTAGTTTCACTGTGACAGACGTTACTGAGACAGATATTTGGGTCGCAATTGGCCTAATATAGAATTGCGATATTTACACCGACTGATTACTGAGTCCAAACGAATATGATGTTTACTTAGTTCTTAATGCAGATCGAATACCATCGATTAATTAGTGTTTACTTGTTTAGTACGTAATTGGAAATAATAAAAATGTACTTACTTTGTTTTAACTTCGATTAATTCTTTCTTTAACAAATCACATTCTGATTGTGCTAAGGACGCATGCAATTCAGCCTCTTTCATACGATTTTGTACGTCAAAAAGATTTTGTTTCATAGATTCTAATTCATTTGAATAATAAAATGATCTGCTTTCGATATCAGATTGGTTAGTATTCACCCCTTCACAATTAGGACTATTATTAGCATTCGTTGTGTTCACATCATTGGTGCGTACGTTACATAGAGCAAGTTGAGCCTTAGATTAAAAACAAAAGCTTGAAGTGAAAAAAATCTTTCACATAAAGCGATCGATTAAATAAATTAACCCTTGAGTATATATATATATATATATATATATATATATATATATATATATATATATATTGTATCGGAGTACGCTAGCAGATAAGTGAAAAGTCTAGAATCTTCCCGTGTAAAATTATAAATTTATTAACTTTTCGTTACTGTGATTCTTACTCATATTCAACCTTATTTGATTGGAATACAATTATATTTCTCTTCAGCCGTGTTCTGATTTTGAGTGAAATAGTGTCCGAGGAATATTAAGCGATAAGAGTGGCTGGGTCGTAATAAGAGAGTTCACAACAAACAGAGAATAATAATCACCGAACACAATCTTTCTTTTATATATTACTACTTTTGAAGTGACTACTTTTATGAATTTGGTGTTTATCTCGTGCTATGAGGTGTGGTAACTTGGACCGATGAATATATATGCCTGGTCCTATGTTTTAGCTGACCGACTAAAACATACGAAAACCATTTATTTGATTTCTTCCCACTAGTGAATCATAATTCGTTGTCCCAGTCATGTTGAACAAGAGTAAATATCATATGAGTTCTAGTCCTTTCGTTATTAGTATGAGGTTTGTTTTATTATGAAATAAGATGCAAGTACATTCACTCAAAAACTTTGAAACGTAAGGACACCATCAAGGAGCTAATCACAATTGATTGATCACTGGGTGACCAATGTCATGCGTGTCTAGTCCTTATTATTAGTGCAGATCGAATGCTAATCAGTCTAGTCCGGTAAGTTCTAAGGAAAAATAAATTATCAGAGTGGTAGATAAGTGAGAGAAATCACTTGTGATACAGTCATGTACGAAAGATTGACATTTCTCCTTCTTTTAAGCAAAATTATCATATTCAACTTATCAATCACTAAATCACATTTACATACCAAATACTCGAGTTAGAAAGAGTTTTTTTCAATTATTAGGATTATTATTTACCTTGACTTTGTATGCATTATATTCGTTTTGTAACTTTTGAAGTCGATCCAGTGCTAAACATTTATCATTTTGGAGATTTTCGCATAAGACACGTTGTTGAGTTAATTCACTACGCAATTGCGTCAGATTACACACCAAATTTTCTTTCTCCTTTTCAGTATTAGATAATTTTTCAGTCAGATGATTCAATGCTTTATTATTTTCAACATTTACAGATTGACTTTTTTGGAATTCTGAAAGTTTCTTCTGTTGTTCAGTTGCATCTAATTTAACTTTAACTAAAAGATTTTTCATACGATGTAGTTTTTCATCAGAAATTTTTAGTTGACTTTTTAGATCTGAAATTAAATTCTCAGAGATTAGAACCCTTTCATTCGCACTAATTAATTCAGATTCAGTACTTTTCAATTTATCCAACAGCAGTTTCTCTTGTTCAATATTTATTTCATTATAGTCAGTCAGAATGCATGCATCGGACGATGTAATACACTTATTAGTGAATGTGTAATAGTGTTTTATAATTTGTTTTAATTCATCAAGGAAATCGCCTAAACTCTTCGCAACTCTACTAACAGTATCATCTTGAAAGTTATCACAAATAAAATAATCCACATTCAAATTACATTGTTTATTGTTGTTTATTTCTTGATGGTACTTAATCAGCGGTAATAAAAAAGAATCATATAATGAACTTTCCAACTTAACAAATGATTGTGTCATATCCAATGAATTATCATTATATTTTGCTTGTAATTGTAATAATTTAGCATTATACACTTCATTTATATGAGTAACTGAAGTAAGTTTATTTGATAATTGATTAAATGAAGACTCAGCATATTCAACACTATGTTTTAACTCATTTACTCTTTCCTCTAAAATATGTAATTCTTCATCACACACTTCATCTAAATGAATATGTTTTAATTCATTTAAAAGTTTGTTATGGCAAGAATTTTGTTCTTTTTTTTGTTTAGCAGAAGACTTTTTTAATGAGTGAAAATATTGATTTAAATCTGTTGGTAGAGTTTGACAAGAATTCTCTAGCTTTATTATTTCACTTTTTGATGAGGAATGATTAAAAGATACACGATAATTATCAGTTGAACAGGGATCGATCTCTTCCAATAATCTGTTACATTCAATAAATACTAATTTTAATTCATCTTTTGATATATTATTGCTATTGTTGAGTTTTAATGACTGTAATACAGTGTTAAACTGTTGTAACAATGGTGAATCCTTTCCATCAAAATTATTTAAGCTGTCTACTTGTGTTTCAGCACATAGACAGTTAGCAGGAACTATAGTTGTTTCATTTAAACAAGATACTTGTAGATGTTTGTAAGAACTCTGTAATGAATCCTTAGCGGACGTCTCACAAGAAGAAGAGGCTGAAATTGTGCAAACAGGAATCTTAGTTACATATTCAGTCGTCTTATCACCAATATCGTTGGTTGACACAAGGAAATTCCCTTTATGTTCATTATCTACAGCGTTTTCTACCGATGTACTGATAAATTCTGATGTTAGTGCCTCATCCATACAAGTGGATTCATTTGAAAATTCAGAAGTACAACACGATTTATCAAATTTTTCAACAGTTCCACCACTTTCTTGATGAGTCCTGGTATGCAGTGACTTCAGATATTCCAATTCTGATTTGATTTTTGTGTTAACTTTTCTCTCTTTCACCACAAGAGCCTTCAACTTGGTCACTTTCTCCTGCTCTGCATCGAGCAATGCTTTTAGGTCATCCATTTGATTAGCTAATCTGGAAAACAACAAACTAGAGCAAATACACAAAGACAATGAATCTTCATATAAAAAATAATTATGTTGACCTTACTACAGTAAATGAAAGTGAAATTTACCCAAGCTTAGTATGTTTTAGTCGTAACAAAGAAACTGGATGAAAACTGACCATTTAACAGGCAACACAGTTTAAACATGTGATCTATTGCTGGTTGTGTGTATAAGTGATCAGATAAACCATAACCCGTCTAGAATTGACAGGGTCAACAGTCAAGTGTTCACATCAGCCTATATTCGACGACATAATCTGAATTACTAAAATTTAACTATATTTTTCATTTATATGACAGTGCCATGAATTGATTAATGAATAAGCGTTGGTTATCAGCACAAGTTGTATGACAATCAACGAGTATAAACTAACACTGCTGTAGTTAAGGGTGACCCACAATCTAAAAACGGAGTTGTGAAAAAGAGCGCGAAGGATGTCAACAACCAGAAGAAATTTGGTTACGCAAGTTTTTTCCATACACAAATCAATATATGCTACTAGTCCAACTTTCATTAGAACCCTAATAGTCACACTTGTTATAATGTTTGACTAGGAGAGGAGAAAATATCCGTGTTCACTAAAGTTAGACATAAATAGAAGGTTGAAGAAAACCCCCTAGTAGATACCACTCAGCAAGCATATTTATGTTGTACAAAAGAATGAAAGGATGAATTAGAAAGATGGGCATAATTAGGGTACCTTACATGAGACAAACGGGAAACCATATTGAAATGAATGAAACAAAAAGAGCAAGGCGAGAAAAACGTGTAAAAGATAAGGTTCTATTAACTGATTTTAACGAATCGATAAAGATAAACCCGAATAGTGTAAATACGAACTTCAAAAATGTTTAATATTTTAGCCCGAATATAATGAAATCTAGAGGAGTCAAAAAACTGAGATCCGGTCAAAGGCCATATCCAAGACATTTGGTTAGTGAACATTGATGTCCAGTATATTCTACTAAATGCGCATTAAAGAGTACATATTGTAAGTGATTATGTTCAGTGAGTTGGTGTTAGGTATTGCCGAGGACAGAAATTTAATAAAAACAAACCAGTAGTTAGAGACCTTGTATGAAACGGTTCAAAATCGTTTTCAAGAACCCAGGTGAATCCATTCTTTGTTTTCCCCCAGATCTTGAGCTTTTGAATAGCTCATAAACTTCTTGCTTTTATCTCACTGATTTATATTTTCTTGAATCATATCTTAGATGCCTAATCTTTTCTATTACCACTCATACTGTTACTAGCGCTATTATCCTGGGATTCGGGCTGACAATCTCACCCATCTGTGATCATGGGATAAGGCAACTTGAACTGATTTATATATGTACGAGGCTCTACGTTTCGACTGACTGCGAGTTCGTGACCTAGTGATATTAATGGGTGAGCTAAAACCATCCATTTTAGCTTTGACCGAAACTATAAAATAACATCAAAACCATTAGGTTACACATACTTAATAAGTGATAGGAAAAGATGTTCCAACCGAGATGGTGTGTTACCATATACTAAGGATAGTTGGGATATACATTCCTTTGTTTGTGAGTCTCTGTTGTGGGTTCGCGAAACATCCCGCTTACAAGCACTGAGTTTCTTCTGGTTCCTTACAACTCATCGAAGCCCATCGGTCTACTCCGAGTGACCGGGAGTTTGACTACAAACGACGACTGTTACGTAATGAAATTGGGTAAAGCTTGCGTAAGGACCGAGAAGCCTGGTGGTCGGAGCGTGCAACTGAGCTGAAAGCAGCAGCTAAATCTGGTAATTACCGGAAGCTCATTCAACTCATCCGAGACACTGGCAGCAAGAAGTTTTGTGTGAGCGAAACAATCTGCGAGGATGACAGGATGCCAATCACTAACATCCATCGACGTCTTGGACGATGGACAGAATTCTTCGAATGGCAGTTCAGTTCAACTGGCCTGCTGCTCCAGCAAATCGGTCAGACTGTCCTGCCCTCCATGGTCGGTGACGACTGATCCACCAAATGAGGCGGAATCCGCAAGGAACTCCAACTCTTGAAACGTTACAAATCACCGGGCCCAGACGACTTACCTCCGGCTCTTTTTAAAGATGGTAGTGACTTTCTGACTAATGGACTGACGACGTTGTTTGAAAAGGTCTGGGAACTAGAGAGTGTACCAACGTCATGGAATGAGTCGATAGTTGTCCCTATCTTTAAAAAGGGTTCACGTCGTTCCTGTAACAACTATCGGAGGACAAGTATACTTCCGATCGCGTCCAAGCTACTGGCTTCCGTTATACTTCGTAGGTTGTTCAAAACCCGAAAAAGATTGACCCGCGAGGAGCAGGCTGCGTTTCGCGTTCTAGTCGAGGATGTATTGATCATATATTCACCCTCCGCCAAATGTTAGAACACCGCCATACTTATCAAAGGCCAGCCCCCAAATGCCCTGGTACGGCCGAGAGTGGGGGGAGTCCGCTCCCCCTCTCGAAATGCTCTCATATGGCCACGCGTATACAGCCCCTGCCAGGGAAGTCCTACTCACTGCCTTCTCGTGGCGGGGGTGTTGTTTACAAAAATGAGGGGACGAAAAGCGAATGTCTGGCGCTATAACCGGATCCCAAACCAATGGTGCACATGGGCTCCAGTATCCTGCGAGAACAAATGGCGTATGAACCAATCGTTGGTCACCGGCTACCATGGGACTGCATCTCCTCACGATGCTCCACTGCCTTGTGGATCAGATCTTCAGGTCGAAGGCTCGGGGTGTGGCCCCCTAAGAAAACCACCTGCTTCGGTTTGGGCACCCGGGCAGTATCACAGCCCTCACACATATCAAATGAGATCTGTGTGGTGCATATGTATTTGGTGCCTTCTTGTACCGATATTTATGTGTTAAAATAAAAAATAAAATAAATAAATAAATCAAAGGCCAACAATCGCAGTATTTCTTGACATGAGGGTTGCCTTCGATTCGTTGGACAGAACTGTTCTCTGGGATTGTCTATTGAAGAAGGGTGTGCCTGAGAAGTTCAGTAATATCCTAAAAGACCTATATGCAAACACCTCAGGTAGAGTGAGGGCATACAACCACCTTTCTCCATTATTCCATTCAAGCAGTGGTGTTAGGCAGGGTTACCCAATCTCACCATTCCTCTTCAACTTTGCCATCGATGACATGGATGTAGGTAGTGGCGGTGTGGATCTGTTGCCTGGAGAAAGACTTCTCGACCTTGAGTATGCGGATGATATTGTCTTACTGTGCGAGAATGCCCAAGCTATGCAATCCGCACTTAATCAGTTGGCAATCAGTGTCCGTAGGTATGGTATGTGCTTTGCGCCTTCGAAGTGCAAAGTACTTCTATAAGACTGGCAGGATTCTAATCCTGTACTCACTCTGGATGGTGAGCAGATAGAAGTAGTCGAGAAGTTCGTGTATCTGGGTAGCTGCATAAGTGCTGGTTGTGGCGTGGGTGATGAGATCAATGCACGTATAATGAAAGTCAGAGCGGCTAATGCCACGTTGGGCCATCTTTGGCGCCTTCGTGATGTTAGTCTGGCTACAAAAGGTCGGATCTACAACGCGACGGTGAGAGCAGTTTTGCTCTATGCTTGTGAAACCTGGCCTCTCTGAGTTAGGATGTTAGACGGCTCTCTGTGTTTGATCATCGCTGTCTCCGAAGGATTGCTAACATCCAGTGGCAACACCATGTTAGTAATGCAGAGGTTCGGCATCGTGTGTTCGGACACAGAGACGACAATCCAATTGGTGTCACTATCTTGAAACACCGAGTTCGGTGGCTTGGACATATCCTACGAATGCCGTCCCAGGAAATTCCTCGTCGTGCATTATTTGCCGACTCTGGGACTGGTTGGAAAAAGCGGAGAGGTGGTCAGTATATAACATGGTGTCGTGGTATGAAAGAAAGCTGCAAATGGCTGGCTTTTGTTGGTCATTCTCTACTCCATGACTGGGGTTCGAGTGATGGAGTAACACAGTTGCTAGAGACGTTATTAGATATGGCTCAGAATAGAAGCCAGTGGCGATCCTGCTGTAACCTTCTTTTACTTTCTTCATAAAAAGTGGTTGCTTCTTCCTTAACTTACAGATTTCTTCCGATTGTACCTTCCTTTTCCCCTATTATTGTTCTCTCTCTTTTTTTATAACTCCCTACGTTCATTACTTTTTTTTTCTCTTTAAGTTCTCATTGTTTTGTGTGGCGCATATATATTCGGTGCCCTCTTGTACCAATATTTATGTGTTCAAATAAATAAATAAGTCAGTCAGTCAGTCAGCTGCAACGTAGGACCAGGCACGTATATGCATCGGTCCAAGTTGCCATACCGCATTAGCACAACAAGATGAACACCGGATTCATAGGAGTAGTTAATTCAGTGGTGGTAATATATAGAAGAAAGATTGTGTATAAGGAGATAGTAAAGGAAGAAAGAATTAGTTCCTAGACAGATATGAAGCGATTTTAATCTCTTAATTTAAGGAAGACAGAGAGTGTATACACCGACGCCATTGTGATCGATTCTGAGCCATGTCACCAAGAGTCTCCAACCATTAGTTACGATAGTCACGCGGACCCCAACCAGGCAGTCTACATCTACCAACATGGCTCAGACCAGAAGTTAGTGACTTCAAGCACTGATGCCACGTTTTGGTTTGGCCGCCCCTAACTTTCTTCCAATTATCCCCTGCACTAGTCAGCATTGCGCGTCGTGGTAATCGGTGTTCAGGCATACGCAACACGTGGCCCAATCATCTCAGTCGATGAAGATTCATAACCTCATCAACTGATTTACCATCATTCCCCAGTACCCTGCGTCTAACGAATATCTTCCACTCTTAAAGGCCATGTTTCGCAGCCGTATAGAAGGACGGAACGAACTGCCGCGCAGTATACTCGTCCCTTAATTGATAGACGGATATCTCGCCTTCGCCATAGATGACGTAAGTTGGCAAAGGCCAAGCGAGCTTTTCGAATCCGTGCTGAGATTTCGTCAGACACCAACCCATTAGGGCTGATCAGACTTCCAAGATAAGTGAAGTTGTCAACGCGTTCGACTACTTCACCCCCTATCCTTAGTTCAGGTGTTGATGCAGACCAGTCCTGAAGCAACAACTTGCATTTAGAGGGAGAAAAGCGCATCCCAAACATTCTGGCATTGTTGCTCAGTGCTAACAAAAGACTCTGCATTTCATCAGCGTCTTCACCAAACAGGACTATGTCATCTGCGTATTCTAAGTCAATAAGTGGACATCCTGGTAGGAGATCAATACCCGAGAAGTCAGTCGATGAGAGCGTTATTTCCATCAGGATGTCTATGATAAAGTTAAACAAAAAAGGAGAAAGTGGACAGCCTTGACGGACGCCACTTGAGGTTGCAAAAATAAATAAATAAATAAACAAATAAATATTGTGAGTCTCATGAAAGCGGAAATTATAAAGTCACTAGTTGTGGAATTACTTTTAAAAACTGTACATTTATTATCGACATATCAATGCATTCACTCCTCATTACCAGTGAATTTTTCTGCGGTGGGATTCAATTTATTTGTTAAGTTCATCTCTTGATACAGAAGAACAACGTTTTTGGACTTCTCTGGGAATCTTGGATCTATTGTTTCTCTAATTCCACCAATGCTTGTATGCATTCTTAGTCTTACAACAACTAGATATGAACTGTCTGAGCTACTGGAGATGAAGAGGTCCCAAAATCTCCCTAAAACTGAGATGTTTCATGATATCCTTCCCTCTCCATGATGGATAGTTGGTAGGTCAACATAGAATTACGCGTGATATAAGGAGGAATGATATGGAACTAAATATATATAGACTAAAATCATGCTTCCTCAAAGGAAGAATTAGTATCAACTGACCGGTTCATTGACAAAGTACACTCCTTCATGAGTGATATGTTTAATCGCCGCACATTCGGGCTAGGTTTAAATCGATCATGGACTACAACGACTCTGAACCTGGATAGCATGGGTGACTGTATTTAAAAAACCACCGATAAATAAATTTATTCCAAGGCTCAACAAATAATGTCCTAACTCGTCGTGGCTTTCATTGTACAACATAGACTGTTCCGGCACATATATCAGCCACTGATTTACCAGACAAGTTACACTTTTCAGTCTAACTGGCAGTCACTAGTTTCAGCAGTTGGGCAAATCTCATGGAGTTCGCAGATGACTGACTGAAATCTCCTGGAAGCTAAAAGTATCATTGTCATATTTACTCTAGCACTGAAAACAGTCCGTACTAGTGTTACTAATATTTGACCACAGGTATCTTGGAAATGTTGTTCACATCTGCTGGGATCACCGGGTAATAGTGAGGTTAGACGCAAGGTATTAGGGAATGATGAGGTTGGGCCACGCATTACGTATGCCTGAACACCGATTACCATGACGTGCAATGCTAACTGATGTTGGGGATGGTTGGGAGAAAGTTAGGGGCGGCCAAACAAAAACGTGTCGTCAGTCCTTGAAGTCACTAACTTCTGGTTTGAGCCATATTGGTAGATGCAGACTACTTCGTTGGGGTACGCGTGACTATCGTAACTAATGGTTGGAGACTCTTGGTGACATGGCTCAGAATCAGTCACAATGGAGTAGGTGTATACACTCCCTGTCTTCCCTCAAACTATGAGTAAAGTCGCTTCATATCTGTCTTTCTACGAACTAATTCTTTCCCTCCGTACTATATCCTTACATAAGACCTTTCCTTTATTTGTTACACCATTGAGTTAATTGCTTCTATTAATCCAGTGTTCATCTTGCTGGTGTGGCAACTGACTGACCGAGTCCATACTAGTACCGTGAATATTAGTTGGTAGTCATATAAGCCTTGGTTACAACTTACTAAGATCAACTATTGTGTTAACATTTATTAACTGTCTAATTTTCAAACTGACATCCAAAACTTATCGATCTACTAGCTGGAATTCCAGCTTAAGATACTATACAACACCACCCCACCTACAATTGTAATTATAGGTGTTCTAGAACACCCAACATAGAGCTTGACGCTCCTGAAGCCATTCATGTTCATCTAGTGATTGTCAAATGGGACTGTCAGAATTAATGGCATTGCATATTAAAACCATTCTCAATAAAAATTCACATAGCAGTATTAACATACTTTACTACAATTATTGCATCGAGACCTCACGACTAAGCAAACTATACTGGGATTAACAAATCAACGACTAATCAGATTTTATCTTTTTCCAAAACATTATTTGCCTCTTCTGTTAGTCCACTAGCATAATGAACAACACGGCAACACTTCAGGGGTATCGTCCACTGACGGAGGTTGCGAGCACTTGAAGGTCAAACTGTTTCAACATGATTGGTGTGTCACATCGACAATTCGTGAAGTTTTTCAGAAGCGGTCAAATCAAGATATTTTTAGATTTGAATTGAGTTGGGCCACACCATGTCTGATAACGTCCATCCTTCAAGTAACGAAGATGGTGCCATCGTGATGATGCATGATATTGGACGAATCTTCAATGATATTATGTTATCTCGGAGATTTACCAGTTGGGACAATTTTGAGACCTGTCTGAAAGAAGTACATAAGGTAATATGACTTCTGTGGTTAATCATTATTTTTGTAGTATACGCATACTAGGTACGTTATGTTATTATTCAAAAAGAACAATGATGACCCAAATCTAAAGTATTTTTTCGTGAGATATGTTTGTACATATGGACGTAATATACTACATCTAAGCTAATTAGCTTTATAAAGCAATCTTAGCTTACTCTCTAGTAAAATCTCCACATAATTGTACCTCTTTCGCATGATTATGATTTGTTTCCTGCAATATAATGATTTCGTAGTTTATATATCTAACTGTAGAAGGTGATATTAACATATTAATATGTTTGATGACTGGACAGTGCAAAAGAAGTAGTTGCCAACGTCCGGGCTGTCGATATCACTTTGAAAGCGGCATGCAGTGCGATAAGTGTAAAGGCCGGCACCACAAAGTTTGCACGAACTTAACGCCTGCGGCTTTCAAACGGTTCAGCACAAACGGTTGCATATAGCTTTGTCAGCAGTGTTGTTCTGATGCAAACAGCTTGCTAACCGAGGCCTTCTCAATGGTAAACGCTGTAGAAAATTGTTTTCGCAAGCGTAGTCGGGACACACCGGACAACACTCGCTCTGTCGACACGCAAATTGGTGTGAAGCAAACCCAGGTGAGTTCGAAAACAGCTGACTCACATCGACCAAAGGAGGAAAGACAGTCTCTAAAGAGGTCTGTCTTAACTAAAAACTCAGGATGAGGAGTTTCTTCTGTCCCCCGTCTCCTAAATGGTATCCAGCAGGAAACGCCTAGAAGCCGCACTCGCAAGGCTCGATCGGTTTTTTAGCGGAAACAACCTGAGTTTTCAAGTCGTCGACAATCCTACGGAATCCCACAGTATGTTTGATGCGACTGTGGTCGCTACTTCAAAGAACGTTGGCGAATGTGTACAGGTTGTAAACAAGAAACTACATAACGATATAAAAGGGAACCCTGCCTCCATAAAAGTAGTCGAGAAACTGAAGACTGATCACAGTGACAGGTCAGGAGAGTGAAAGCTCTGGACCAAAAACTCGTTTGGAGCATGACATTGGGCTGATAAAACAGCTACTTAATCGACTTATGCCTCAAAATATCTCCGGAGTAACCATGCTAAAGGTGTATAGACTAGGTAGTCAAGCAAACTCGAAGTCTAATCAATCCAGACTTCCTAAAGTAGTATTTAAATCTCCGAATGGACATAAATTATAGGGCTCAGGAGTTTTTATCCGTAAGGATTTGCCGTTGGCAGACGTGTAAAAAGACGGGAAGCCGAAAAAAACTACAAGTTAGGTTAGACGCTGGCGAAATGACTTGAAACTTGTAAATTTTCGCGTTGTGGGGCTTCGACAGAGAATGATGCCGAAGTCACTCTGGGTGAAGCACGAAGCCATTTAACTAGGCTTTGGACCTGTTACACTAATGCCAGAAGCTTCCTCATTAGGCTATCGGAACCAGGTGTACAGATTGACTCCACAAAGCCAGACATTATCGCAGTCACAGAAACTTGGCTGACGCAGCCCATAGATAGTATAGAACTTGATTTCGAGGGTTTCACGTTAGTAAGAGCCAAGGGAATCCAGAAGCGTAAAGGAGGGGGAGTAGCTCTATTTATTAGGAATACTATTCCATTCGCCATTATCGAAAGTTCAAATGGTTCAAATGGTTCAAATGGTTGCGGACGGAATAGAAGAAGCTTTCGCTTAACGGGCTTCCATCTCTAGTAGCAGTGGATCACCAATACCTCCAGGCAGAAATCTAGGTATATTAACGATAACAGAGGGGGAAAAAGAAACTGGTAAATGATAATAAGATGTTATCCTTAGTCATTAACAATAGGTCAAGTTTACTCTTAAAAGACTTCTGCAAAGTTGCTTGGACTAGCTCAGCTGGCAGCGAGTTCCAGCATTTGACAACTCTTAAGGAGTAGAATTTGTGTCTGCAGTCCGTTCTACTATGTTGTATCTCCAGTTTTTGGGTGTTACCCCTTAGGTTAGTGTTGGGACTAAGCTTAAGTAGGTGTTTAAGAGGATGTCCAGGTGTGTTAAGGATACTGTAAGCCATTAGAAGGTCACCTCTAAGACGCCTATACTCTAATGGGTAAAGGTCGAGTGATTGGAGGCGCTCATCGTAAGGTTTAAATTTGAGTCCTTGAACTGGAGTGTAGGAGGGAATACTATGTTCCCGTACTCTAAATAAGGACGGATAAAACTGTTGAAGATTATGTGGAAAGTTCTTCAGTCAAACTGGCCGAAAATGCGCTTCAATGTTACCAATGCGAGGTTTGCTCGAAAGGCATTTTTGTTACAGTTAGCGTATGACTTCAAATCGTAGGGCGCCAACACTCCCAAATCTTTTTCGGATCGGGATACTTCTAGAGCGGAGTTTCTTAAGTTGTAACTGTAGTCTGAAACATGTCGCAGATGGACTACTTTACACTTTGATGTGTTAAAGGCAAGTCCATCAACATCTGCCCAACTTTGAAGTCGAGTCAGATCCTCCAGAAGTGCCTGTATATGCCCTTGGCTCGCATCTCTCTCCAAAGTTTCACATCATCGGCCAAAAGTAATGGGTTTGATGATACCTGTTGAGAAAGATCGTTTATATAAATCAAGGGGAGAAGAGGTTCTAGTACCAAGCCGTGAGGGACCCCACTACGAAATTCCATATCCCGAGAAAAGTGAAGTTGCCTTGACCTTAAAATGTCGATGTGTTAGTTATAAAGTGAGCCAGTCAGATACAGGTGAACTTATTGATAGGACATGTATGGTTGACCCTACCAAAAGCCATTGAGAAATCAAGGTAATTGACGTCAACCTTCCCCTAGCGATCTAGGATGCTTGTACACCTGTCTACCGCAGTCAATAGGTTGGCTATACATGAGTGACCCTTCCTGAAACCATGCTACTGGGGTGAGGAGAAGTTTAAGGATAGTAAATAGTCATGTATACCACCGCATTTCGGAGACTTTATGATTTTTAAAGGTATAGAGAGAATAGCCACCGGTCGGCAGCTTGGAGGTTCTCTGCGTCGACCTCCTTTAAAAATTGGTGTTATTTGAGCCGGCTTCCAATTTTCCGACAGTTTGCCTCGGCTTATCAAGTGCAAGAACATTACGTTAAGCGGTGTTGACAGGTTTGAAACTTCCTCCTTCAGTATAGCAGAATGAACCATTGAAGCTGACTTTTGTCGTGATAGTATGCACGCCATCTTCATGAACGTTAGATTTTCTAATACCTGTCACTTGCCACTCAGTTGCCAAAGGTTTTTTGCGATCTTTCAGTAATAACAATAATATATTTCTTCATGAGCAGGTACAGGTCGTTTTACAGGCATGATCTACAAATTGCAACATGTGTTGGCTCACAGTGTGCTTCCCAACTTATTAAGTTCATAACTGTTATAAGGTAGACTCGTAGAGCACATGCTGTAACGTATGACCTTGGGCAGGCGCGTACGTCAAGTTTGTTCCAGACGCCAGAAGTTCCATAACTGTGCCCTCAGAGCAAGATTCTGAAGAAAGAAAAAAGCGAAACAGCAAGGCACTTGAATACGAACTCCAAACGTTGCTTAACATTTTGTAGTAGAACAGACAGGTATAATAAATTAGATTACATCCATATTATCTCTCGTTAGAGTGAAATGAAGTCAGAGGCTCCATATAAGAAAATGTAGCAATAAAGAACAATGAGTCGTGATGTTTAACGAGTTGGAGTAAGCTCACATGAAGGAAGGGAAGTCAATGTTGGTACAAGGAAAGCGGTTTATTAGAAGGGAGTATGCATATAGTGGGTGCAGTGTTAAGAATACTAATAACTATATCTTTTATTGTGTTTTTTCTTTTTTTTGTTCGTCCGATGCCAGCCACACAATATTAGTGTGAAAGTCCGAGTTAGCATGTTATAGGTTGTCTTAATAGAATAGTTAATCCAACATAAAATTGGAA